>LSYV01000003.1:1486850-1526397 GCA_001584585.1 Gonium pectorale
ATCAGCAGCCCCCACCCGTACCCACCCACGCTGCGCTGTTCCAAACGCGCTCCCCGCCAGGGCAGGCAGGCCAGGCAACACGGCCGCCCGCCCTGGGACCCTCCTCTTTCTGGCCCTTAACCATTCTGGGCCTCGTTTCTGGTTCTGTCACATGTCCTGCTCTGTACCCGACCGCCCTATTGGAAACGTCGCGCTTCGGGCGTGTATGGCCATAGAGGCGGGCTCCCTCCTTCTGTGTAGGTTTCTCTCTTCGTTCTCTTTTCTACGGGGCGGCACTGCCTTGATGGGTCAGCAGGGCTGCAATCCGGTGCCGGCCCATACTTCCCTTCGTACGTAAGATTGCAGTAAATGTGCCGTACCATATGGCACCGTACGGCCTGTGGCCATGCCTGTACCTCAACCACGCAGAAGTCCAATGTATCCAGCCTTGCAAGCCAAAGAATGACACCGCAATAGCGGCAGCGCGCTTGCCGGTACTTGAAATGAAGCCATACACATAGGAACGACGGGCCAAGACGGGCGCGACAGGCTCACCGCTCTCACACGGGTCACACAACATGGTTAGATTGTGTTCGATACTCGTGTGCATATGCCTGCTGGCGGGCTGCCTGAATGCGGCTGCCCAGGATACGTCGCAGAGCACTAGCGACAACAAACTGCTGTGCATGGCGGAGATGGTCTCAAATATCGAAGACAGGTATTCTACCCGGCGAGAAGGGGGCCAAGTCCAGTCGGGAAGCAACTGACGAGCCTTCCTGCTCTTTCCCGCTGCCTTCGCCAGCTGCTCCAAGCCCGATGTACAGGGCTATTATGTGGCACTGGAAAGTCTGCTGAAGGACTACCTCCGTAAATGCTTTCACACCAACTTCAGCTCCAACCGGGTGCGCCTGCAGCTGCGACATGCAAACTTTGATGCATCCCAATGCTAATGCGAGGTTCGCGGGGCGTCGCAGGCCCTCCACACCATGCTCCCGGACCTGGGCGCAGACGTGACGGCATATTTCAAGGAAATGTCAGATGTGTTCAAAGAAAAGGAAGGTGTGGAGGTGGTGCCCACCTTCGTCCCTGCGGCCCAGATTAACTCGGAAATAGAGTTCGAGCTGGAGCACAACCTTACCAACAGGCAGGGCCATGCGTCGGAAGATGTGGTGTGCCGAGGGGACGGTTGGGGGAGGGCGGGCAAGGGGCATGCGTGTGCACGCGGGGGGGGGGGGTAATGACGAGGGCAGGGGAAGTGCGGGCCTCCCCGTGGGGCCTCCCCCGCCCCTCGCCTCACCTTGGGAACCCTGAAGTGAGCGCTGAACACAGGTCCTGTAAGCAGGGCGCAGGACGCATGTAGGCCAATGGGAGTGCAGCAAGATGAGCACAAGATTGAGCCAGCCGAGTGACCTTGAGGCGCACGCGAAGAGATGTGTCGCATCCAACCCCTGTGCATATATGTGGCCTGCCCTCAAGCCTCCACCTCCGGCGTCGCACGTTGGCATCATGCTCGCGTTTGTCCGCGACCCACCCATCTACCCTGGACGCAGCAACTTGCCCAAAACCCTATCCTGCTCGCCTTTGTGACCCCGCAGCCACGACGGCTGGATCCTGGACCCCATGGGCATGGGCTCTATCTTCAACTTTGATGGGTTTCAGGACCTGACTCAGGTCGTTGGCTCAAACATATCCTTGAACGGCACCATCCGCGACCTCATTGTCTGGGACGACGTGCATCCCTTCTTCCAGAACACCTCCGTCTACTACGACAGCCAGCAGCGCAAGTTCCTCACCGTGGTGCTGCCTCTCGATGGCAACATAAAGCTCCTGTACTACCGGAGGGATGTGTTCGCGGAGCACAACCTGACGGTGCCGCGCACGTGGGACGAGGTGGTGGCGGTTGCCAAGGCGCTGGACGCGCTGGGCCTGGACCGGAACGGTGACGACAAGGCGGACAAGGCGTTCTGCTTTGAGCGCCGCAAGGGTGGGTGCGCGTGCCGGTGGCAACCGAAGGGAAGTCGACTCTGGGTCCGGAAAATACAGAGGTATGCCTGGCCATACGGACACCGTCTAATGGCAAGGCGTTTGAGGAGGAACCCCGTCAGGAGGAACTCGAAGTTCCGCAAACAGGGCTGTGTTAGGGGCTGACGACCAGCCCCTTGCTCCCTCCCACACGCAGACTGCCACCAGAGCTACTTCGACCTCATGTCCATCGTGGCTCCCTACATGCAGTACAACGGCAGCAGCCAGGGCGTGGTGTTTGAGCCGTCCATTATACGGGCGACTGAAAAGAACCCCGCATTGGTGGACAACGCTGCCATGAAGCGCGCCCTGCAGATCTACGCGGAGCTCATCGCGCTGTCACCCGCGGACTTCGCGCTGGACGACAAGTGCGACGTGGTGGGATCCGCGCCAGCCGACTCGGGCCGCAGCATGGCGCAGCGCTTCGCCAACAGCTCGTGCCTTATGGGAGTCGCGCTTGGTGATTTCTTCAAGGTGCGCTATGATGCGGGGGCAGTCCAAACAGGGAGGAAAAGGGACCGCGGTGGTGTCCCGGCTCACCATACATTGCTGCAACCGAGCGACCCCACTCGGTGGTTGATGCGCGTTTGACCTTAGTCCCCACAACACTTGCCTTTCCCCTGTCGTTGTTGCAGACGTTCAACTCACTTGCCTTTCCCCTGTCGTTGTTGCAGACGTTCAACTCGTCTAACTACCGCGGTCAGCTGGGTGTGGCCCTTATGCCGGGATCCTTCGAGGTCCTGAACAGGACCACTAATGAGCTGGTCGCCTGCACCCCGGAGATCTGCCCGTTCGCTGTGCCCGTCCCGAGCAACGTGACGGTCAACGGCACGAGCAGCCCAAGCAATAAGCTGCTGAACAGGGCGCCCTTCGCCGCTGGCGGCGGGTGGATGGCAGCAGTGAACGCTCGGACGCCGGATGATTACCGCAACTACTCAATCAGCTTTTTCGCCTTCATGGCCAGCCGTGAGGAGTCGTGGAGGCGTGTCCTGCAGTACAACAGCCGTGAGTGGCAGGCGGGGTGACAAATGGGCGCTCTGGGTGGGTAACTGGCTACACGCGCCTTGTGCACGCTGCGGACTTGCAGTCCGCGGTGTTGGAGGCTAAGTGACGCGGAAGCGTATGCAGCGCATCCGCACAGACACGCGGGATGCGGCTGCTTGGCCGCTCCCTGAGCCCCCCCTTTTGATTTGCAAGCGGTTCCTAGATGCTTGCTTGCTGGGAGTCTGAGACGGATCAAAATGACGCCTAACGTGACGTGGATGCCCCAGTATACGTCCCCGCTTCAAAGCCTTCCCACATACTCCGCCGCCGGGCCCTGCAGCCTTCGACCCCTACCGGCTAGACCACTTCACGGACCTGGAGCGCTGGGTGGTTGCGGGTTACGACGCCAACGACACTGCGTCCTACCTGGCTCGCGCCAACGAGTCGTTTAACCACCCCAACATCGTGCTGGACCTCCGCACGCCCAGCACCAAGGCATTTAGGTGGGCATTTCCGGGGCAAAGGGCAGTGTTCATGTCATTGGGAACGGTGCAAAGGGCAGTGGTCATGTCACTGGGAACGGCGCAAAGGGCAGTGTTCATGTCATTGGGAACGGCGCAAAGGGCAGTGTTCATGTCATTGGGAACGGCGCAAAGGGCAGTGTTCATGTCATTGGGAACGGCGCAAAGGGCAGTGTTCATGTCATTGGGAACGGCGCAAAGGGCAGTGTTCATGTCATTGGGAACGGCAGCCAATGGTAGCTGTGCACACTCCGTCCGCCGGCTGGCTGGGACGGTTTGGGACTGACCATGGGTAACAAACTCTCTGTACTGCCTCTGCCGAATTCTGCCTCCCATCCTAAAGCACTCCTCATCGGATGTGTCGTCTTGACAGGGACATCTACGAAAGCGGCCTGGCGAACCTGACCTCTGGCAGCAGCGTGGACAGCGTCATTTCGCTCATGAACGCCTCGTTCGCCAAGATGCTGCTGGACCCGCAGCAGAAGCAGTTTCGCAGCCTGCTCGCGGACACGTACCTCGCGACCATCAATTATAACAATATAAACAACCTGAACGGCTCTACCGGAGGAGTGAGTGGCCGTGTCGGTGATTGAAGGGGCCTCGACCGGCTGGAGTGCACTACACTGGTGGTATCCCGTGCCAAATCTTGTAGACAGGATCCGAACTCCGAAGTGCCCTTGTTTTGGCGGGCTGGCGCTGTCATTTCTAAATTCGCAGCTCCAATGAACAGTTCGTTCTTTATCCTGGAATTACTGCGTTCAGGAGGGCGGCAGCGGTGGCGGCTCGCCAAGCTGGCTGCCTATTGCGATTGTGCTGCCCACCGTGGGCGCACTGCTGCTAATCGCTGCCGGCGTGGTGTACGAGGTCCGCAACAACCGCAAGCACAAGAACCTATTTGGCAAGGTGGTGCCGCCGGGCGTCGGGCCGGACACCACCATCCTCGTCAGCGAGGTGCAGGTAAGCTTTGGGGCGCAGATCAAGGCGGTCGGCAGTGCCATGTCTGCGCCCGGCGTCATGGCATCTTGCTGCTAGCAGCATTGCTGTCAGGGGCACATGCTGCTCGCTTCCGGACAACCCCTTAAGACATAACCTTGGCCTTGGTACGTCCTTGGCCTGTGTTGTAAACCCTGCATGTGTGATCTGTGCGCAGGACTACGCACTGCTGGCAAATTCGCTGCCGCCGGAGGCCCTTGACCGCTTCCTCAAGGAGCAAGCAGACTGCCTGCGCCGGTTGCTGCTGCGCCACAGCGGCTACGAGGGCAGCTCCGAAGCGGACACGTTCGTGCTTGCGTTCCACTCGCCCAAGGACGCGCTGCTGTTTGCGATGGAGGCGCAGGCGGCGCTGCTCACATGCGCGTGGCCAGTAGAGGTGGTGCAGCACCACAGTTGTGCGCCCCTCTATGTGCAGGGCATGTGAGTATCGGCTAGTGGTCCCTTGGGGTAGGGTTGGCGCACAGGCCCTCGCGGTTGGGGACGTGTATATGCAAACACTGGCATAGCCCGCCGCTGCCTCTGCTGTTGGTCCTGCTTCCATTATCTTGCGTTACGCCAAACTGCCGCGCACCGCTCCAACCTTGCCTGTCGCTGCCGTGCCTCGCAGCATGTCCACCGCCAAGCCTAAGGCTCTGGACGACATCCTCGACGTGTCCGACGAGCCCATTTCGCCAGGCGCCTCAAAAATAAAGGCCTTGACGCCCGGCCTGGGCACGCACGACCACGGCCACGGCGGCCACTTTGGCTCGAGCGGCGCTACGCTGCCGTCGCTCGTCAACGTGCCCGCCACGGAGACGTACACATTCTCGGATGCGTGCAGGCGCGCTTGGAAGGAGGCGTCCAAGGAGGACTCCAATAAGGTGGGCGGGTTGCATGGTCATAGCCTAGAATTGTCCGCGGGGCTTTTCATTGCGAGGTGCGTGACCACGTTGTTGTGATGCCTCGATTCCATTCGGGCATGGCATCGTACGGTTCGCGGTGCTCTTTGGTTGCTGCTGAGTTGACCAGAGCGGATCCTGGTTCCCTGCATGGCCTGCGGTCTTGGTCTCTCCCCACTGCAGGTCCTCATCTTCCGGGGCCCTCGCGTGCGCATGGGCCTGCATGCCGGCGTGTACAGCGAGCACGATATCTGCCACTCCAAGGCGGACGGCCGCACGACCTACAGCGGCGAGACGGTCAACATGGCTCGCGCGGTTGCACAGGCGGCGCAGGGCGGCACGGTCCTGCTGTCAGAGGAGACTTACAAGAAGCTGCCCCTGGAGCGGCTGTGGGACAAGTACCTGGTGAGTCTCTCTGGCTGCTGGAGCCATGCACACGACAAGCAGCACAGCAGACCGATGCTGTACTGCAGGGTCCTAACTATCGCAGGCGCCAACCGCACCCTCGACAGTGCTTTAGCTGCAGCAGGCTTTCATGTTGATTGCCCTCGGGCTCCCGTCATCCAGGTCCTGCACATGGGCGAGCACCGACTGCGCGAGTCGTTGCCCAACCTTAACCTCTACCACGCGCTCAACCGCACGCTGGAGGGACGCCTGGCGTACGTGGGGCCCATGAGCTCGCTACTGCAAGTACGTCCCGAAGGCCATGGAAACGTCTGGCCCGTTGAGGAGGGCATTAGTATTAGTTTAGTGCAAATCGGTCATGGCGCAAGTGCCGCGTGGTGCGGACGTGCAGGGACCTAGAGCACTAGCCTTCACGACCTGTTAGGATATGCGTTCTATTGCGCACGGGCGTCCAATGCGAATGATTCCCGCCTTCTGGGGTAACATGTTGGCTGTGCTGCTTTATTTGGGCTGACGTCTGTTGCAGTAAATGAGCCCACGATGCTGGCTCCCCTGTCCGTTATACCCATGGCCCAGGTCGACCCCGGCGTGCTGGACGCGCCTGTGGGCTGCGTAACAGTGGCGTTCATGAACGTCGTGGGCGCACAGACGCTGCTCAGCTGGAACGCGGACGTGGCGCAGCAGGCCATCAAGATTTTCCACACCGTCGTGGGGGACGAGCTGAAGCGACGCAAGGGATATCTGGTGCGTGCGCACATTCCGCACAAATAAGCAAGCTGGCTGCGACCGTGGGGTTACCATGCCTCGGAGCCGTGCTGACCTTCTTGGTGACAGCTCACCCTGCCGTGTCCAAGCAAACGCCAGTCCTTGCTTGTCCATTACATTGAAGTTCTGTTTTGTTGTGACATGTTTGCATGACACCCCTTTCCTCGACCCGCTCCGCGCCCCTTCTGCACACAGGTCGAGGCGGTGGACGGCCTGTTCCTTGCCGCGTTTCAGCGCCCGTCCGACGCCATCTTGTGGGCGCTCGAGTGTAACGAGGCCATGATCAAGCAGGTGTGTCGCGCGTAACGCGTAATATGCATTGGAGTGCGAGCTGGCAGCTGCATGTACCCCTGTGTGAGTGTGACTTGAAAGGTGTTTCCCTCATGGTTATGCAGAGCTACCTAGACTCCGTTGCCCCAGTCCCCACCGCACGCATGTAGATGGCTTGAACTGGTCTCATGTGTATCGCATCCTTTCCACAGGATTGGCCTGAGGATCTCCTGGCACATGAGCTCTGCGAAGAGCTTGTCATCTCGGCACCGACGAAAGAGGGCGAGGTCATCAACACTGTCGTGTTCAGGTGAGGATCCTCCTGCATGGCAATGCGCAGCAGCGCTTCGGGCTCCGAAGCTTTAGCGCGAGCAGGCGAGGCAGCAAGTGATGTACCTGTCAGGAGTGCAACTCAACGAATATCATTCAGCGGCGTGTTACAAGTCCCTGTCGTGTGCGCCCTCCGCCGCCCGCAGGGGCCTCCGCCTCAAGACCGGTGTGGACACGGGCCAGGTGCTGGGCGAGGTGCACGCCATGACTGGCCGCATGACGTATCGCGGCAAGGTCATGAACCGCGCGGCGCGCATCGCCTCCACCGCCTCCACGGGCCAGGTGCTGTGCAGCAGCGACAGCTGGCAGCTGGCCATGACCGCCGATGCGCAGGTACGGTGCGGCTGGCGGGCCGTCTCGGGCCATATCTATGGTGCCGCTTGGAGCTTTCCACCCACCGTACATCTGGGGTTGCAGACTTCGTCGGTCTGGGCGTAAAATTTGGGATTCCATGACGACATGCTGGAAAAGTTTTCCCGAGTCCAGGGTCATCGCAGTGCGTCTGTGCGCGAGGCATTCGCGTGCTGATGACCTGATGCTCATAATTTGGTCTATTGTGCGGAACCGCGCGCTGTTCCAGGTGATGCTGTCGAACAAGGTGACCGGCACCAGCCTGGGGCAGTTCCGGCTGAAGGGCGTTGCGGAAAAGATCGAGATTCACCATTGCCGCAAGGTATCCAACGTGGCGCCTGCACGCCGCGCCTCCTCGCTGGTCATGTCCATGGCCGACCACTGGAAGTGGGAGCACCACCTCAATGGCATGCCGGGCGGCATCGGCGACGTGGGCATGATGGGAGGCGCCGGCAACGGCATGGGCGCCGTGGGCCCAGAGGACATTCTTCTGGGAGGGGATTCACTGCGAGGAGGCCTGCTGTCGCCAAGGTGGGTCCATGCACGGTGCAACGTGTTGCTTATCACTTGATGCACAACCAGCACAAGCGTTCGCGGCGTATACAGCTCGGCTTGCATTGTATGCAACCTTACACGCCTTGAAATGGTGGTGCCCTGATTTTCCTTGCGAGGAAGCCGCGCCCATAGCAACGGGTGCGCTACTTGCCCGTTGCTTCGGGTACATCGGAAATGGCTGAACACTTCCCGGGACGTTTGTGCTTCACGTCTTGAGCCACGCTGGGCATCCCTACCTCTGCTGCGCAGGTCCTTCACCCGGCGTACCGGGAGTTTCCGGCAGCATAACGGCTCTGACCCGCACCTGGACCCCGCCAACGCATCCACCCTGGGCATCGAGCTCGCGCCAGACGATGCATAAGAGAGCTTTCAACGGAGGCGCGTGCGAAACCTTGTGAAAGTTGCCCTTAAGAATTGGTTTGTTATATATAAGCAGTATGTTGGCTTTCACGGCCTTGGCCATTGCGTTCTGTCCTTGTGAACGTGTCCGCTCGCGGCCTTGCCACAGCGGTGGAGCTTGTGGGGCTGGCCGGGACCTGTTCGTGATCTCTTGGGCAGCGTGATAAGCGCGAGTTAGCGTACTGATGCGGCATCTGCGCTGGAAACTCAGTGGTTCCGTGCCATCGTCGCTTGGGACATCTTGGAAAGAAAGGCGTCTCCGCTCATCTATTACAAAGGATCACCCCTGCTTGTTGGCGTGTCAGCACGTGAATTGTTTGGCGGGGTTTCGTGCGGTTGATTGGGTTTGCGCGTGCCGCATCTGCGTCAGTTGTCGCGGGAGCGGGTCGTGAACGGCATCTTCGGTACTGGTGTTCTGCGCGCGCACTGAGCGTCTTCACTTACTTTTGTATTATACTCTTTCACTATACCTGCTCAGAGTTTTGGCTGTCACTGGGCGCAACTTGCTTACTTTGTAAGCACGCGCGAACGTCTTTCGCTGCATGTAACTTAAGCCACCGTCAGACCGTCAGACCAGGCTTAGTCCGGCGTAGGCAGCGCTCAGTAGGACAAGACACCGCTTTCCTACGCGCGATTGAAGGGGTGGTGTAGATCACCCGCAAGAGATCCACGTAGGCAAGTGGGGTTGCATGGAGGAGAAGCTTTACATCTCATCGCGATGCAACAGCGCTTGTTGAATCGCGCACTGTGCACTTACTCCGCATCCTCTGTGCGGTGGGCCGAATCACGGCGTTATAACTATTCATATATTTGCACGGCTTCGTGGTCTACATGGGAATGGCTCGCTGGGCAGCGGAAACCCTAGCGAGCCAACCGATCATCCCAAGCGCAACCAGTCATCATATGCCTGTCTTTTGGATGCAGGGGAAGGTACACCGCAAAATGCAGAAGCCGGGGGTGCGGAGTACCCGCGGCTGGCAGCTACGTGGCGCGTGTCGCCACCGCGGGCTCAGCCTTCCACACCAGGCTGCACAGCCAGTGTGGCACTGCAACCTCGCTGCGGACTCCCTTACGCCGCTAGCGCGGCAGACGCAGCTTGCAGCTGTCGGCTTGGGGGCAGCGGCAGGTGGTGTCACGGGTCCCTCGGGGGCTGCTGCAGCAGTACAGCTTCCAGGCACTGTCGGGCGGCATGCCATGTGTTCACCAGTACGCATGCTCGGACAGGCGACGAGCAGCTCGAGGGCATCTGTCGCAGCGGCAGCAACGGACGTCGCGGCGGGCGGACTGGAGGAGGAATGGGAGCAGGAGATAGACGGTGCGTGTGTCCGTTCTCCGTTGGTCGGACACCCCAGCCGTTGGTTGTTGCCGTTGTTGGCGGCCGGTGCCTTGGGGTAGAGGGTTGGAAGGCATTTCCCTTGTGCCTTGGGGTGCGGAGCGTCGGGATCAGAGAACAGCTGTTGCACCGCACTCGTGCATCGCACCAAGCAACTGTCTCTGGTCTCAGCCTTGGCCGCTCGGTCGAGCGCGTTGCCGACGCGCCACCCGACCCGTTGACTTAGGCTCTAGCCTCCGTCACTTCCTTTATTGTACATAAAGGGCCTCCGCGAAACAGTGTGTTCAGCGAAGCGTCCGCCCACCGTGCAGCTCTGTGCACGGCGCTCCCCGTCATCCTCTTGACTCTGTGTCGGGCTGAAGCCTCCCACGTCGCTGCCCCTGTCCTCCCACGCCGCTTCGCCCGTACTCTTCTACCCGCCCCTAGAGCTTATGAAGCTGGTTCAGCTGCTGCCCGCGGGCGTGCGCAGCGCCCTGGAGGAGCACCCGCAGATGCTGGAGCTGCTCGAGGTGGTGATGGACCTGGGCCGCCCCCCGCTGGCGCGTTTCCCCGCGGGGGACGTCAAGCTGTCCACGCAGCCCATTAGCGCAGAGGACCTCGACTTCGCCGTGCACCAGGTGCGAGGTAGCTCGGCGACACCCCCGCACCCAGCACAGGCGCCACTCACCCACCTGCCCCGTAGAATGTTTTGGAGGGCCGGTCCTGACGCGCTTTGCCTCCCCATGCCGTGATGGTGGTGCTTCATGTGGGTCGTCCGCGGGGCCGTCTCCTTCGATACACGTGTTGGCGCCCGCCGCCGAGCCCTCCCCCGCCCTGTGCGTGTCGGGGTATCACAGGTGGGCGAGTTTGGCGGCGACAACCGCGCAGGCATCGACCGCACGCTGCACCGGATCTCGTGCATGCGCAACCGCACCGGCCGCATCATCGGCCTCACGTGCCGGGTGGGCCGCGCCGTCAAGGGCAGCGCGCTTATGGTGCGCGACCTGGTGCTGTCAGGTGGGCGGCAGGGCAGGGGCTCGGGGCGCTGCCTTGGCTTGGAGGAGACGGGAGACGCAGCTGAGGACGTTCCACACACTGTTACAGGCGTTACACGCGCTGCTACGGTCGGACAGCAGGCTGTGGGGAACAAGCGCTTCGGCGGCGTGGGCAACCGCACACCGCACCACTGTCGATTCCCGAATCGTCCCCGCCCGTTGCCACACCGTATGGCTGCCCCGCGCCTCCCCGCCTGCCTCCACGTCAGGCGCCAGCATCCTGCTGCTGGGCCGGCCTGGCGTGGGCAAGACCACCGCCATCCGGGAGGTGTCCCGCATGCTCGCCGACGAGGCCACCAAGCGGGTGGTTATCGTGGACACCTCCAACGAGATCGGCGGAGACGGGGACATTCCCCACTCTGGCATCGGCCGTGCGCGGCGCATGCAGGTCGCCGCGCCCGAGGCGCAGCACCGGGTCATGATTGAGGCGGTGGAGAACCACATGCCGCAGGTGGGTAGAAGGGCGGGTTTGGAGGGAAGGGGTGGGCTTGCGCGCTTGCCGGGGCTTCGGCATTGCCGAAAGACCAGAGAGGTAGGGAAGGGGCAGGAGGGAAGGGGATGCAGGGGTGTGCGTGGCCAGGTCGGGGACGGTGAGGGCGGGGCGGGTTGGGTCTCGTATCGCTCATGCAGAGGAGAAACCGTTAAAGCCCGCTCCACTCATGGGTTGCGACGCGCGCGGGCGGTTGGCTTAGCCTGGGAGGCCCATCACAGCGTGCGGCTTGCTAAGAGCAGCCTGCCGAGCAGCCGTCACCGCTCCCACTGCGCGTACTGAACGACCGCCCCCCAACAGAGCTCCAGATGTGGTGTTTTATGCGGCGCTCTGCAGTCTGAAGGTCTTTTTTGGACCTGCACCGGCCCTGACCGCTTGTGCGCAGGTGATCGTGATTGATGAGATTGGCACGGCAGAGGAGTGCGCGGCGGCCCGCACCATTGCTCAGCGCGGTGTGCAGCTGGTGGCCACCGCGCACGGCAACGAACTGGAGAACGTGATCAAGAACCCCCAGCTTGCCGACCTGGTGAGGGACGGGGGGGGGGGTCTGACCGGAATGGAAACGGGGGGAGGTTGTGGTAAGAACGGGGGGGGGTAAAGCGAATACTGGAAACGGGTAGCGAAGTCTTGTGACGCCGAATCGCAGTATGGGTTAATGAAAAATTGATACTGTAGCGGTGGGCGGATGGTGGGGGGAGCTGGGCAGCGCGAGGCAGTGGAGGGACGGGCCCAGCGCACTAGGCCTTGTTGCCTGGGCACATATGCATCATGTGCAGTTTGGGGCAGCAGGAATGTAGAGCGCGATGCGGAGCGGCGGGAGCGCCATGCTCACCCAAAGCAAGTGCGAGCGAAGGGCAGCCGCACTGAGCAAGGTTGGCTAGATTGTGTGGCTGCATGTTAGCGATCGCCTTGTCTGCACACTCCCTTCCGCCGCAATAGGTAGGAGGAATCCAGTCTGTGACCCTGGGCGACGACGAGGCCAAGCGGCGGGGCGTGCAGAAGAGCATCCTGGAGCGCGCTGCGCCGCCCACCTTCGATGTCTGCATAGAGATGCTGGAGCGGACCAAGTGGCGCGTGCACCTGGACGTGGGGCAGGTACGGGAGAGAAACAGAGCCAGGGGTTGGGCAAAAGCAAAGCGAAGGTCAGACTCGGACAGTTGCCGTCTCGGGCTGCGCAGCCGCTACGGCGCCGCGCGGAGGCGCCCGCGCGAATGAGTCTAACCTTGAGGCGGGGAATGTTCGTTACCGCGGGTCCTTAGCTCCTTGGATACGGGCTCGGTTTCCTGCTCGAAGTCTCCTCCGCTCCCTTCCCTGAGCGCCGTCCCTCAGGCGGTGGACGTTGTGCTGGCGGGCGGCGACGCGGGCGGCCAGGTGCGCGAGCGGGCTAACGACGGCACCATCCTCAAGTACAACTATAACCCCGCCATCAGCGGCGTCATCCGCGGCGCGGCGCGCAGCCCGGCGGGTGCGCCTGGCGCAGTGCCGTCCGCTGGCGCCGGCGGCTACGCGGGATCGGGTTCCGGCAACGGCAACGGCGCGGGCGCGTATTCTGCGGCTGCTGCAGGAGCAGGAGCGGCTGGACGTGGTGCCACGGCCTCCAGCTGGGAGCCCGGTGAGCGCAAAGGGTTTCCTTGGCGAATCTGGCCGCGCCCCGGAAATGCTGCATGCGTTTGGGGTGGCTATTGGATGCTCCCTGCCACCCTGGGGCGCTTGTTGGAGGCACGGGGCAAGGATGCAAGGGCCCTGCTCAGCTTGTGCGGCTGTGCCTGTGCTTATGCGTACTCTGCCACGTCCGCTCGGCCACCGCCCCATCCCCAGAGCTCGCGCCGGGCCCCGTGCGCCCCGCGGGCAACTCCTTCATCCGCACGCCCGTCGCGTCGCTCTCCCCCGACGACGCCGACGTTGAGGCCGCCGCGGCCGCTGCCGGCGACGGCGACTTCGGTGCGGGCAAGCGGCTGCGGCGCGTCACTTCCCGCCAGTCCATTGCGGGCCTGACGGCTGAGGCGGCGCAGCTGCGATTATACCCGTACGAGCTAGACGAGGACGTGCTATGGGAGGTCATGAGCGACATGAAGTTAATCGGCAAGGTACGGCGTGAGGCGTGAGAGCGCCATGGCACGTCACGGCCTTGGTGCAAAGCCTGTCCGGGAAGGGGAAGGGAGAGGACCACTGCCACCACCCCGGCGCGGCGGCGCTGGAAGGTTTTGCGGTAACCCTGCACCCATGCTTCCCCCTCTCTGTGGCGTCAGGTCTTCATCACGCCGTCGCTGGCCGCCGCCGATGCGGTTCTGGCCCTGCGGGCCAAGGTGAAGCACAACGCGGAGCTGAGGGCCATGGCCAGGGAGGTGAGCAGCGGGGCGGCGGCTTGCGACCGGGATGGGCTCGGGATAGGCAGTTGCGCACGCTGTGGCTGGCTGGCTGCGTACTACCGCTCTGCTTACGTTGGCAACACGCTACATGCTGCGGACTGGTCACAGCGGGCGCCCGCCTCCGTCGCTGCAGCCCGCCACTCTGCGCAACACCCCCATTCCCTTTCATGCCCTGCCATGCCCTTAGTGCGGTGTGCCCATCTACGCGGTCAAGACCTCCGGCTCTTCCAACCTGGTCAAGGCCTTCCGCACGCTGCTCGGCATCGACCCCTCCGCCGGCGGCGCTTTTGGGCACCAGTCCGACGCCGAAGACGCGCCGCCCTCAGCCGCCTCAACGTCCTCAGTCCTGGCCTCCGTCTCAGACGACGAGGAGGGTGGTGACGCTGGGGGCGCGGTGCGCCGCGGCGGCTCGGTGGCCGGCATGGGCGGCAAGGGCTACAGCTACAAGGCGTGGGCGGAGGACGAGGCAATCGAGGAGGCGCAGGGTGCGGTCACGGACATCGTGATTCCGCTGCACCAGCCCGTGGAGCTGCTGCCGCGTGCGCCCAGCGTGCTGGAGGCGCAGGTGCGTGGGCGGCGGGCAAGCGGATGGCCGCGACACGGCACACGAGCCGCGGGCGGGGAGGCCAGGGTGCTGTGAGCTGTTGACCGCCGTCGTTCTCCGGCAAAATACGTGCGGAACGGGCCTGGGCCCTGCCAGAATTGGACCTTCGATAATGTATTGTCTCCGCCCTACATGATAGTAACGTGCCAGCGTCCGCCCCTGTTGCTGCTCCCACCCACATCACGCCAGATCCGGCTGCTCGAGAGGTACAAGCTGACGTACGAGATTGTGGGCTCTGGCACGGAGGCGCGACTCCGGATATTGCCGCGGGTGGGCTCCCCAGCAAACGCAGCCGCGTCTCAATAGGGAGCAAAGTGCTGAGACTGCTGTTGGGAAAATTGTAAACCGCACACCTGACACACAGTTGCAGGCAGGTGCACCGGTTGAAGAGGGCATACTCTAGCCCCCCGCTGAAACTGCGTACGTCGTGGACTTGCACACTAGAAAGCAAGGGATGCAGGGGCGGGGTAACGCGGGGGGTGCGCGGGGGACAGGGGTAGGTATCGCATCCACACTGTGTTGGCGAGCTTGTGAGGAGTGCAATGGACCATGGGGAGGCTCTTGATTCGCCTGGTAGGAAGCGAAGCGTCCGTATACAGGGGTTTTACGCCTGCCCAAAGCTTTGGCATAGAGGGCCTCTTTCTGCGGTGTTCACAGGTTCACAAGACACTCCCCTGCAGTGTTCCCTGTCACGACACATCGTGTGATTTGACAGGACGTGTGATATGTGCGGCGTAGTATGGGGCTTGAAGGCTGGAGCTGAGCCTGAGATTGCCCTGCTTTGGCTGGTGTATGTGTAAGCTGTGCACGATCTCGTACGATTTCTATGTACGGTAGGCTCTGGCCACGTATTTGAGCGCCGTTTGCGCTGGTCGAGCCGTCGCTCGACACGCTTTCTCTAGCGGACACTGCATGCTGTGAGGACCCTTAGTCCAAGGTGCAAAGCTTTTGTGAGTGCGACCAAGCATCGTCATGTAGCCTCTACGCGGAAGCGCGCCGCAGCCTCTGCACGCGCCGCCTGCGCAGACTGCACTCGCTACTCGCTACAACCGTTACCACAACAACCCTCAGGTGCACGCCAGCTGTCCGCAATATGCACGCCACACGATACGTCATGACATACCTCTGCAGTGCTTGGCACTTGATGCCATAGAGGGCGCCGCGAGGGCACGGTGACAGTGGTTCGTGTAGACAGTTGCAAGGAATGTGTAGCTCCGCAGGTGGACTTCAAGTTATTGAGCACCCTGTGGTAAACCTTCGCCCGGCCCGAAGGATGACATGTGCAAGAAGGGTGCAAGTGTTAGCACGACTAGCTCAAGCGCGGCTCCCAACGATCTGCGGCGCGAGATAGGGATTGTGGGTTGCCTACCTACTGGTGAATGGGATTAAGATGCCGCAAAACCCTCCGGCTCTGGTGTATGCAAGGCCTTGCTGGCCTTCCCGTACCCTCCCGTACACGCTGGCTTTGCCGACAAGACCTATGATGTGTAGTCGCCAAAGCTTTGCCCAGCACATCCACCATGCTTCAGGGCCAAGGAGGGACGGGCGGCTTGACTGGAGGCCGCTTGCCCAGCTGGTGTATAATGAGGTGTTATGGAGGAGCAGTCCGGCCAGTCGCCCTCCCAGCCGGGCCCCCAAGACTACAAACAACCATACTGCCTCTTACTACGTTAACGCTCACGATCTCTTAGTAAATAACCTGAACGTCGTGGCCGAGTTGCCGTGCGCCGGTTGCACCGTTGCAGGCTACAGCGGCAGACAAACTGAAAGCCCGGAAGTTACGGAGCCTTACCTGCATCAAGACACTTGCCCTGCACAATCAGTCTACGTAGATGGTAGGTCCAGTCCGGCAGTCCGTCCTCCGGTGTACCGCACCGTTTCGGCTAGGCACCGTTGCTGGTTATCAACGTCATCATAATCTTCTTTCATGCAACCGGGGATACACAGAGCGTAGTATCTCCATACTTACTTATAACCTACTGAACTCTTTTGCCCGCTTGCCCTGTCGCCATCGCGAAGCTATCTGCTTGCCTGCGAAGCTGTTGCTCGTTGGTTGCACCTTACATTCGAGAAGACGCCTAGGGCGAGGTTGTGCAGCCGTAGCTGCAGCCTGTCATATCGCTGACTGACCGAGCCCGAGTCCTCTCGTCGTTCTCACCGACTGTGGGATACACGGGCGCTGCTGCCGGCGGCTGGTGTTACAAGCGCTGCGCCGCCTGCCGCACTGCTGCAACAGCCCAACAGCCAAAAAGCCAGTCTACGATGCTGAGCTGCTAACGGACGGGGTGATGACTTCGCGGCTTGCAGCGTTTGGATAAGCGCGGGTCTTGCAAGCATGCAAACTGCCTGCTGAGGCGAATGGAACGGCCAGTGGTGACGGCGACCTACGGGTCCCCGGCTGGGGCTCACCAGCGTTACCCCTACCCACGGAAGCCGCAGCGGTTTGCAGCCGCTGGACAGCACCCGGGGCCGGCGACCGCACGCCTTATGGCGCTGTGCCTCAACACGGAGGTCGCCAAGGACATTTTGGGTATCATTGTGGTGACAGGAGCGCTGCTGGTGTACGGCTTGTTGCAGGTACGGTTGCGTTGTGGCCCCGTGCGATCAAGGGGAGGGTTGTGATGAGGTCCGTTTTGCATTGGACTGCTTACGTGTATGCCGCCTGCGCAAGCGCGAGGGCTCCCTACGAAGCGCCCGCTACTGCAGAATAGCCTGTCCTGGGTATCTCACTTTGTAAGGGCCGTCCTCTATGTGTGCGTAGCAACTGTACAATGTGCATGCGCCCGAGGCAATAGCACAAATGAGATTTCTGCAGGGGGTTACACTGATTGAGGAGGAGCTGCGTGCCAGGCCTGGTTGGGCGTGGGAGGGGCCAGACCGCACATGCCATACAGTACGGCGAAGGCAATAAGGATGCCACTTCCTCTCGCATGGTCCTTCTGGATTAAGCATCCGAAGCTCCTGGGGTTACACGCCGGTGGCGCGCCTCCGGGCAGTGCCGTCTGGAGGCATACGTGCCGGTGTAGCGTTAGGGGCCGGAGCTCCGCCTGCACGGCCCCAAATCATTTCCCTTTTCCTAACAGACACGCGCCCTCTCCAAAGTCAGCTCATTACCCGCACCGCCTGCTCACCGCCCTGTGCTACGCTCCTCTCCTCCCTCCGCCGGCGCCTCCATCGCGCAGGAGCGCATCGTGACGTTTGGCTTTGGCGAGAACAAGGAGGTCTTCGAGCACAGTATCTTTCTGGTGCTATGCAACAGGGCGGTGACCGTCACCATCGCGGCGCTCTACCTGCTTGCCACCCGCACCGCCACAGCGCCGGCCGCGCCGCTGACGGCCTACGCGGGCGTGTCGCTGACAAACGTCATCGCAACAGCCTGCCAGTATGAGGCGCTACGCTACGTCTCCTTCGCGGTGCAGGTGGGCGGAAGGTCCGGGTCCGGGGAGCCGCGGGTCTTGGGGTCGGGGCTTGAGGCTGGGGCCTTGGGCCGTAGGGCGGCTTTCCGTATCTTCAGCAGTAACGCTTCGGGGTTGCCCCTTCACCCTAGCGGCGCACGCCATCCCAACCTATTGGCGGCATCTGTGGCGTCGGTGGCTGCCCTTCTGTGCACTGCCCGTCGCTGCGTGGCCTGCCCAACAAGCCAGTCGTTTCAAGCCGCCATCACTGGAGGCCAGAACGGGGTTCTTGTCGTTGGCCTCCCTAGAGTACAGTTGCGGCCTGCCGTCACCTTTTCTGCAGCTTCGAAAGAGGCCATAGCATGAGCTAGAGGCTCCATTTTGGAACGACCGGTTGGCACTGCTCTCAGCTTACTTTCAACCCCTGAACCCCAGACGCTAGCAAAGTCTGCCAAGGCGCTGCCCGTGATGCTGTGGAGCACCGTCTACCTGCGCCGCCGCTACAAGCTGCAAGAGTACCTGCACGCAACCACCATCACGATCGGCTGCTCCGTCTTCATCCTCACAGGCCACGTGCGCAGCCGCGTGGCCGACCATGCCGCTGCGCACGCAGCCGCTGAGGCCGCCGCGGGCGCGGGCCTGCACGTTAGCGGCGACGCGGCGTTGGTAGTGATTGGCGGCGGCCTCATGCTGCTATACCTGTTCGTGGATGGCCTCACCTCCACGTGGCAGGACTCAATGTTCAAGGGGTATTCGGTGAATGTCTGTGACCAGGTGCGACCAACCTATACGGTAGCCTATGTGCGGAAGGGAAGGAGCCCGAGGGGTGATGCTATATCATTCGACCCCGCAGAGGCCTATCTTGCGTAGGGGTGAAGTTATGAGCAAGGGTATGGGTTCGGTTTGTGCTTGGCTGAGGCGAGCCGCTGCTTGGTGTCACCAGCCACAAGCCCTACGATTGCGGGTTGCCTAAGCTCCTCCACCATACGCGTTTCAAGGATCGTGCCGCAGTAGAACTATATATGCCTGGAACCCACGCCTGGCCTCTCCCTATTTCCTTGTGGACGCGCATACCGGCGCCGTGCCCGCCCCAAGTTTCGATTCGCACCCATCCTTCCATTGCCCTCGCTCTGCTTGTCCGCGCTCCAGGTGCTCTATACTGCATCCTTCTCCATGCTGCTCTCCCTGATTGGCTGCATCGCCACGCACCAGCTGCTTCCGGCGCTGGCTTTCCTAAACCGCAACCCGGAGGCCATCTGGTGGATCCTGGCGCTGTCGGCCGCCTCGGCGCTTGTGCAGCTGGTCATTTCCTGGACCATCAAGCGATACGGTGCGGTAGTATTCGCCACCATCATGACCACGAGGCAGTTCTTCTCCATCCTGCTGTCATCGGTCGTCTACCTTACACCGCTAACGCTTGGGCAGTGGTGCGTCGTCGGATGTGGGCCTAGGACGGCAGGGAGCGAAGGGTCAAGGAGCGGGGAGCTGCGTGCTTACAATAGGGAGCAGCAAGGGATAAGCGCAGAACATTTTATGCAGCCGGGTCCGCAGAGGCTGTGCGGGTGGAGCACAGGGCAGCGGTGACTATTGGGGCCGGTCGGTCCTGCAGATCATGCCTTCAGCTCCCAAGGCCCTGACCCCGATCCGCAGGAGGTGTTGGGTCGCGGCCCGCGTGCGGCCGCACATCGATCTGCCGACCTGCTTGGCGCGCTGACGCATGCGCTGGCTCAGCACATCACACCCACTCTCGCCCTTGCAGCTCGGAGGGCATGTGCAAAAACTGTTTGCAAGCAGCTTGTCAACCCTATCCCGCTCACGTCCAGGGGTGGAACGCTGCTGGTGTTTGGCGCCATCTACGTCAAGGCGCTGCAGCGGTGCACGGAGCATAAACAGCTGCACGGGGTGGCCAAACAAGAGGACAGGTGCGCGGGGCTGGGCTGCCTGGGTTACCCTGCGCACATCGACTGCATGGGCCAGCTCCACGGGCCCCGGAGCATTTTTCAGGTGCATGATGCAGCCTACCCGTGTGAAAAAAGAGAAACCTACCCGTGTACTCCTTGTGCAACTCGAGTCCTCCTTCCGCCACTCGCTGCAGTCCTCGCACCATCGAGGTGCCGTCTGAGGTCAAAGCCCCGCTGCTGGAGGGCGTGAGCGTTCGGCATGGCGGCGAGGAGCGGCGCCAGACGCAGGACCACGCTGTCTGATGTGCGCTGGTGCGCAAGGCCGCTTGCGGCAGTGGAAAAATGCCCAGGGGGGTATCCATAGTTTACACAATTAATAAGGTTGCGCGCTCCTTGCCGCAACCCCGCGTCCGGTATTTTCAGGCGCTGTCCTGTCGCCGACGCATCAGGTCGACCCACCCCACGTCCCAGCGCAGCCTCGTGACCTCGGGAATGCATCCATGCGTGTGATCACCCGAGGATCCTCTGGGGTCAATCATCCTCCGTGTGTCACGTGGAGTCAGTGATCCTATAGTTGCTAGACCAATTCCCTTGGATGCCTAAGCGATGAGCGCCGGAAGGATGAGTACCCAATAGGAAAGACCATGTTGCCATGGCCGTGGATTGGGACATGGTATTAGTGTGTGATGCGCGGCCACGCCGTGCAATCAGGAACAGCTTCATTCAGCACTTGCATTTGTGGGACGCTCTTGAGGAGCCAAATATTTCTCGTTGATATATGGCGTATGTGTGCGGCCTACTGCCGCCGTTAGTTTGTTTCGGACGTTATGGGCTTCGCGTGCCAAGCGCAGGACTGCCTTGCCCGGAGGGTGGTTTGGCACGCACGGTGAAGCCTCGTCGGAGTGTGCTTGTGGCACGTTCGGGGCACCGCCGCTCAATATTTTTATGCCGGCAAGTTCAGGCCGCTAGGTTCGGTGCATTGGCGTCCTTGGTCTCCAACAAGTACGGGGCAGTACGGAGATCTGTGGGGCAGCGTGTCTCCAGGTGGTTGGACATTTACGGTAGTCGGGAGCTGTGTCGTCAAGCCTATCGTTGAGCTATGGCTATGGCTTTCAACCATGGCTACTGAAAGTATTCTGGATTTGTAAGGTGCCCCTATGAACTGCTTGTAGGCCGTGGCGACCGGATCAGCCCAGAGCCGGCTCTGCGATAGCCTCCCGTGAATGGGACCTATGGGGCTCACAGTCTTGCGCGCCTCCCCTTTCCCAACATTCCCCGCCGCCCCTCCCAAAAGTTTTGTGGACCACAGCGGGGGAAACCACACTTCAACGGACATACACACCCGAAGGCGCGACGTTTTCAGTAGGGCAGGCGCCAGGCGGGCGTCTGCGGGCGGCACAAGAAAAGGCAGGCGAGCGAGGCAAACGAGCAGACGCCTCGCCCCCCGGTCCTGCCCCTCCCCAGCCATGCTGCGCACGCCCCATCTTCTTGCCCAAGGCGCCCCTACCCATACAAGAGCTGCGATTCGTGCACATGTACGGCATGTGTATGACCGTAATGGCTGTGCTGGGCCAACCACAGGCTGATCCCAACAAGGTGGCGTTACAGCACGCTAGCAGAATCGTGTATGGCTCGACTTGCAGACGTGGTCGATTGCAGCGCGACCTGCAGCGTGCTGGCATTGTTATCGCCGCAAAAAAACAGTATGCATATTGAACATTAGACTGGTCTGTCAATTTGTCGGAGTACCGAGTTCCGAGTAACGTTCCCACCATGTTTCATTTCTCATTACGCGCGTTTCAATTCCCCATGGCTAGCGCTCGTGCTGGCGTGCGTCAGCAGCCACAGCAGCAGCAGGCGCGGCGACCTTTCTGTGTGGCAGCTGCGCAAGCTCACGTCGGCCCAGTCCTACAAGTGCTAGCGAAGGTATGTAAGTGTGCGCTGATGGGCAAACAGAGTGTGCGGTGGGGGAGCTGTATCCCGCCCGGGATGTGGCTTTGTTTGTTGCGCGCTGGAGGACGCGCTTGGAAGAACCTCTCTCCTAGTCTGAGCAATGCCCCCCTCCCTCATCCCTCCCCTCGAAAGACCGGCGTCCGATGGGGCGGGTCGGCAGCGCTCTTTGCGGGAGCAGCCTTTGCCTTGGCACAGAGCAACCGAGCGCCAGAGGGCGGGCAGGGGGACTTGTCCTCGGATGCTCTGCCTTGGGTGAAGCAGCTTGCGCAGGGCGACAATGTGGAGGAGGTCCTGTCCCCGGGCCAGCAGCTCCGGCAGCATCCCGTGGGCAGGCTCGTCGTGGAGCAGGACCATCTGGTGGGTCGGGGTTTGGGTGCTCTGCGGGTGTTTTGCGGGCGGGATCGCTGGACTGCTGACTCGGGAGAATATACCCGGTCGAACGTGTGACAACTAGTGCGGGCGTGCAACGCCGAGTTTCACCCCAAATTGGGTAGTATATTGAAGTCCCCCAAGCTCGCCGCACTTAGTCTCTCTTCCTCCTCTGCGCACGCCCTCCCCTCTAAACAATAGTTTGAGACAATGGTCGCATCTGGCCAGATTAAGGAGCTGCGGTGCTTTTATGACACCCAGCAGCGGAAATTTTACTCAGTGGTGGAGCTGGGCAAGTGAGTGGACCCCTGGCAACCGTGCGGTTTGGGTGCGATCCGTACGGCTTGGGCGTATTCCACTGATGCCCCATAATTAGTTGTCCGCGTGGTTGTGCGTGGGGGCGAATCGTATGGCGTCAGGTCTCGTCAGGGCCCCTCCATGTAAGCATCCCCGGGCACTACGGCGCAAGGCCAACCCGTCGCTGCACCCTCCTGCACAAGGCTAAGGCATCTGCAACATTTTGCGGGGCGTACTGCAGCCCCCCTGAGCCGCAATATGTAGACATGGCGATAGGGTGCTCACAGTGCCGCAATTACCCTTTCCCACACATCTGGTCCGCAGGGAAGTGTGCGGCTTCCCGCAGACTGTGCACGGCGGGCTGACGGCCGCCCTGGTGGACGAGACAGTGGGCGGCCTGGCGGTGGCGCTGTGGCGGGCGGGTGAGCTGGGCTTCCGGCCGCCGGCTTACACCGCTCGCCTGGAGGTGGACTACAAGAAGGTGGGCGGGGCGGGCGGCTGTGGCCGCGGCAGCCGCAGCGACATTAGGTCCTGTTGGGGGCGTTGACGTATGGAGCTGAGTGCCGAGAGCGGGGCCACGCAGGGAGGGGCGATGCACACTGCACGTGGGCACGTCCGAGACGAGCGCTGGACGGGGACCTTCCTGCCGGCGTGCTGGGGCCGCGGGGCTGCGGTGTGCCCCGCGATGGCGGCTTGCATGGCTGGGCAACCCTGCGCAGCCGGAGACGGGGCCCGTTGAGCTCCTCGCTTGACCCTTGTACGGCAGCTGCGATGCGAAGCGCCGTTACGATTCCGCATGCATGACCCATACTCGCTTTCCATGTGATTCATTTTCGCCCCGCATTCCTGTTCGCTCCGCAGAAAATACCGAATGGCTCCATTATCCTGATCACTACAGAAGTGGAGGAGCTGGTTGACCGCAAGGTAGGTTTGGGCGGGGACCAGGAGTGGGCCCGGAGAGGGCCCGGATCGGCCCGTCCGTCGAATTGCCTGCCGGTTATTGCCGCGGTTCACGCAAGCATGGGTTTGCTTTGTCCATGTATCCGTCCAATGTACATTGAGCTGCTGCCCGACGTGTCCAGCCGCCTCCGCTTCCCCTTGCTAGGTGTGGCTGCGCGCAACGGTGACCAACGGCAAGGGAGCCGTGTACGCCACCGGCCGCGCGCTGTTCGTGGCGCCCCGTTGGCTGCCCGACTGGATTCGGAGCATCACGGGACGGGACCGCAATAGCGCCTCCAAGAAGACCAAGTGAGGGTCTTGGAGCGCAGCCACACTACGCCCTGTGGGCTTTGGGCTACTGTCTGTTGCCAGTAGTGCTCGTACACCGGTTGTCGCATGTTGGGAGCGTGGGGATGGCGTGGAAGAGTTTAGCGCGCAGCGTTGGCGGCACAAGTTTTGATGTGTGTCCTGGCCGCGGGAGGCGGGTGAGCGAGGGACTTGCGAGCCTGAACTCCATATACTATCGTAGTTTTGTGAAAGGTGTGTGGACAGGGCCCTTGACGTTCTGATTGCCACACATTGCGCTCTGGCGTTGCCCTTCAAACTGCATGCCTGCGTTTCTAACGCCTTCTGCGAAGGAGTTATGGAACCAGCGCGCCGCATCCTTACGGATGTGTGTGCCCCTTCAATCTTTGGTGGGGTCTCCATTAGATCCCGCTGCTATTTTTATATTGCTTACGGTTTATGCTGGTGCTTGATACTGTCCTGCATAGATAGACAAAATTAGTGCGTGACACACACGCCTTGACGTGTCCCCCAGCATTGCGTGTAAGGCGTGAACTTGTTGTGGTTGCTTAGTGCGATGCATGTAGGGCTTGCCCTAGGGGCGTTCAATCGTGTTTTCCGTTTGTTGAAATGTGGAGGGCCCACATGGCGGGGCGCCTAGTACCAAGGGGCCGCCCGTCTATGCTGTTGCCATGGCCTGCAGAGTGCCTGCTACTTGTCATGTGCGTTATTTCCAGCTAATGTAAGCCAACGGGTAGTGCTTGGAGGATACACAGTGCAGGTACATATGAACGTTTCCGATGCTTTCCTCTGTTTAGAGAGCACGGACACGATGCACGGCGAGCACAAGACGAGGATGCCCGTTGAACACTCTCCATCGCTATTATCGCAGCTTTGAAGGGTCAAATGCGCCCGGCCGCCGTACCATGTGCGGGATGCCGACCCGCGACCCTGCCTCTGCCTCCCACCCGCCGGCATACGCCGCTGACCGCTGCAGCCGTCTCCGCCTCTCGTCATCTCCGCTGGCATCTCGCGAACCCCCGTCGCTGACGCGCTGCTGCGCACTCTTTTCCGGTCCCCGCTTCTCCCTATCGTTGATCTCTCTTCCAACCGCGCCACTCCCCTCCCTCCTCCTCGCCTCTAACTGCTCGTCACTCGCTCTCTCCCTCTCCCCTCCCCTCCCACTTCCATCCCCACCACCGCCACTCGCACTCCCCACTCCACCTTCGCCAACTCCGCCCGTCCCGAGCAACGCCTGCAGCTCCCGCAGGTCGCTCTTCTGCTGCGCCATGAACGCCATCCACTTGCGCGTCGCGCCGTACGTGGCCATCGTGCCGTACAGGAACGCCGCGCCCTGGTCGTAGCTTTGAAAGCGCCGCGCGCGGGTGTGCTGGGTCACTGCGTGGTGCACCGCCCAGCGGCACCGCGCGTCGCACTTGCCGTGCAACACCACGTCCAACGGGTTGGCCATCGTCCACTTGGCCGCCTCGGAAGCGAACGCCACATGATGGCCGTCGTTGACCGCCAGGGTCGAGAATCCCGGGTCCGTGAAGGCGTAGCCCTCGACCCACAGGCACGTGGACAGCAGCGCGTCGCCGCCCGTCGCCCGGAACTGCCGGCTGATGCAGTCGCGCACGCGGCTGGGCGGCAGCCGACGGAGCAGCCCCACCGACAGTATGACACCGCCGCCGCCGTGGGCGTGCGAGGGAGGGCATCCGGGGACCTGCCCGGCAGCGCGCGCCGGGCCCGCGGCGGCGGTTGCCAGGGAGGTCGCGAGGCCGGCGAGGCCCTTGGTGAGGCTCACTGCCGCCTCGGGCGGGGCGGGCGTGCAAGCGGCGCGGGCGGTGCAGAATGGGCAAGCGGGCCGCGGCGCGTAACGAGCCCCCGGCACCGCGTCGTTGGGCGCCAGGCCCAGGGCAGACACGCGGGCAAGCGTGCGGTTCCACTCCTGGAAGGGCCGCTCGCGGGCGCGGCGCTGCACCTCGGACCGCTCCAGGTCGGCTGCGCTGCGGGCTCCCAGCATGAAGCGCGTGAAGCTGCGGGCGGGCAGGGCATAGTGTTTGTGGGGGGAGTGGAGGGGATGGGAAGGGAGAGGGGCGAAGAGCCGTAAGGCGTGAGCGGGAAGGGCAGCAAGCGGCGGGCCAGCCCTCGAGTCGCAACGCTTTGGTGGGCACATCACGAGTAGCCCTTCACTGCGCCACTCACAGCGCCACGGGACTGGCGCACTGGCGGGGCTACCCGGACAGCGGTTCCCCACACCGCAGCGCAGCGCAATGCTCGCCCCACCCACCCATCAACCCATCGACCCCCCACCCACCCACCCACACACGCACCCATCGACCAGCTCTGTCACGCTGGGTATCCGCACCCGCCGCCGCTCGCGAGGCCACTCCTGGTCCTCCTCCTCCCCGGCCTCGCCCGAGGGCGCTGACGCGGGGTCTGCCTCCACCGCCAGGTGGCAGGGCAGGCAGCGCGGCGCGAACAGGTTGGTCCGGCGGCGGCCGAACCATAGGTTGTCTGAGAGGGCCACGGGCTGCTCCGGATCCAGGTGCGCCAGCAGGCTCTGCGGAGGAATGGGCAGAGGCAAGGGAGTTTGAAACGATGTTCACTAGCGCGAAGCAAACAAAGGCAGGAGAAATGCAGGCAAGCGGCTGAAAGAGCACTAGGCCTGGGCTGGGCGCTCTAAGTTTGGATACGGCACGGCCAGCCATGGCCGTGCCAGGTAGCACAGCGCTACTCACCCGGACTGCAGGCATGTAGAAAACGGTATCGTCGTCGCCGTACAGCACCCACTTGTACGTCTCTCCGTATGCCCTGCAGTGTTGTACAGGTCGACACTCTCCCACTTCAATGCGCCGGCAGCACATAAAACTTGACATTACGTACGGCACGTGGACAGCTGCACCACGGTGAACCAAATGAAGGGGTGGGCCCAACAAGCGCGCATCTGATGCACCATCCTGGCCTGCGCTTCTCGACCCTGTATCCTTTCATAGGGCGCTCTGGTGCCCTCAAGAAGTGCCCGCAAGGTGCGTGGCCAAGGTGCGGGCTATGACACGCATGCACTGCAGCCGCACACGCAACCGCCTGCATGCGCCGGTCAGCCTTCACCCACATATCTACGGCTCCTCCCTCCCGCCCCACCACCACACCCCACACCCCGCCCCACCCCCGCCAACCCGCCCGTCCACTCACTCGTGCGCCAGGAAGGGCGCCATGGCCGCCCGACTGTCCCCGAGCTTGGAGCCGTGGAAGCGGGGACCCAGCTCGGGGGTGCCCTCATCGGGGAAAAAGCCGTAAAGCTCACCATGGGGCTGGGAGGGGACGGGGAGGGGAAGGGCAGCGGGGAAGGGAAGGGGAGGGAGGAATGCCAGTCAGGCAGTCAGCCAGCCAGGTATAGTTTTGAGGCAGGAAGAGGGCGGTGCATTGCCGGCGTAAACTCGGGCAACGTGCATGCTGCTCCTTTTTGGAGGACCCAGCCTTACGCTTGAGGACCCAGCCTTACGCTTGAGGACCCAGCCTTACGCTTGCACGAGTGCCCGTGCGCTGCCTCCACCCCGCCCCCTCCCCATTCCGCACCTTGTTCCGCACGTTGAGCTGCTCCAGGTCGGCGGTGTTGTTCGTGGCGATGAAGGCGCGGATGCCCCGCCGCCAGGAGCGGCTGGCCTGCGCCAGGAGGTAGCGCTCCGGCGTGGAGGCGGTCACGAACAGGAAGTCCGAGTCGGCGTATGTGGCACCGGGCAGCTTGTGCGGCAGGGTGGGGTCGAAGGGGGCGCGACGGGAGCGCAGCAAGTCGCGCAGGGCCAGCTCAGCGTCGCCCAGCGCGGCCGCGGCCGGCCTTGCAATATCTGGGTCGTATGCCAGAAGCTCAGTGACGTTCCCAGCGGCGTTGAACTCCACAATCCCGGTGTTGGCGCTGAAGGTGGTCGTCGATGGGGGCGGCGGGGGCACGGGCGGCACGGCGGCGGTGCCCTGCCAGCGGCCGACCCCGTAGGGATCCATGGGGCTAACGGCGCCGTCCCCTCTTGCAGCCGCTGGGTTCACTGCGGTTGACCACGGCAGCTTCCACGATGCGGCGAGCGGCAGCGACAGCAATGTTGTCCCCGGGTCGGACAAGGCCACCATAACCAGCACGGCCAATACGGGTGACACGCCACGCCGCCGCTGATGACCCCTCTTTGTCAAAATCGTCATACTTACTGCCGCCGAGGCCCCCGAATTGCTCTTGAGCCCAGGTCCGTTGACGTCCGGTTAGCCCGCCATTGGCAGCTGCTTGCACCCAGCCGTCATCCGCTCACATCATCTTAAGAATTGCAGCAAAGGACATACTTCACTCTGCCAACGGTCACACGGCATCGCTGCGACGGCAACCACAGAGGAAGCTGTCGATTGCAAGCCGTTTGGGGGGAAACGGTTGGTGAGGAAAATGAAGAAAGCTGGGTCTTTCTAAGGAGCTCTTCCGTATACATGGAGAAGGCGCTCAACAATGAAGGCTGGTTGGGGCATTGGGTTGCTCGTTAGTTTCGCTTATCCAAGTGAAGCTGCCACAGATACCTCACATTACGCCATGCTTGTGAGCAAGCGATGCGATGGTATACTAGGTCACAGTCGGCTCGATACGGCACTCCTAAAAGGGTGGGTTTTGTCCCCCGCCACCGCCCCCGCCACCGCCCCCGCCAAAACAGTATGACCCCTTCCGCTCAACTCTTCTCCCTGTCCCCACCTTGACTTGGCAGTAGCTGGCCTAGCTTCAAGAACTGAACGCAGTCCACGTTCCCGAGCAGGCAGGAGCAGGCATTATTGTCAGGAACCTGGGCTTCCTCCCGCCTTCAAAGTGCAGGCCTAGTCTCAGCCGGGGCAAATCACTTTCTCTGTTTTGGTGAGACATCTACCACGGGCACGCTTGCCATAGCTTCTTGCTCTATGCCCCACTTCAGCCTGAGCCCCCGCCTGAGCCCTCGCCGCCATCCTCGCCAGCCTGCACCCGTATCGCCGACAGCTCAGTCAAGTCCCGGTCCCATTTCGCCATGAAAGCCCTCCACCGGTGCAACGCCGCGTGCGACGCGGCAGCCCGAACGAAAAACGCCGCGCTCTCCTCTAACCCGGAAAACGGCAGCCGGCCATGCAAGCTGACCGCGTGCCGCAGAGCCCACTGGCAGGCTGAATCATCGCATCGCGCTTCCATCTCGGCAGCGAGCGGGTCGGACAGCTCGAGCCGTACATGCTCCGGTGCAAACAGCAAGAAACGTCCGTCGTACATTTTCAGCGTGGTGAATCCCGGGTCCGTAAACGCGTAACCCTCCGCCCACAAGCAGATTGACAGGAGCGCGTCGCCGCCCGTGGACCCGAAGAGCCGGTCTATGCAGGCCCTGATGCGGTGGGACGGCAGGCGGCGCAGTAGCCCCACCGACAGGAGAACGCCTCCGCCTCCGTGAGCAACACCTGGAAGATAGCCCTCCTGCGGGGCCGCGCCTCCTGCCGGCCTGGCGCCGCCAGCGGCGGTGGCGCCGCCGCCAGCAGCTTCTTCTGCGAGCTCCACCAAGGACTTGAGCTCTGCGGCACGTGGCACCTCGTGCACGAAGCGGATCGCCGCCGGGTGAAGTGGCGCGGGCGTGCAGGCGGCACGGGCTGTGCAGAAGGGGCAGGCGGGTCGAGGTGCGTAGCGGATGCCGGGGACCACGTCCCCCGGCGCCAGGCCCAGCGCCGCCAGCCGCGCCTGCGTTCGGTTGAAGACCGCGTAGGTGGGGAAGCGCATGCGGGGCCGCAGCTCGGGCGGCGCCTTCTCGACCACGCCCTCCAGGAAGTGGCCGTAGCTGCGAGTAGGGAGGGAGAGGGTACTGACACGGCGTCGGGGACATCCGGACGACCTCCGGAGAACCGTCTGCCACGCCGCACCGGCGATGCAAGGTCAGGGTCAATGCGGCTACGTGGAGGGCAGGCCACGTTCCATGGCTCGGGTGGCGGCATATGACTACGCAGTGAATGACTGGGTCGGGTCAGGCCTCACTGCAAGCCAACGAACAACCCGTTACAGGAGGTGCCGCACGAACAGCCGCGGCGCAGCTGGTTCGCTGGGACCCGGCACATACCCTCTCTCACCCCTCTCTAAGCTCGGCTACGGTTGGGAGGCGTTCCTGTGGGTCCTGCGGGTCAGTAGGTCCTGCCTCCGCCGCCAGGTGGCAGGGCAGGCAACGCGGCGCGAACAGGTTGGGGTGCATGTGCGAGTACCACAGGTTATCGGTGACCGCGTGCGGCAGCTCCGGGTCCAGGTGGGCCAACAGGCGCTGCGGGCGCGGGAGGGGTCAAGAAGCTCAAAAGCATTCGCGCGAGGCGGAGGGGAGCGGCCGGAGGTGGCCACCCAAGGGCGACGGAGCGGTGCCAGCTCAAGCGGCCCGGTGCGGTCGCGTGCAGAGTTGCACGGCAGCTGGTGCCTGCCCCTCCCATTCGGACGGACTGCAGAACCAGGTGGCTACAGCGTGCAGTGCTTTGCGCCCCCCGCACTGCAGCAAGCGCAGCCCTTGCTACACGCTAGCGGTGCACTCCTGCGTCACCGGATCGTGATTCGTGCAGCGCACAGCGCCTGTCTCGTACCCGGACTGCGGGCATCAGAAATGCCGTATCGTCGTCGCCGTACAGCATCCACTTGTACATCCCATTGAAGGCCCTGCAGAGCACGTGCCGTCCCGTGGCCGTGGCCAGGGGCCACAATCAAATGTCGGATACTGCGTCGCCCCCTGGGGTCAGCCTCAAAGATACACGTGTTTTGCACGTGTTGAGCAGTCGACCGGCGCGACACGCATACACAATGTGCCGCTTCCCATGGACGCTGCTCAGCGCAGCCCAGCGGCTTGCGCACCATCGCACAATCGGGTCATTTCTCATTTGCGACCAATGCGCCCTGACTTCAGCTTCGATCTAGGTGCAAACGTTCATCCCCCCCCCCCCACCCACACACACACCCATGGTCGCCGCCGAACTAACATGCAGGGACATCGCCCCTTCGACTGCCTCGGGAGCTGGGTCCTACACCGACGCCATCACTTTCGCGCTTACGCTCGTCGCATGCGTTTTCCTTTTCAACACACCCATGGCTTGGCCGCACGCAGCCATACAGCCTTTCTTCACTCTGTACGCAGCCCTTCCCTGAGCGTCCTCCCCGCATCACCACCACCCGCACCACCGCCACCACCCACACCCCGCCCCACCACCGCCAACCCGCCCGTCCACTCACTCGTGCGCCAGGAAGGGCGCCATGGCCGCCCGACTGTCCCCGAGCTTGGAGCCGTGGAAGCGGGGACCCAGCTCGGGGGTGCCCTCATCGGGGAAATAGCCGTAAAGCTCACCATGGGGCTGGGAGGGGACGGGGAGGGGAAGGGCAGCGGGGGAGGGAAGGGGAGGGAGGAATGCCAGTCAGGCAGTCAGCCAGCCAGGTATAGTTCTGAGGCAGGAAGAGGGCGGTGCATTGCCGGCGTAAACTCGGGCAACGTGCTTGCTGCTCCTGTTTGGAGGACCTAGCTTTACGCGTGCAGCAGAGCGCCCTCGGCCCGTGCGCTGCCTCCACCCCGCCCCCCTGCCCCTTCTGCACCTTGTTCCGCACGTTGAGCTGCTCCAGGTCGGCGGTGTTGTTCGTGGCGATGAAGGCGCGGATGCCCCGCCGCCAGAAGCGGCTGGCCTGCGCCAGGAGGTAGCGCTCCGGCGTGGAGGCGGTCACGAACAGGAAGTCCGAGTCGGCGTATGTGGCACCGGGCAGCTTGTGCGGCAGGGTGCGGTCGAAGGGGGGGCGACGGGAGCGCAGCAAGTCGCGCAGGGCCAGGGCGGTCGCGTCTGGAGGGCCGTCGACAGCCGTCTGGCTGCCGGCCTGCGGCTCGTCGGTCGATGCGGGTTTGTGCACTAGCTGTGAGCCGCCAGGGGCAAAATCAAATTGGGCTAGCGGCTGCAGCGAGGCGGGCGTGCCTGTAGCAGCTCCATCCCCGCGGGCCAACGCACGGGCTGTGGCACCAGCGGACCGCAAGCCCCCCTCCAGATCCTGTGCGCCCCCAGCAGAAGCTGCCAGCAGGAGCAAGGGCACCAAAAGTGGCGTGATAGCCCTCGTCATGCCACAGTGCCTCCTGACACGGCCCCGCCGCCATGACTTAGTTTTGTCGGGCAGGCAGCCGCGTGGCATCACCCTGGTGGGGGTGCCCGCCAGTAACTCCATGCCACTCCCTCCACGTATATCATCTCAATCCGTGCTCTCAGTGACAGCCTTCCGCAGGATTCGTGGGGTTCCCCTAAGGAGCAGACACGCCCTGGAGACGGTGAGCATTTCACGCTAATACAATCCAAACGCTAACTGCGCGACCAGCTGCCTAAGCAAGCGCCTCTGGTGGTTGCTTCCAGCACAAGGCGTGGACGTGGTTGTGGCCCAGGGGTTGGCCGTGTCCGTAGGGCTACTCCCCTCCACCCCTTGGTGCTAAGGTCAGGGGGCAAGACCTTCTACCGGCGCCCCATCGCAGCCTTTCGTCGCGCATACAGTCTCCGATGGGCTATGGGCTTTGTCCTGTCGGAACCACCAGGAGCGCTTGCGATGGGCCCTCGTTGCAGTTACTTCTTGCTATTTGTTACAGCTTATTTCTCTTTAGCTAGCATCCACATTACGGTGCCACGCACACCGTACAAGTACGTCGTCGCCATGCGTGCCGTGCGATATGACTTGGCGCTGCATTTGAACATCATCCCAACTTAAGTTTCAAATATCCACAAACTTGTTGCAATGGAGGACCCCATTCCCCGCGTGAATTTTGAAACCATGCAGCGGTATCATGGCAAGAAGGTGATTCTCTGCTGCCAGATCAGTCAAATAGACAACGGACAGGTCCGTGTCATGACGTCGGACAAGGGCGAGGTCACAGTGCAAGGCGGGGCAACTCCCTACGAGGGCCGCTTCGCTGAGGTCCTGGGCACCGTCGTGAATCCAAACACGGTGCAAGAACTGGAGCACCTCAATCTCGCAGACAACTTCAGTAAGTGACAGCTTCGGGAAATGGCGGTGAACTTGACCCGGTTGCTTACAAAAACACCTGCCTTTGTAGGCCTCGAAATGTACAACGAGCTTGTAAAATTGGCGCACAAAGACAGCTACATCGGCATGTTCAGCACGTGAGAAGAGGAGCGCCCGTGATGTCGGGCATGCTTGCCCTGCTGGAGCAGCGGACGCGGGGTCCAGTTTACTTGGTCACGTCGACGACCGACATGGTGACCGTGGCGGTCCAGCTCTCGCCCGGGGCCACAGTGGCCGCCTTCCCAAACCTGGAGTGGAGGGGGAGGTCGGGGGAACAGGGGAAGTCGTTCGGTGCTTGCGTCGGTAGAGGGTAGTGCAGCGGGGCGGTCGGAGGCGCGGGCAATGCAGAGCGCATAGCCGGGGCACAGGTGTAGGAGTGGAAGCAGTGGACTACGTGGTTGAATCACGAAGAGTGCAGGTCGAACGGGAAGTCAGGCACGGGTGGATTGGCCCGCGTGGAAGACAGCCGGGCAGAAGCAGCCATTGCTGCGCAGTTGGTACGTCGCCGTTGCATGAAGCTCGGGTCGGCATTGCGTGGGCACAGGGCATTAATTGTAACCCTGCTGGATAGTGCACGTGCCGTTCGGTTCTGCTCCGAAGGAGCTGAAGCACTGAGACCGCTTAGCCAATGCACTCCCCGCCGCTCAAATCATTCAGCATCCCGCATCCCCAGCTTGCTCACTTGGCGTTCTCCACGCAGCAGAAGTGCTGGTAGCAGTCCTTCATGGTGAGGTGCGGGTTCCAGACCACAGTGTCCTCCCAGCCCGAGGAATCCAGGGCCACGGCAGCTCCTGTGCCCACCTCCAGCTCAACGTGCGACGGCGAGTTGAGGTACACTGCAGGAGGAGCGAAGGTTTGGGTGTGTCAGTTGGCAATGCCCCCAACCAACTGCATGGGCCGTATGCCCTGCGCCAGCCGCAGGATTCTTTGGGCTAACACGCAGATGCCCACCCAAAGCCCTCGGTACGTGCAGAGTCTGTAGGCCCCGTGGAGGCGGCAAGGGCGCAGTCGGCAGGCCCACCCGAGTCCGTGTAGCCGGTGAAGGTGACCTCGTCCCGGTCCTCCTTCTTGGTCTCGGGGGTCTTAGGGTCCTTGGCCTTGCACAGGTAGGTCAGGCCTGGGGGCGGCGATAGTAGCGAGGACTGCAGTCAGCGACCGAGTACAGACTCCCAGCATTCGATATGTCTGCTGAGGCGCGATGCATGGGCGTGATGCATGGGCGTGCCACCTTGCCCAGCACTGCCCGCGCTTTCCTCTCCTGCACGCGACAAATGGAAGCCTCCGTGTCCCTACCTTTAAGGCCGGTGACCTTGGCCTTCTCAATGGCCAGCACCTCAATGTAGGTGTGCAGCGCTGCCGTGAAGTCGAAGGGCCTGTATGAGATGAGAAGTCGGGGCCACGTGGGCAGGCATTTCACCGTTTATGATCACCATTGCGGATTCGTCGCCCCCATTCCATGCCCATGCCATACCGGACCCAGAATCCTGCTCACAAGGTGGCGTGCCCTGGTCGGCGTTAATCCCAGAGTGGGACAGCTAGCCCCATCGTACCACCGCCTAAATGGTTTCCAGCGACATCCCCTACGTCAACTGGACCTCAGCGCTCAGCAGACCACCGCCGCTCTGACATCGATCGCGTGTGCGCCTCAGCCCCCCATGCAAACGCCTGCACCCAGGTAGCTCTCACTTGTCGTCAGTGTTGATGACGCGCAGCTGGCAGACGAGCTGCTCGCCGTGCAGCGACACGGTGTACACGGCCTTGAACTTGTGCGGCCACATCTTGAGCGTGTAGTCGCTCTCAGTCAGAACGACCTCCACGGAGGGGTCCTGCGTGCGGAGGCATCGCGGCCCGGTGGCGGCTCAGCACAGCAGCAGATGAATGGGCGAGGAGCAGGCGTGCCGGACCATGCATGGCGCCAACACGGGCCATGTGGAGCCAAGTATGCGGTGGGCCGTGCCGTAACGCGACTGAGAGGCCGCTTCGTAGCGTCGCACGCGCTACGGGCCGGTACGCAACGGCAGGCAATCGCCTTTCACTTGGATCTCTGACGCAGTGCAGGCCGGGCGCGTTTCAGCGCGTATGCAGAGAATTCTGCGGGTCCAGCAGCACCAAGTACGTGCCGCTAAAGCACGCGGAAATACAGCCGTCCTCAAACGCTCACCTTGTCGTCCGGGTTGGGGTCCGCCGAGGTTGTGGAGACAGCCCAGTCCAAGTTACGAGCAAAGCCGTGCTGCTGCATCGCGCCCGGGCCAAACTGCGCGCAGGCAACCAGGATAGCAGCGGCACGTACAGAATCACGCTGTGATGAAGATAGACCCCATCACCATTTGCTCCCGTCAGGCCCTTTGTAGAACGCCTATGATCTGTGTTGCCGCAAAACGGCTCTTATCATGATGTGAACTTAAGATTCCGTTGTATGTAGCAACCGCTACAAGGCTCGTGTTGGTATTACCTGCGGGAAGCAGTGCGGGACGCCGCCCGAAATGGGCTTCGACTTGTCGAACACGGCGTCGGGGCGCACGTACAGAACCTCGTCGCCGCTGGGCTGCTTCCACGACGTGACGCAAGCGCCGTACAGGTACATCTGGTTGGGGGAGGGGCGGCGGGGAAAAGCAGGCGAAGGGCAGGAGGTTGACAAGCCTGGCCCACAAGCAGCTGCGGACTGCGGACTGCGGCCCACAAGTGCCATCACAACGCGCTAACTGACAAGGGACGGCAGCCCGGGTGCCCCTTGCCGAAGCCCGTATGAAGACGATGAAGCTCGCAAGCTCAGGATGGCTTCAGTGGCTGGGCGCGGGCCCTGACAACCGAATAGTGCACCCAGCGGGTCCAACCACCCCTTACGACCCAAGCGTCACCCACCTCAGCACTGGCGCCGCACGCGTGCTTTAGGACCACCATGGTGGAGCCGCTCTTGCCCTCCTTGAACTCCACGCTCCCCGGAATGGCTGTCCATCGGGTGAAGAGGTTGGTTACATACGAGCACAGGGGCCAGGAATGAGGTAAATGACACGCCATCCGTGCCAATATGACATAGCTGATGGCATGATCCTAAGCGGCGACTGAACACGCTACCAGCAGCAAACGAAGGGCAGGTTCAGAATTCTGGGGGGAGGTTGCCTTAACGATTTCAAACCCGCCACAGTGACGCGTGGCGCCCCATCTGGCGACCACAGCCATGACGGCTGGGCAACGCGTCCCTGCAGCACTGGCGACATGCCCCTCCGCAAGCCATCAGCAGCGCTGAACGATTGGGAGACGGCCCACGAGGCGACGACCCCTTACCCTGCACAACTGCAGTCCGCCCCACCCGACGCTCCGCTCACCAAACTTGGCGTTCAAGTCGGCAACAGACGCGCTTGCCACCACCGTCAGCGGGGCCCGGGCCGCAACCGACGAGCGGCGAGACGAGACAGTCGGCCTGCGCAGCGGCGACCGAAGCGGTTCACCAGAGACCCAAATAACATGCTGTATAATCTGAGACAAGAATAATAAGGAGACCTCTTGATTGTGTCAGTAGGGGCGTCCGCGTGTGATGGCTACGCTTGCTGGACCAGGGCAACTTGCCATCCCTGTGCCATCTGGCTTACCTCACGCGGCCGAAGGAGAAGCTCCTGAGCGCCATTTTTGTGGTTTGGTACTGGCGAGCGGCGAACGGCGTCAACTGTGATCGGCGACGCGACCACTTCAAGAGAAGAGCTTTTGAGTCCCGGACGATCCTACTGTGTAGGACTTCGATGACAGCGTGGTGCCGCGTACGGATAACAGAGATAACATTCGTGTCGTACAACCGCCATAATGCAACTGTTGTCGTGTTGGCGCAAAGCTTGCAGCTTTGCACATTCATCGAGTTACAGCCGTTCGTCCTCCATTTCGTGTGGATGGCAAATTATGAGCCTTTGCGGCTGCGGATAAGGACAGGTGCTGCCGCCCGTGCCACCCCGTCCCACGCAAGGGCCCAGCATGATTCCTGGCCCTCAGCCGAAATTCATCCACCAATGGAGCAGTCTCAATAACCCATATGCAATCGGCGCTTGCTATGGAACGCTAGCCTAGCCAGTGTGGAGCCGAAGACCAAGAGCATCCGGGCATCATAACAGGCACGCAAATTGCATTATCAAGGGGCCATCCTCGACCGCATACACCTAAGCACGTGGTAGCCACACATATGCACTGTCGGGAGTCGGCTAAAACACGTCTCAGGACACGTTATGTGCCCAAAAGCGCATGTGCTGGCTGCATTCCCCGATCATTCCCTACGGCTTGCTTGTGTCCAGATCACAGGGGTGCCCATGTGCACGGGCGGCCTCTTCAGTGCTCGCGTGAACATAGCCCTACTCAGCCAAAGCGATGGCCTGGCTTCAAGGCACCTAAATCACCGTCCATCTCTCACTTGCTGGGGCCCGAGAGGAAGCCCTTGCTATGAAGGTACTCGAGCAGTTTGGCTGCCTGGTCTTGCGGCGAGACGCGCTTGCCATCGGGAGTCTCCGCCTCTAGCACAACCTCCGCGTTAAGCGGCTCCTCGTACGGGTCATCAATGCCCGTGAAGCCCTTGAGCTGGCCCGCGCGGGCCTTCTTATAGAGGCCTTTGGGGTCGCGCTCCTCACAGATGGAGATGGGCACCTTCATAAACACCTCAACGAAACGCCCCGGCGGCACCCGGGCACGCACCGCGTCGCGGTCCCGCCGGTACGGAGAGATGAAGCTCACGAGCGTGATGATGCCAGTGTCGGCGAACAGTTTCGACACCTCGCCAATCCGCCGGATGTTCTCGGCGCGGTCGGTGGCGGAGAAGCCGAGGTTGCTGTTGAGGCCATGGCGGATGTTGTCACCGTCCAGCAGGGTGGTAACCTTGCCCGACTCCGCCAGCGCGTGCTCCAGCGTGCACGCGACGGTGCTCTTGCCCGAGCCGCTGAGTCCCGTGAACCAGACGACGACGCCCCGCTGTTGCATGGTTGCCTCCTTGGTCTCTGTGGGAACAGCACCCTCGTGCCACTTGATGTTTGTCGATGAGCCGACATCATATGCCGTGCTTATAGAGCGTGACATGGTGCTGGCAAGCAAGGAGCTTCCAGGCCGTAGCAACCCGAAGCGAGAAAGGAGCGATGGAGCAGACTGCATTCGTTATGTCTACAGATGTTGATCGCGAGTGGAAAGCGAAGCGCCAAGGAATTGGAGGAAGGAATTTGACTTTTGTTGTACAGCGAGGCCAAAAGTGCAACCGCAGAGAGGGGTCTGTTACGTATGACAGTTGAATTTACCCCGGGCGTGCTGCCAAGCAGTGGGCGGCCGACTGTACAAGGGAGAACGGGGGAAAGATGGGCGGGAGCTGAAACCCACGCCCACGCGTCCACGCGCATTCGGAGCTCACTGGCACCCTGCGCAAGACGATTTACGAAACTGATTGATAACGCTGGAGCTGAAACATCCCTGGAACCCTGGGGCACCACACATGTGCGGCAGCCTGCGGTGGGAAAGAGTATGGAGAAGAGGGGTCTCCTTAAGGCGGCGTGGGCAGAATGAGCACAAATCACAGGTTCTCTTATCGTGCCGCCCGAACGCACCAAAGCCCCCTGCGCAACCTGTGCTGTTATTCAAGAGCACCCTGTTAGAGCTGTTAGCTACGAGCCCGGATGATTCACCAGATCCCAGGCTGCTCTGGAGCTAGCTGGGTCCCAGTTTAAGCATTCAAAACGCCTGAAGGGGCTGATCCTAAACAAGGCTCGCTTTTGAATGCAGTCGAAGTACATCCCCTTGAACCCGCGCCATGGTGGTACTTTTGCGTGTGCTCGGCAGCATTGGTCATCATTGACGCTTGGCAAGAGAGGGTGCAGCAACCCTAGCTGGGCGCCCGCCCGTCTGGTAAGCGCTGGGCGCCGAATGACCGGTGGGAGGAACGACGGTACCGCCGAGCAAGATCGGCAACGGCCCACCTGGTAAAGAAAGTCACAGGGAAGGCCACCAGGGAATACTGATTTCTCTTTTTAGTGCACACCGGAAGGCGCCGGGTACATAGCATGGTGGGCGACGGAGATGAGTAGACGGGCCCACCTGGTGAAGTCCGACAATCTTGGTAAAGCGGTAAGCTGGGCCCTCTACGGCCCTCTGGAATGGGAGAGACGTCACGCACGGTCGCGCCTTGTACCAACCCGTCCTACTGGAGACGTCGGGCGTGTATTCGATGTGCGTGACAGCGTGCTTCGGGTGTCTACGACAGCAGAAGCGGGCCCCCTACTTCTCTGCAGCCTTCCATTTCAAGAGCTATTTGGATTGTTACTTAATGCGCCGCCGCACGGGCCTCGCACGTTCTCCTGTACGGCCCATAAGGCACACTAATCAGCAATCGCACATGCACAGCAATACCTTGGATACAATTAACCGTTGTGCGTCACAGCGCCACAAGACTGGTCGAGAAACCAACCTGCCCGCCTAGTCATAGGCTGCTACGAGCCTCCGCGACCTTTCATCACACCCATGGCATCGGCTGACAGAGGGCGAAAAGAACAAGAGAAACAGGGAAGGCAACCTCTATACACGCCGGCAGGTGCGACGTCGCAAGTAGGGCGCCAGGTACATTGCATGGCGGGCGACGGAGACGGGCACACGGAACCTCCCGGTGTGCCGCGCCGTCCATGTGACACATGTCTTCCAGCCATACCCGTACTTGCTCTGTAGTTCAGCAACGCATGCACCTTCAACATCAGGAATATTCTCAGGAGTTCGATATGGCAACGCCGGTAGTGACTCTGGACTCTTCATGGCTCGGCAAACGACAGTGACGTAACTTAGGCAGGCTTGAAGCCAAGGGCCCGGACAGCCACATGTCCAGCTCTATACACATCTACAAGGTTCAAGGCCACCCCATGCAGCAGACATACCGATCCGCGAGTGGGGACACGAGTGCCGCCGAATAGGCGGATACAAAGAAACCCGTGTCCAAAATCCAGGGATAATAAATGAAGGCATAAAGCGCATGTACCCGGTTTTTTGGGGGGGCGGGACGAACGTCACATGTCTTGCTCTGTACCCGCCCGCCCTACTGGAAACGTCGCGCCTTCGGGTGTGTATGGCCGTAGAGGCGGGTTC
>LSYV01000003.1:1526417-1574934 GCA_001584585.1 Gonium pectorale
CCTTTGATTGAGGCAAACCCCACCACGCTATTGCCTGCATCCTACTACTAAAGCTCGCTCAATGTCAAAAAGCAGAGATGACCATCGTTCTCACCCTCAGACTATGATACAAACGCATACATAACTATCACCGCAATTACTGCTACCCATCGGGACAGATACGCATAACGTATTCCGTACATTCAGGGGCGGCGGGTCCCCTCTCACGCCAGCTCGGCCGTGACGAAGCAGACCCTTGACGGGCCCACGTCGGCGGTTGGCAGCCCGTAGGACTTAGCTGCCTCAAGCCACGAGAGGGCGTCTGCCTGCCAGCCGCATTCGCCGAAAAACTGCGTAAGCAGAAATCGAGGTAAGGGACGCTGATGAGATCCAGAGGAATGTGACGTACACTGCTAAGCTCCGTTGTTGTTGCTCCGTCAGGCCTAACTCGCATGGGCACGCATGCCAGGCATAGGATGATATGGGTGGTCGCGAGTAGGACTAAGCAGCTTTCTGGGCATAGAGGTGCTGATGACGTGCCCCATGAATCGTGGTCTGCAAATTCCTCAGATCGTTACCATATTGCGCACCTGCGGGATTTGTTGGCTGCATTTCCATTTGAACTCGTCCCACAGCTTGTACCCCTTGCGGCCCTCGCCAGACGAGGACAAGCCGCCACTGTCGTTGGCCGCCTGGGGCACGGTTGCGCCCGCATTCGGCTGGGATGCGGCGGGATCGGCAGCGGGCGCGGGCTGGGCTGGGGCGCTCGGCTGTGCGCTCGCGCCACTAGCTGCCACAGGCTGGTCCGCTGACGGCTCGTTGGGCGGCCCGATGACTGATGCCGCCAGGATGCTGCCCGGTGCGGACACGGAGGCCGCTTCCTGCGCAGGGAATGCGAGACGGGAAAACACTTCGCCGCTGCTGACAAGCATGCGGCGGTTCAAGGGCATTCCTCAGCAAACTTAGCGACAACAAGCTGCAAGCAACCCAGGACATACGTCCGTGTAGGCCCGTTGCCATCGCAAATGCCTGGAGAGCCCTATTACAAAAGGGCACACAACTCCGCATCAAGCAACCGACTAGCCGCCACCGACTGAGCCACACGCCTCAGGGTGCTCGCCTTAAGCAGGGCGCGCACATCCTCTTCCTCAAGGTAGTACAGCAGGCCCTCCAGCACCCAGCAAACAGGCGACCGAGCATCCAAACCGGCGCGCACCAAGCCGCGCGTCCACCCCCGATGAGCCAGGTCCACTGCGCAGCCGCGCCAGCTGGCGGCGCGCAGCGGGTGCGCTGCACCCTGCTGCTTCTGCTGCGGTAGGGTCCGGGGTGCTGTTCGGGGAGCAAGCTCAGCGCCGAGTGCGCGCAGCCTGGCGGTCTTGGCGTCCAGGACGTCTCGGCGGTCCACCTCGAACCAGCGGACGCCCGGCGGGAGCTCCAGGCGCCACGGCCTCGAGTCCAGGCCCGAGCCTAGCAGCACCACCTGCGCGCATCGGCAGGCCGTTCAGCGCGCAGGGATGCCAAAACAAGACAAGGATGTTTGTATGGGGGGTTCCGTGCAGGGACAGCTAAGCAGCGTATCGGCAGGTCACTGCCGCGCGCCAGGGCCAAGGAAGAGGTGGGCTCCGGCACACAGCCAGACTGAGTGCGCGCAATCGGTGCTGCGCTAGGCTATGCTACACCGCCCAGGTGGTCCCTGAGCGCGACGTGACACCGGCAGGCCCGCCCCGCCCTTCCACCCGCCTAGCACAGGACTTCCCAAATCAGACACCGACAAGTGTCCGAGCGAGTGCAGATGCCGGGCGCAACGGAAGCACGTGCCGCACCTGCAGGCAATGCGGGGCCCCGCGCAGCGCCGCCACTAGCCGCGCGTGGCAGCTATGGGCCGCCGCCGCCGCACTTGGTCCCTCGGCGCGCCAGGTCATGCACGAGATCACATCATCGAAGAACTTGGTCCGCATGATGAGGCGGGGGATTGGCCGACGGCCCGAGGCCGCCTGCTGCTGCTCGTTCGACAGCGCGGCATCGGCGTTCACCTGCGCAACGCGGGCCGACGCCGAGGCCGTGTGCGAGGTAGGGGGGTGGGGCGCCAGAGCAGGGGCGGGGAACCCTACCATGTAAAGCACCGCTGGCACGACGCACTGAGGGTACCAGAGTGTGCTGTGCGTATAGCCTGCCGGCCAAGGGTGGACGCACCCCCGCACAGACGCGCGCGTGCAAGCAGGAGCTATACCACGCACGGCCGCCTCTAAACGCTTATGCATTTTGCGCATCAGTGCCGAACAACATGAAGCCGCAACGAAAGACGCAAGGGCACCGGATCAAGGTATCCAATGCAAGGAGGAACGCCGATGGGCCGGACAGGCCACGCACCCTTCTTGCAGCCAGGGCCTCGTCGCCGCACAGCCCAGCCGCCAGGGGATCCTCCACGTATCGGTCGGAGCGCTCGCTCTCGGTGGCTCGCGCAGCTGTGCACCAACACAACCCCGGAAGGTGGGATGGCAATCAGGTGTGCATGGCTCAAGGTTGTATGGTCGCGCATCAGTGTCGCAGCTGTAAGCGGGCCCATGGCATACCTCCCGCAGAAACGGGGCTCGCAGCCTCGTGCGCAGACAGCCGAGAGGATTTCTGGCGCGTGTCGCCGGCGGTGCGACGGGGATGTGCAATGTGCCTGGTTGCTGTGTAACCCACAGCGCCATCAACGTGCTGCATTACCCACCTGCGATGAGGCAGGCGCTGAAGCTCACAAGGCCTGCAGGCAGTAGTGGCTATAAGTCAAGGAGCTCAGTGGGGTGGCGCGTATGTGGGGAGGGAGGAGGCGGAGATGGTGTTACAAGGGAGATTAAGGAGACACATAATAACGGCTCATACACCCACACCGGTGTGTATGGCCGTCGCCCACATGCAGCAGCAGCCACGACGGCACACGAAAATAAACCTACTTTGCAAGCCGCCATACTCCTGCGTTTCCCCATTCCTTTGCCAGCGCAGGCGTCCCCACGCCAAGCGGCGCAAGCCCTCGGCTACTGCGCAGGCTGGGAGTAGCAATAGCCAAATCGCCCCACTCATGTTTATGATAGCACTTGTGTGTTGGGAGAGGGAGAAATCCCACAAGACTGTCGTATAAATAGTCTGGCTTCTCGGCCGAGCGTCAGGCAGCGACTCTGTTATCATCCTCTCCCATCTTACAAGTTATTTATCTGCTGACATTATGATATGCTATTTCTTTCGGCCCGTAGCCGACCCCTCGAATGCGTCGCTGTCCACAGAGAAGACAGGGACTTCGCAATGAGGTTACACCGTCGTTAAACTGGCCTGCAGACGAGCTATGGCTGTGCTCGTCGCCATCGTCGCCGTGCTGTCCTGGCTAGCTGCGCACGCTCACGAAGTATGCGACCTCTCGGCGGCTCGTCTAAGCCTCAGCACCATGTAAGTCATTGAGGGCTGTGTGGGAGCCCGTGCACATTGCGAAGCGAGCTTCCTTTTCCTGCAATTGCAGCTGCGCCACGAGCAACATCAGTTATTCAGAGGCCGAAGCGCTGACTTTGAATGCGTCTAGCTGCTTTGCGGAGCTGGAGTCCAAGGTGGGCCGGAAACCCATACCGGTAGCCGCTTTGGCACGTGCGCAACGGCATACTCATTGTTACCCATTGCATTTCAAAGCAGGTTCTACGGGTGTACACACCCTTTGTGCAGCTCGTCCCCGTGCTGACGGGCGCTGGGTTGAGTTTCACCAAGCAGAGCGGCTTGAACGTAACTATCGTCACCAACTCTGCATCGCAAGGGCCTATGCTCAACGTGACGCGGGAGATGAACCTCGATTTGCTAACGTATCACGACGGGTTCGTGGTCGAGGCGGAGGCGCTGCCAGAGCTGGCCGTGGCGGGGCTGGCGGCCCCCCTGGACCTCTTCATTATGAAAGCGTGAGTCTCCTCACCAGCCGCGTCTCAGTGCCTCAGGGCATAGGCTTTACGGCTTGCTGGCGAGGCGGCCGTGCAGCGGGGCCAGCGAGGCCGCGTGGGGGCCGGGAGGCATGTGCCCATAGCTACCCTGGCATAAACGCTGAACGACAGTCTTACATGCCCATCCTCGTCGTTTGTCCGTCTCCCGATCCGCAGGCCAGCGCTCAACTGGTACCGCATCATCCGTTACTACCGCGGCTTCTCGGCCCTTCATGACCAGCAGACGTACGGCGTTCCCGTCGGTGGTGTTGGCCACATGATGTACTACCGCAAAGATGCGTTTCAGCGTTATAACATCTCTGTTCCGCGCACATGGGACGACGTGCTGGACATCGCCCGCACGTGGAAAGGCCGCCTTGATTTGAACGGGGACGGCACACCAGACTACACTTTCTGCGCCGCCCGCTATCGACGTGGGTGCCGGCCCGCCTTCGGCCTGGGCTTCTGGGCCGGCGGCGCTGGACGGGTGACACACTCGCTTGCGTCGGCGAGGGCGACGGGCAGTTGAGGCCGTATCCTTGCATTGTGATGCAACGGCTCACGCTTTGCTGCTTCGAGACATGGGGTCCATACATAGGAAAATACGCAAGCGCGGTCTATGTGGGCGAGGGCTCGCTGGACCGCCATGCCTGTGCTTGGCGCACACACCTAGGCTCAGCAGTCCCCCAGCGGGCCTGCACTCTTACTGGCGAAGAGTACGGCCTCGGCCACGGCTTCTAGGCCAAAGAACACTGCCTCAGCTCACGTCCCTCCCCATCACGGGTAAACCTCGCGGTCTCGTCCTCCCCACTCCGGATCGACTTTTCCTGTCGAGTATTTCCCTTGCTCCTGCGCCTCTCTGCCATGCGGCTCCCTTTCCAAGCACATATTACCTCGTCTCACCTGCCCCATCCATCCCTCCCCTCTCCCACGGATTGAGTAGCTCCCTTCTCCCGCCTTTTCGCAGTGTGCGGCAAGAACTTGCTCCTCAGTGTGGCGGCTTCGTACTTGCAGGCGCACGGCACTGAGGAAGGCTACTTGATCGACCCCCTGACGGGGAACACCCTGACAAATAGCGCTGGCTTTGTGCGTGCCATGGAAGTGTGGCAGGAGCTTGCCGCGCACAGCCCGCCGCAGGACGCGGCGAGGTGCGGCCAGACGCAGGACGCCTTTTGGAATGGCACTTGCCTCTTGACGGTGCTGTCGTGGGAAGCATTCAAGGTGCGGGTTGCGGCATGGGCGACGGTCGCCGCTGCTGTTGCGGCTGGACCTGGGGTGAGGGATGGGCCTGTCGGGCTTCGGCTACAGTGCTACGGAGTGAGGTTGCATGACGTCACGGGCCCTCGCCGCGGGGCGTGGCCGTGGTGCAAGTTGGCAAACCCGTGCTGCCGGCTGGTAGCTGGAGCTGGCCTTGAAACTCCGGCTTGTGTGCCTGTGCTGATCACATCCCTCATTGCATACGTTAACACTATCCATGCCGCTATCCATGCAAGACCGCGGCACTGGCCCTGGGGCTGCACTGTCCTTCTTTCCCTTCTCCCTCTGGCTGGTATCCCGGCTGCATCCTCTCTGCCGGTGCCAATGCCCGTCCGTTCCTCTCCCTGTCCTCATTGTGGCTCACTGCCAGGCGTACGCGGGCCCCGGAAGCGCGGTGCGCGACGTTTTGGGGGTGGCGATCTCGCCCGGCAGTGCTGAGGTGCTTAACCGCACCAGCGGCAACCTAGAGAGATGCACGGCTGCGCTCTGCCCCCACGCCGTGAGCGACCAGCAGCAGTCCACGGAGGTGAGGCCGAGCACGCGAAGCCCGGTGGCGGCTGGGGTCCGCGGGAGGTTGGGACCGCCCGGCGGCTGCTGGGGGGCTCTACGGCCTGGTGGCTGCGCAATCGCTTGAATCCGAGGCTGCTGCTGCAAGACGTTGGGGAGGTGGGAGGCAGTCGCTCAGGGCTGGACGGAAAGGCGTGGGGTAGGCGCAGCCTCCCTCGTCGGCTGGGCTTTGCACCCGACTAGGGCCCCACGTGAGTCATGGTAGCCAAATTCCTATGGCGCCGCGCCTGAGCTCACATGTTGACCCTGTGGCAGCCTGTGGCAGCTATATCTGCACCAGATGCCTGCAGCGGCACCTTGCCGCCACGTTGCATAGCATCGCGTGCACAGATGCACACGCCCCAACGCCCACCCTCTTTTGCGTTCCCCGCAGGGCAACGCCTCGTCCACGCGGGTGAATCACGCACCGTTCATGTTGGGCGGGCTCGTGGGCATCGTCAGCAGCCGCAACCCGCAGGAGGTGCAGGAGGCGGTGATGGGCTACTTCCAGACGCTGTCGTCCGCCATGGGAATGCAGTACGTCTTGGAGCCTGGCTCGTGTGAGTACGCAGCCCCACGTACAGTGCTTGCGGCAGCGGCACAGCGGCCCTGGCGCTGTGGGTGCCAGTACACAGCTGCCCGTGCATTACTTAATACGGCTCAATTCGCTGCTTGAGGCCTGCCGATGCTGCCGCCAAGCCTTCCCACGGCCTTCTGCTGCCACCAAGCCATCCTCACCCCCGCCACCTCCTCGCCCTCGCCCATGCACCCTTTGCTCCCTCCCATCGCATTCTCTCCCGCCCCTGTCCGGCTCGCAGATATGGGGCCCTTCCGCACCGATCAGTGGAGCGACGCGGCGATGGGCGACTGGGAGCGCGCCAACTACAGCGCCGCCGCGCTGCCCGCGATGCAGGCCGCCCTCAAGCAGATGTACGCCTCCCCGAACCTGGCGCCCCCGCTGCGCCTGCCCGGTCAGGACCAAGTTATGGAGGCGGTATACAATGCCTCCGCCGCGCTCAACGCGGGCCAGTCACCGGGTGCTGTGGCCGCCAACCTGGATGCGGCTTTCAAGCGCATCCTGGCGGCCCGGTACCCCACCCCCGGCGTGAACGGCACGCCCGGGTACCTGCAGCTGTACCGCACGCAGCTGGGCTATACGGTGCCGGAGGCGGCGCAGAGTGCGCAGGTGCAGGCCGGGAGGGAAAGTGTGGGGCGGGTGCATTGCGAACATGCACGTACGTCGCAGTTGCTTGGCCTCTGCAGCGTTCTCAGGAGACTGATGCACCTCAGCCCGCTCCTTCCGCCGTCTCTCGCCAACCGCCTGCAGCTGCACGAACCTCGGCCATTCCACGCTGCCGCCACCCCGCTCGTGCCTGCGCGCTGCTGCCCCTCCGCAGCCGCCCCCCTCACCCCCTCACCGCGCGGCCACCGTGTCGCGCCAGACAGTGGTCGTGATATCTGTGGTGCTGGGCCTGGCGGCGCTGCTGGCGGCGGTGGTGGCCATGGAGGTGCGCAACAAGCGCCACCACAAGGACCTGCTGGGCAGGGTCAAGCCGCCGCTGGGGGACCCGGACACCACTATCGTGGTGGCGGCAATACAGGTGTGTGCGCACATTGCGGAGGGCGACAGGTGGCGGGCTGCGGCCTGCGCAGCACCCCGGGATGATTGAGGAGGGAGGGATCGAGGTGGAGCAGGAGGCGCACGGCGCACAGGAGGCACACCTGGGCTCGTTACTGTGCCCTTGCCGTCCTGTCCGCGCGTTGCCTTGATTGAGGATTGCTCTGGCACCCGTATCCGTGGCCCCGCGCCGACGAACCTCGCACCCACTCCACGTCGCGTGAATGAACCTTAGGCTGGAGCTGCGGCCGGACACGCTGTGCTGGACACCTACTGCTCGGCCTCTTCACCACCTCAACTGTATGTCGTACCCGTCCCTCACGGGCCGGCCTTTCTCAATGTGCAGGATTTTGACGAGCTGTGGGAGGCGCTCATCTCCGACGCCAGCGAACGGGCGCTGCAGCAGTTTGGCGACCTGGTGGACGTGCTGCTGCGGCGGCACAGCGGCTACCGCGCCAGCAGTGAGGACGAAGAGGTGGTGGCTGCCTTCCACTGCCCACGCGACGCGTGCGAGTTCGCGCTGGAGCTGCAGCGGGGGCTGCTGGAGCTGCGCTGGCCGCGGCACGTGCTGGAGATGGAGCAGTTTAGGCCGCAGTACCTGGCGCAGACGTGAGGCGAGGGCGAGCATGGATGAGAGGGGAAAAGGAGGGGGGGGCCGGGGACGAACGACGGAAATGCCTGTTGGATGAGGACAAGAGGGGTGAGAGTGCGTGGAGACATGTCTAGGTGGAGGGAGGAAGGTGGAGAAGCAAGGAATGGGTCATCAATGTCTGTCTGGAGCGGATATGAAACGCCCGTGTCGCGCTGTCTTCCAATCGTATGCGCATGCCCTTGGCCCTCTGCCCTGTAGGAAACGCACCAGCTTCAGCCAGAGCTGCACTGGGCAGCGCCCGCCGGCGTTGGGTGGGCACATTCCGGTGAGTCGAGGGCTCCTGTACCGCAGGTGCACCCATCGGCCCCGTCAGGTTTGCGATGATCTGTCACGACTGCCAGGCCGCAGCAGTATTGGTTCAGGCTGCTACGGCGGTGGTGTGCGCTGCCGGAGGTTGTGTGCCTGCAATTGCGGTAATGTTTCGCACCCCTTGGCGCCTTGCCAGGTGGAAGACGATGACAAGCTGTTTTCTCTCGACACGGCCGCCGAGAACGTCCGCAGCTTTGGCGACCAGTGCGCCGCTTCGTGGACACCCGCGGAGCCCAGCGGCGTCGACTCGGAGCTGGCCTTCTGCGGCATTCGCGCGCGCGTTGGGCTGTGCGCCGTGGGCTTCAGCCGCCTGGAGCTGGAGGTTGAGCCGGGGCGGCGGAGGTACACGTTTAGCGGGGAGGCGGTGGATGTGGCGGCGGCGGTGGCGGGCGCGGCACAGGGCGGCATGGTGCTCATCCCGCAGAGCACTTTTCGCCAGCTGCACCTCGAAGTGCTGGCGGAGCACTGCCTGGTGAGCGGGCGGCGGAGCGTGGGGGGTCCCAGGGAGGTAGGAGAGAGGGCCGAGGGGGGCCGTAAACGTTTTTCCACTGACGGGCGGGGATAGCCATCTAAGGGGATAGCAGAAAAGATCGCGCAAGCTAATTGCTTAAGGTAGCAGAAAAGATAGCAAAAACAGATACCGGGCTTTTGTACCAGCCAGCGGTACATACCTTACATTACAAGCCGTTTGGCTGGTACAAAAGCCCGTAAATAGCACGGGGCTGGGGTGAGTTTCCATGAAGACGGCTGGAGAGGCAAGGGGTGTGGGGCTGGAGAATCTCAATGTTTTGTGGGAAGCCTGCCCTGTGTTCCTCTTGCGTTTCCTGCTGCTGGCGGATGTTGCTGCTGGCAGCCCCTCCACCTCTGTTCCGCCTGCTGCCCCCAGTTCTGCCACCTGGGCGAGTACCAGCTGACAGCTGAGCTGCCGCCCATGGACCTGTACCTCGCACTGGACCGCGGGCTGCTGGGCCGCCTGGCGCTGTTCGGCCCGCTCAGCTGCTACTGCCAGTGGAGCCAGGGGGCCTTCGCGGCGCCCGTGCACTCGGCCAGCATGGTGTTCACGCACGTGGTGGGCGTGCAGACGCTGCTGGCATGGAACTACGACCTCATGCAGGTAGGGCGGCCGGGGTGACGGGGTTGGCGGACCAGCGGCTAGAGTGCCAGTGAGCGTGTACCTCCGATCCTCATCCCCCGCCCTGTTCCTGCGTAGTCTTATGCTCCACGCACACCAACTAATTATTGTCCGTCGCTGCACAGGGTGGTTTCCTAAGGCAGCGCCATGGGACGTCGCGCTCCTGAACGAGAGTTCTCAGCGCCTCCTGAGGTGCTGATCCCCTGCGTGCGCCCCTGATCCAACTGCCAACCCTGCCCCGCCCGCCCCGCACCCGGCTTACTCGCTTCACAGGACGTGATCGAAACGTTCACGCGGCTGGCCCAGGTGGAGCTGCAGCAGGCCGACGGCTACCTGGTAGAGCACGTGGAGGGCTTCATGCTGACCGCCTTCCACTCGCCCGCGGAGGCCATCCTGTGGGGGCTGCGCATGCAGGAGTTGATGCTCAAGGAGGAGTGGTGAGCGGGCAGGGTGGGGGGCAAAGCGTGGGCGGGGCGGGGCCGGGGGCCCCGTGCTACATCTTGGGGGCTAGAGGTAAGGCCTGGCGCGGGCCTGCCGCGAGTGCCGGATGCTTCCGTCAGGGGAGGGAGCTAAAACGTGTGCACCCGCAGTTTGCCCCCCTCGCCATTCGCGTGCGCACGTATTCCCCATCTGCCTTCATCTCGCTTGGTGCTTGCCCCTGCCTTGCACCGTGGCCAGGCCCGAGGAGCTGCTGTCCCACGAGCTGTGCGAGGAGGTGACCGTGACGGTGCCGGTGCGCGGGGGCGAGGTCACCTCGGCCACCGTGTTCCGCGGGCCACGCCTCAAGACCGGGATTGACATTGGCCAGGTGCTGGCGAGGCTGCACACGATGACCGGCCGCATGACTTATCGGGGCAAGGTGCGCATCGCACGCGGGCAGAAGGTCTTGCCAACGGAAGCGCCAGTGCGCCTTGCGTCCCGTATGGACCTTTGTTAGGTCGCGGTATGTGCCGGGGAGCCCAGGGCGGCAGCGGGAGCCTATGCATGCAGTGCCCAGCCTCCCATGGTTCGTCGCCCGAAACATGCGTCTCTGTGTGCTGACCGTTGGCGGTCATCTTGCGACCTACTCCTTTCTGCCTACGCAGGTCATGAACCGCGCTGCGCGCATCTCGGCAGCGGCCAGCTCCGGGCAGGTGTGTTGACTGCCACACAATCCTCCCGAACTGCCGAGCTACCCGGCAGGGGTCCTGTTGGTTGGCGCATAATTGGGCGACGGCTCATCAGGGGGAAATCCCGACAGGCAACGCGGTCCTGGCCCCCCAACGCCACGCGCCATGCTTTCAATCCTCAGGAAGTTTCGGGCCCGTGTGCGTGCAGGTGCTGTGTTCCGCCGAGGCGTGGGACTCTTGCACAGCCGCCGCGTCTGCGGCTATGCGGCTGGTGACGGCCACCAGCCTGGGGCTGTTTCAGCTCAAGGGCATCCAGGAGAGGATAGAGGTGTTCCACTGCACGTGAGTGCTTCCTGTGGGGGGAAGGGACTTGGCCGGCGCTCCTAGCTGCCTGCATGTGGGTCATGGTCTGTCTGCTTTAGGGCACTATTTGAAGTGCCTGATACCCTCGCGGGGCACCCAAGCTTCCCCCTGACGTGCATGGACCCGCCCACGCCTTGCCCCCCACCCCCACAGCTACCAGCGCCAGATGCCCAGCTCCACGCGCCGCAGCTCCACCGTCAGTGTCGGCATCGCGTCCTCCTCGGACAACCGCCGCAAGTCTGCGCTTGCGCTCTCCTCCGTCTCGCACATCTCACACTTCACTTCCCACCGCACCTCCCAGCACACCAGCGCCGCCGTGGACACCTCCATGTCAGCCTCCGACCTGCAGCGTCGTGCCTCTGCCGCATCGTCTGCCGCTGTGCTGCCGGGCGTCCGCGGAGGTAGCGTCATGGGCGGAGGACAACTTGCTGACATGCTCCACCTGGTGGGGCTCGATCAGGCCGCGGCGGGGGTGCTCGGCGGCGGCGCCGTGGCGGCCGCCGCCGCCGCAGCGATGGGCCCGGTCGGTGGCAGCTACCCCGGGGCGGCGAGTATGCTTGCGACGCGGAGCAACCGGAACATGCTAGTGCCGCTGCTTGGGCGGGAGGGCAGCATGAGCGGCGGCGGCGGCAGCCCCGCGGCAGCGGCAGTCACGGGGACACCTCCGGGGACCTCCCCGCTGATGGCCCTCATGCCGGCAGTGGCGCTGACGCACATGTCCCAGTCGAGCCAGCGATCAAACTGCAGTGGCAGCGGCGGAGGCAACGCCCCAGCCGCTGCCAGTCGCGTCGCCCTGGCGGCGGTACTGCAGTCGCGCACCCGCTCCGCCTCCGCCATCCATCCGAACAACCATGTGGTGAGCATGCGGTCCCATTCGGCGCGCGCGCGTCGCCACTCGCCGCTGGCTGCCTCGGGCGTCCCCTCGTCTGAGCCGCAGACGTCCGTCGCCGTTGGCTCGCCGCTGGGCCGGCGGCCCGCCGGCACCGACCAGCCGGCGTCTCCGAAGGCCGCGGCTGCGCTGGAGGTGCCCCACCGCATTTCCATGAACAGCGTCAGTGGCCTCAGCGGTGAGAGCGGCGCCCTGTCGGCCGGGGAAACCAAGGGCCAGGACGGCGGCAGCAGCATCCTCGGTGGAGGTGGAGGCACCGCAGCCGGCGGACCCGGGTCTACGTTGCTGTCTGGCGACCTGTCCCGACCGACACCGGAGCCACTCCCGATGTTTGCGCTCATCCAGCAGGCACCCTCCTTGGCAGGTGGGGACAGCCACGCCACAGGCCACGAGCACACCATCGCCGCCGCAGCCGGCGGTAGCGCCGGCGTCACCGGCGCCAGCACTGGTATCACACTGATCGCAAGCCTGGGCCGCATCGTGTCTTCCCGAGGTGGCGCAGCAGTAACAGCAGTGGCCGCGGGGCTGGAGTCTGGGGCGGGCGCGGCCCACGACGAAGGCCCATCCCTCAGGGACGACGTCACGGCCCCCACGGCCATCGCCGCAAATGCCGATTATGCGGGAGTGCTGCACACTTATCAGAGTGAAGGAGAACGTGACGCGGACGACGGCGCTCAGGTGGAGACGCTGGACGTGACGGTCTCTGTCAACGGCATCGGCCGCCGGGCACTGTCTGGCAACTTGTCCAGCACCGGCTTCCTGGGAGGGCTGGGCTCGGGGGTCCTGGGCGCGCTCGGATCCTCAAACAGCCGCGGTTTCAGCCGCAATACCTCTACCGGCCGTTTGCAGTTCATTTTTTCTGGCGTCATGGCCGGCGGGGGCGGCTTGGCTAGCGGTGCCAGCCAGGTCACCGGCGTCGGCTCCCAGGGCTCGAGCTTGCTTGGCATTCCAATCGCGCACGCATCGCAGGCGCGGCTGCTTGGAGCCCCCGGCGAGTTCCCTTTGTTTGTGTCGCCGCAGCCAGCGACCAATGGCCTGATCGCCGCGGGGGACAACGCCGGCAGCAGTGGAGGCCGGCACAGCGGTTCCGTGGGAAGCTTGGAGATGTTCCTTCCCATGCCTCTGCAGTCGGGTGAGGGCCGAGACGCTGGCTCAGGTGCGGAGAGCCAGGGCACTAACAGCAGGGTCGCCAATGCGGATAGCACAACAGCGCGGGCGGCTGCCGGCAACACGCAGGCGGGTGAGGAGGAGCTGACCATGCTAGGGCTCCGCAGGGTTAACGACATGGCAGCAGTTCCAAGGCGGGCCCACGGGTCGGTTCACACACGGCGACTGGCGGCCGTGGCGAGGGTCATGAGGCGACCGGGCAGCAGCGGTAGGATGCAGCTGCAGATGGGCGGGTCGGCCGAGCCGCTGCCTGGCTCCGGGCACATGGTGGCGCCCCCGGACGACATGAGCACAAGAGGCTTCGTAAATGGTGTCGCGGCCAGCGTGACGGTAGGCATAGGGCCACAGGATGACCGCGGTGATGTGGCAGGCACCAAGGATGGCCCCAGTAGTTCGGCGGTACCCGATCAGTCGCATCCTGCGCATGCCGCGACCCACGCGTCTGGCCGCCGGGACCTCAGCGCCTCGGCGGCGGTCGTTGTCGCCGGCACCGGCAGCAGTGGCGACCGGGGAGGCGGCGGCGGGCAGAGCGGCAGCCTCCCGAGCAGCGCGCCCACCGAGGGCGACGCCGGCCGCGTCGCGATCAGCTACAGCGGCGGCCTGCGCGCGGCCCGCACCGCCAGCGGCATCCCGCATGTGGCCGTGGCCTCGCCATCTAGTCCCTGGATTAGCGAGTACTCGGACGGCAGCAACGGCCGCCTCATAGTCCTGCGGGGCGCCGGCTCGGGCGCCTCCAGCGCTGTGAGTGCACTGGCTGCCGGCGCCGCCGGGGTCGGAGTTGGGGTCGTGCGCCCCAAGGAGCACGTGCTGCAGCTGGCAGGGGGCGGCTACGCGCGTGAATCCGGGGATACGACGATGCCGGGTGCTGGCAGCTCCTACGACTGTTCCGGCTTGAGCCAGGAGGTCGACGGGTCAGCGGGGCAGGCTGTACGCGACGAAGCGGAGCAAGTAGACCATACTGAAGCGCCGGCGGCGGCAGAAGTGTGCGAGCGTACGCACGCCGAGCGCACTGACGGCACCTCTGTCCAAGCGGCCGCCGCTGCTGATGCGTTCGGCGTAAGCGTGCCGCCGGCGGAGTACGCGGCCGCCGCCGCTGCCTTTGGAGTTGGCCCTCCGCCGCCCGGCATGGCCGCCGCTGCCGCGTGCGGCCTGGATCCCTCATCTGCCGACTTCGCGGCAGCCGCAGCCTTCGGCATCATACCCCCTGCGGGTGGCCTGCGTGGCATGTTGGTTGGAAGGGGAGAGGACGTCGCGGGCCCAACGCCCGAGCAGCTTCAGATGGCATACACGCTATTGGGAGAATCGCACCATGCTAGTGGTGGAGCCTGGCATTAGTTTCATATGTTGGTGTGCAGAAAGGTTGTGCTGTATGGCGTGGTGGCTGGATGGGTGCGGCTGATGGCTTTGGTCGTATCTCTCCCTACATTTCTTGGCGGTGGTGGCATGTGCTCCGGTGAGCGGGTATGGGGAAACATCGGCCCTGGGGCCTGTCGGTGTGCGGGGCAACGGCGGAGTGTCTTTTTAAGGCCAAGCGTGCTGCTGTCATGCCAGTTGCTCTCCTGCCTGCGTCTGGCTGCTCGTCTTGCAGCCTCATTGAGTGAAGAATTACAGGGTAGGGCGGTTTGAGAGCTTAAAGGCCACCGCTGCTGCTAATGCAGACATTCGTGATCCTGTCATGTTAGGAGAGGTCTTAGTTTCTTCCTTGTGCGTTCTGTTGAGCCAGCTGCTGGTTCTCCGCGACTCTGACTCTGAAGCCGCTATGTGAACCGCCAGCATCTGCATACCGTACATCGATGACATACTTATGCGCATGAACACGTTGCACCGCGCTGTGGTTGGCAAGACCCAGTGTGCGGACCGGACGCTGGGTTGGGATGAGGTGCAGGCTTTCAACTCTCGCGTCGCAACGACGTGCACGGCGCACGCTACTGAGAGCTGAGTGCCGTGCGGTGATGGGCGCCTGCCCAGCGCTGGTGTTGTGAGACACATCTGCATGGCTGAAGTCCGCTCTCACCCCAACGATTCCGGTGTTTCGCTAACGGATTTGTGTTCCACCTCGGTCAAGTGAATGGGGCCGCCAAATGGTGGCTATTGGAAGGTCAACTGAACTTTAGTAAGCTCCGGGGAGCGCGACGGGGTCCTGCAAGCTGCAAGCACCCGGTGCAGATGTTGCAGGAAGCTCGGCAGGTGAGCTTTGGTAATTCAAGTTTGACCCTTAGTCATAAGAGGAGAGGCTTCGCGCTCGGCGTGGGCTGCTTCTAAGTCTCCATCAGGGGCCAACAAGGAATGGTTTCGGAACTGCATCATTTATTTGTTGATGGCGACGTTGTGTGAGTAGGAGATACAACCTACTCGATACTGCATGGCGAGTTTATAAAGGGAACAGTGATGCGCGTCCAAACTCGTTTTGGAGCAGCGGCGGGCTGTGCGCTTAAGGAAGGGGCGGTTCCCGAGGCCAATTCATCCTATTTATTCCCGCGTTCGGTCGTCACATTACTGCCCTGTGTGTGTCAATAGCATACTGACTGGCATCAGGTACGGTAGCAGGCCGACCCACCTGACTACACATGCGGGCTGTCCGTGTAACGCACATCCTGTTGTTAGTGGTTGTGAGTGGTCATGTTCTGCAGAAAAGTTTGTGGATTAATGGAGCCGGCACGGAGCAACTATGCCATACCAATTGTCGATAACTCAAAAGCATTGTTGTTACAATCATTGCCGGGCGGGCGGGGTCACTACTGTTAGCCACTGTACGGGCGGTTCTCATGACAGAGAAAAACAGTGAAACGTCTTGTTGGACAGTTTGCCGCACAAAGTGGTGCACCTACAGCGAGGCAGGCCTCCAGCATTACGCATTCGGGTGTGCGCCCACGTTCACCGGTAGCCCGACGCCTGTGCCCTCCAGGACAGCATTCGATGCACAAATGTGCTATGCGTGAGGCACATTGGGGAGAAGCCTTCAACCCATGTCGGTGAAAGACCCTACCGTCAATTGTGCGGCCCAAATTTGGCAGGAATGGGCTGGGAGCTGGGACCGGCCTAACTACCCCAACCCAGGCGACAACAGTCACGGCATTTGCCGACAAAATACCGTAGTGACCATATGTGAACTGAATTAACCAGGGGAGATTGGATTAACGGAACTATACTTACCTCCCCCAATTGACAACGCGGAGTGAAACGTTTTTTGGGATTGACGAGTCGCAGTGCGAGTTTCATGCCCCAACTGACACGCGTGTAACCGGCCCAGTACGCTTCTGACCGCTTGCACGGTGCTGGAAGGGTTAGCCGTACCGTACATACCACAGAACCCGTTGCGGCCTCACTACCAGATACTGTTACAAGACCGCCAGTTCGTCACAATAGGCCTACCAGGCGAGGGCGGGCGGGACGTTCGAACTTTCTGCCCCTAATTAACAACCGGCGGGCGGGCGGAATTTATTCCCCAATTGACAACCCCTCAAAATTGTCCGTTGGCATATTCCTTCCAACTCCATTTTTGTCAATTACATTCTGGTCACTACGGTATGGATTTCGCACAGAAAGAGGGAGCCCGCCTCTACGGCCATACATTCCTTACATACCTGCCGCTTTCACCAGGACGCCCTCATAGGTGCCAATCAGCCGGGTCTGTACGTGTTTATATAAAAAAGAGAAATACTTGTGCTGTCACTTACTTTCAGGTGGATGGTTTCTGTGGGCACCTCGGTGCTTCCTGTCCGCTTGACCAGGCCCTTTGCCAGCGGCGCCCCCCGTGGTGCTGGCCGCTGTGTTTTCTTCGTTTCCCCTTACCTTTTTGCCCTCTTTTTCCTTAGAGACGGTGCCCAACCCCCGGTTGGGCAGCTCCTTTCCCCTGCTGGTGTGGGCCTGTCGACCCGTTTATGCGCTCGTGCGGGATACCGGTAGACTCCGGGAAGGCTCTGGACTTAGTGATCCTGCAGACGTGATTGGACTTGTTGAGTGGCGGGCCTCTTTTGTGCATGGACCGTTGTTTATTGTCTGCCAATATTTCTGAAGGATGGGGCTGAGGATGGGTCCCTTGAGGGCAAGCAGTGACACGCGGGGACGTGTAGGTCTGATACCCTTCATACCCAGCTCTTCCCTCTGCACCCTTATAGGACTATCTGGACATTGGGGTGTGACTGCTCACGCGGGTGCCTGCTTGGGGTCAGCGTGCAACCGTAAACTTCGCACGCCGACATCGCTGGCACCTTGCGTTCTGTAGCAAGGACCCATATCCTTCAGGGACCCCGGTGGAAAATCTTATGTTGCAGGGAATGCTATTATATATTTTTTGCATGCATTGCTTTCTTTGTGACAGCGTCGCCGTACAGGTCCCGTCGCAGGTCGCGTACAGGACTTTCCGCCTCCAGGAGCGACAGCTCTACATTATCAATTATAGCGCCTAGTGACCCTGTCCAGTTGGGTCGCCGGCTTACAACGCACTGAAACGCATCACACTACAAAAATCATAGGAGCATCCCACCTTGCTCCATATCCCATCGGCACAGTAACACCCGCGACATGACATCCAAACATTCCGCCACCACGTTTGGAACAGCCTTGCGCGTAAGTTCGGGCGCTACAGGCTCATGTAGCTACAGGCAGGATGGCTCATGTTCCGCACCCTTCCCGCACCAGGTTCTCTGCGAGCGATCAGGAGGGGAGGTGCCAGAGATCCTAGCTGCAATCCTGCGTGTCCTCGCCTCTCACGCTCTCAGCACGCCGGACATATTTGCGGGGGCTGCCAAGGGCGCTGCGACAAGTCAGCTCAAGCGTGCCATCAATTGCGGTTCGTCGCTGACTGGGCTTCTGGAAGCAGCGTCCCCAGCAACGGTAAGCAGTCGTGACAATGGATGTACTGCAGGACATACTTCTACACTTCTATACCTCTATACGTGACATACATCCTCTTTCCGCAGGTCGGATCGTTGCTCAAGAGGTGGCTTGAAGAACTCCCTGATCCTATCCTCAGCTGGGAGGGCCAAGTGCTGTTCCTCTCGGCGTGCAAGGATGAGGCGAGCATCGACGCGAGGATAAGCGCCCTTAACGACGCAGTTGCCCTAGTAAGTGGGCGATTTATAGGATAGGATAAGTGATAGGCAAGCTCCGCGTGGCGACAACTTGCCATGACTCGATTTCCGCGGTCGCCGACAGCTCGGGTCTCTGACCCTGGCATCGAAATAATTTTTTGAAGTTGCACGTCTGGAGCTAGGTTCTGCCATCCGTCGGGGGCCGCTTGATTGTTGACCCGGCCATGTTGACCAAGACGATGCCTGCCCACGTTCCTGACACAGATCGACAACGTGACGCTCGGTACACTCAAGCCTCTGCTGCTGTTCCTGCAGCAGTACTGCTTTCGGCAGCGCCGGTTTGACGTCCAGCTCCTTCAAGTGGCCGTGGCGTTTGCACCAATTCTGTTCCCTGCCGCCCTGGCCGCGGGGCCCGTGGAGCTCCGCCTGGCGGAGGAGACGGTGGCCACCCTCGTCTCAAACGCCCTCCACGTCTTCAACCCAGCCCTCGCGGCAAACGTTCCTGTGGTCACGCCCCAGGCCCTCAGAGAGGCTGCTGCCGAAATCATGGACGTGGCCCAGGCCGGAGCAGCGCCGGAGCAGCCACCCTGCCGGACACCCCTGGCTGCCGACATTGGGAACTTCCTTAGCCTGGCGGAGGGCAAGACGCGGTCGCCCGTGACACCGCGGTTAGAAGTGCAGGACCAGGCGATGGAGCTGGCGGTACCGCTCCAGGATGGGGACGTGTGCGGCGCGCCGGACTGTGAGCCGTACCTCCAGGACCCGGCGTTTCTGGCCAGCTTAAATGCCATGGTCTGTGATTGCGTCTCGTCGGCGTTGTTCCTCTCGGCCGACGATGAATGCGATCACGGACTGGACGACGACTGCGCCAGCGTCGCATCGATCCTCTCAAGCAGCGCGGGCGGCGCCGGTAGCAGCGGCGGCGGCGCGAGTAGCAGCGGCGGCGCCAGCAGCTGCAGCGCTGCCGCCCACACGGCCTGCGAGCCCGCCCATGCCCTCTCCTCCGGCGCGCACCCCGATGACCATCATCACCACCACCATACACTGCACAGCCGTCACGACGTCCGCCCAGGCAGCACCGAGGGCTCATCCGGCAGGGAACACGATGAGCTGCCGTACAGCCCACGCACGGAGCTGGTGATGCCCCTATCGGTTGCCGTCAAGGACCTGGGAGCCATGCCCAGCGCTGTCGCGCTGGCTGACCTGGAGAAGCGCGAAGTGGCGGACGGCAGCGTCATTTGCATCATCTCTGCGCAGCCCGGCGCTGCCGCCCTGGCCGCCGCTGGGGCCTCAGCAGGCAGCCATACTGCCATCGTCAAACCTGTAGCGGCCAAGGTCCAAGCGGACGCTAAGAGCGTGTTGCAGCAGCGGCACCTCCAGCCCCTCGACGTAACTCAGGTTCAGGCTGCGCTCGTGGGCGCCCGGAAGGACTTACAGTCCGGCGGCACCGGCAGGCGGCCCACGGAGGGTGGCGCGGCGGGGGTGGGAAAGCAGGGCATGCCCTCAGGCCTGACAACCTCCCAGAACCGCACGCAGCGCCGCATGAGTATGGGTGGCACCTCGGAGCCCCAGCCCCAGCGGCAGCAGCCCCACCAGCGCTCGCTGTCTTCAGGCAATCTGCCATCGCCTGTGCTGCAACCGCAGCGGCGACAGAGCGTCGGCGGAAGCGGCACGAGCGGTGGCGGCGCCGCCCCCGAGGCCGTGCAGACGATCCCGCTGGGCATGGCAGGCTACTTGGGGGTGTCTCTTACGCCCACACAAATGCTAGAGGTCCGTGAGCTTGCCACAGCGGAGGCGGAGGCACACCGCCTGCCCATCCGGAACCTCAGCACCGCAGCCATGCAGAGCGAGAAGGAGCGGCTCAAGCGGCAACTGAAGGACGTGGCAGCGGCGTATGAGGCGCTCACGGGCCGGCCATTGACGCCTGCGTTTAAGGAGCCCCTGCGGCCGGTGTATGTCCGATACCACAAAATCAAGGCGCTGCTGGCGAGCAGCGGGACGGTGGCGCTGGCGGGCAAGCGGGAGGGGGGCACGGCAGCATCGGGCACGGTGGCGGTCGCGGCTCAGAAGCTTCAGCGGCAGGTGGTGCTGGCGACACCACCGAATGCCGTGACCGTTTAAGAGGTGTGTGCAGGGGGCCGAGGCGCATGTGGGCCCTACTGCTCCATGGTTTTGCGTACCGAAGGCCTGTTATGTATGTGTTTTGTGACTGCGATTGGGTTGGGGCGTTTGGGCTGGATGCGTTAACGCAACGTGCCAGGGGCTCTGCGAACCGTTGCGTGCGGCGGCAAAGTGCACGGGCAGCGATGCGAAGCCTGCAATGACTCAAGGCTGGAAGTAATAGAGACCGCGGCGCAGAGCTGCGAGCCGAGCAGTGCATCAAAGGGTCCGTAGGCACGTGCGAAATCCGTGCAAAGGAGTTCCTTCGTAAAGAGGCAGTAGTGACGGGGGAAACCCGGGCACCCTCATGGGTTTAGGTCAGTTGTGGTTCTAATTTGTATGTTCGCTCTGCAAAGCAATTGGGGCTTTTGCGGCGGCGTATGGACCCTTAGTAGCCAACGCAACGGCGCGTTCTGGGCTGATGCGTCAGGCATCACGTTCCGGGCTAATTTGAAGTCCCTTGATCATTCTTGATCTATTGTTGTAGGCTTTTTAGTGACACCTGTCGGTAGTGTGCCTTCCTGATTGATTTGAGGACACATAGCATCCCATTTCATTTGCGCGCTGCACTCCGCAACAGTGGCTAGTGCGCGCATACGTAGCACGTGGTCCCACAGATACCCACGAGTAGGTGAACGTGCTCGTATTTCCTATAGCTGTTGGCTCTGGTCTGGGCCCAAGGTGCTCAGGGAAGGCGTGTTCCCCCGTGGGCCCCTGATTGGCCTGTTTGTAAGATGCGCCTTACCTGCCCTAAGTGAGGATGGGGGAGGCAGGGGAAGGGGACGGGGGGGGGGGCATGTTGGGCGCGTAAAGTGAAATGATTCGCCAATGCTTGACTCCGAAACGAAGTGAGGCGAATCCTATAGCCTATTGAAGGGCCTCTCCTAATAGTAGGATCCCGCGGTTTGAGCACAAACATATGGCGCCTAGCATGTCAGCTTGATCCAGGATCCGCAGCATCCTTTGCTTTGCAGCGCGTCACGCAAGAGAAACTAGAAGCAAACAGAACCATACTACACGGCACCGACTGCACGTGCGGCTGCCCAGGAACTCGAACATGACTTTGTTTCAGGTCACTTCCAGTCACCCAGTACTGAATATCCCAGTATCAAATTAACCACATTCAAATGTCGAATGTTTGATATGCCATCTCCATGGCCCGGTTGTCGACGTCGGTCGGCTCGAATGGCCCACCTAGCCGTCCATCTCGTGCTGCTCTTGGCATTTCCTGTGGCTCAGAGTGCTAAGCGCCCTGCCAAGCGACCACCTCCCAGCTTACCCGCCGTCCCAATCGACCAGCTGCTGCAGTTCGGGCGTGTCTCTTCCGGATCCGCACCCGCTGGCACCGGAGGCCAAGGGCAGGGGCCGCCACAGTCGCTGCGGCAGCGGCAGCTGTCCGACGAGGACTTTGTCTATGCAACGGGGTCTTGCAGGGAACGCATGCATCTTGCAAAGTCGACACGGGCCTGGCGCCGCGGGGTACGGGGCTTCTTCCTGACCGACCAGAACCAGACCGAGTCGCTCCTACGGCTGAACGCTGAGGGCACGGCCCACAATGAGAGCTATGCGTTCTTTCCCAACGACGGACATCCCCTGCTGGGTCTGATGCGCCACGGCACAATGTCCGGCGACACAAGAGCGGCAGTTGCACCGTTCGCTGCGCATAGGTATGTATTTTCAACCTTCAACTTGAGATCCCGCCCGCTATGTCCTGGATGTACTCTTCAATCGTGCAGGCACTTCGGCGAGACGTACAAGTGGCTGTTATATGGTGATGATGGTAAGGCTTGCAACCCTGACACGAATGGCGTGAGCATTCAACGCAGGATTTCCGTCTCGGGAGCAGAACAATTCACCATGTCTTGGACACCTTACTCCCTCCGTGCGCTTACCCCTTCGTGCTGTCTTTCTGCGACCAGACACGCTGTTCTTCATGGATGCCGTCAAGCATATGCTGGATTCATACGACCCCGACCTGCCGCTGGCCTTCTCAGACGACCTCTGGTACTACGGAAGGTCAGGCACGATTTGCTCTCGTACATGTGGGCGGAACTAGGATTGTACGGCATATGTTGTACGCGCCACACGGCCATTGTAGGATATGTTGCGTGTCTGCAGGCACCCCAACCCGCACGCGCCGCGCTGCCTGCCATGCAACGTCTTAAACGAGACGCAGCCCGACCTCGAAACCGTCATGCGGAAGCCCTACATGCGGGTGAGAAGCTGGCGGGCGCCATACCTGTAACCGGGGCGGAGGAGCGGCCTCCTATGCGGAATCCTAGGGGCGTAGGGGGCTGTAGAGCGTCCCGGATTGTGCGCCTGCCGAACCGTCCGACACTCGCCGGAATATGTGCATTATCACGGTCATTTCGGTTTGTAGGCAGTGTTAAGGTGGTGCCCTCACCGGCCGTGTACGGCCAATCAACTTTGGGCGCTGTCCTTTGTGTACCCACGCAGTAGCCGTCCGCCGGCTGCTGCGGTGCTTGCTTGCGTTTGCACCGCCCGCTCGCTGCCATGCATTGCGCCCGCCCCAGCAGGAACACCTGCTCACGTTGATTTCTCTAGCGGAGAAAAAATCGAAGGAAGATGTTACTGAGGAGGAGATTCAGGCCGCTGTGCGGGACCCGACGCCACTCCCGGGGCGGCGTTACATCCCAAGGGCAGCATGCCCGTACTGCACGCCCCGCGATGCGTGCCCCCCGGTGGGCGACCCGCGCTACACCTGTAAGGTGGGCCCTTTCTGCATGCATGGAGGTACAACAGTCGCGGGACATTGCAAACGCAAGTGCCATGCACCTAGGGAGGGGGGGGGGCAAACGTGCGGACATGAGTCTTGGCCTCCGTATTGGGCTGGACGCCAGACATCTGCGCCCTGCCTATGGTGTACCATCAGGCACAGCGGCAGCACTCAGTGGGCTTGCGTAGTGGGCATCGGAATGCATACGGGAACACTATGCTGATTGAGGTGTGTGCCACGGCGCTCTTTCCTGCATCCGGCCATCTGCGGCAGCACGTTAAGTTCCATCTGGGTCGGGATGACATGCGCTTCAGGGTAGGAGGCGCCTGGTTGCCTTTCTACCCTTGTGAGCATGACATTTGCGGTCTCAACACACCTCGGTGAGCAGGAGCCCGTGCTAGACCAGCTGAGGTCCGCTCCCTGCTGCTCCCTTCGGCCCCGTCACAGCCCGCCGGCGCTCACGGCGGCTCAGGGATGATATTCTCTGTGGGCCTGATGCGGCGCATCCCCCTGGAGGCGGCGCTCAAGTGTTTCCAGAATTTCAGCAAGGCTCCCGGCGGGTAAGTACCGGGACTTGCTCCTTCAAACACCTGCCGGTAGCCTGGCACTGGTATCTTCCATACAAGCCATGCCTCTCTGGGGCTGGATGATTGAAGGAAATAGAGTCTAGCATCTGGAGATTCAATCCTGCCCAACACGTGCACCTTAACTACGTGCCCTTGCCCTCCCGCGCAGTGACTACATGGTATCACATTGCCTTTGGCAGCACAACATTGCGTTTACCGACCCGGGACCACTCGTGCGACACCTGTACGACCCGCATTACTACACATTTGGTGGCGGCCGCGGCCTGGGCTTCCTGTGGGACCCCATAGGCATGCTCACACACGGCCGCTGCAACAGCACGTGTAGGTGGATGCTGCGCAACACGCTAAGCTTGCACATCAAGGGGAGGCACTTCCGGTCTTGGCGGGTAAGCTAGTTCCTAACCCATACGCGCTCAACTGTGGAACGAAGAGTATAGTACGTGCCAATCAGTTCGCCGGGCAGGGGCCGTCCTAGAGTTGGACGTTCTGCATGTGCTCGCTGCTCATATCTTACATGCCAGTTGCCCAATCGCCTTCTTTGCCTGCAGATCAGTACAATGTTCATGTGGGGCATTGCGCGGGCGTCGGAGGCCGCGCGGTCCTTCCTGGACCTCGCCTCAAGCGGCTGGCGGGACCTGCCTTACGGGGAGGACTCCCCCTTGTCGTCGGCCGATTCGGTGCCCGAGATACACAACCTGAATGTGACGCATCCCACGTTTGCGTCGAAAAACATTTGAGCACTTCAAGCTGCTGTCGTGGGTGGGTTTCGGGAGAGCTGCGCGAGTGACAGAGTGCATTCACAGAGTCTCAATCTCGCATGAACTCAACCCGATAATGGGCACGTGCACTTCCTTCTTCTGCTTGCGTCAGCTTGTCATAACTTAGCAGCCACGGTTTGGACACTGCCCGTCAGAAGGGAGTTAATGATGGAGACCGGTACAAGACGCCGAGGACGGATCAGCGGGCAGGGTACGGACAGGTGGCTAGGGTAAGTACGACATAGTTGCCACACTGTAGACTATCTCCAGAGTGCGTGTACGCGTCTGTGCGAGCTTCTTTTCATCCCGGCTGGCATGTTGAATGCACGCTTTCACTGACACCGCTTTGACACGTGACATGTCTGGGCCACGCTGGGCCTGGCATCAATGTCAAATGTGACGGCGGGCGTTCGAACCCGCCGCTACGCCGACGCTGCTTAAGCGAGTACCGCTTTACATGCTTGCTAAGTGCTTTGCGCGTTGTGCATTGCGATGTCATACCCACCCGGATGCGGCTCCCTGCTGAGGCACATTCGCATTCGGATGAGGCTCCCTGCTTGCTGGGGGCGCAATGAGGCAGACGCAGTTTGGTGCTGCCAGGGCATACGATGAGCAATAGCTCTTGGTGCATGCAGGAGCACCAGGCGGTGTGAGAGAGCGCTAGCAGAGCGGAAGTGAACCACGGGCAGCAGTCGCTGAGGGAGTACGACAGGCGCCAAAAAAAACTCTTTTGCGGTCAAATGCTCGCCCCTGTAAGTCGTGTGCACCACGCGATGTGCAGCTTTCACCGTGCTGCGATGTCTAGTATGCGCGTGCAGCCAAGGTTGTCCGCGCCTAAGATAAGCGCATTTCAGGGACACCGCCCACCTTTCCGCACCCCTTGTCGCCGCGAAGTAAATCATCGTGATATCCGGGGTCTGCGATTGGCCTCCCCTGCCCCTCAGCATACGGAAGAATTCTCAGAGCGGCGGCGTAACAGCTCGCTGACACGGTGACCTATGTAGTAGCCCTTCGTCGCTTTCCTTATGAGGGCCCACGTTGTGCCGTTCGGTCCTGTGACCAACGTGCCACTTTCCCCTCATTCAACCGCTTCTGAAGATACCACCAGTATCTCAGACCGCAGCCACCACACTGCCACGAGGTATCATTCCTCTGCAGCCGAACCCGTTCGCAAGCGTTCGCGAACAAACCGCCACCCGGATGCTCGTGTGTACTGACACATCACTGCAAGCACTGGGTGTGCGACGACTGCGGTACGGCGTACGATCGCATGAAGAAGAAGTGTCGCCTTCAGGCATCAAACCCGGGCGTGTTACATAGTTATCGTAAAGTGTGGTGCCATACGTCAGTGGAAGTGTGCGCCTGACGGCGTGGCGGTTGGAACAGCAAGCGCCGTGCGTGGGGATGTCCAGTGGCAAAAATCTGAGAACTCTGCATAGAAAAAGGGCGCCCGCCTCTATGGTCATGCACACCCAATAGAGCGACGTTGCCTGTAGGTACAGGGCAAGGCAGGTAAGCGACGTCCCTCCCATTCCCTCAGGACAAGCTTACCAGCTTAGCCGATTTGTCGGGCTTCACCTGGTGGGGGCCCGTGTGCATGCGGCAGGCCGTGCCCATGCACTGCGGAGGCTGTGGAACCTGCTGCCAGCTGGCATGTGTACTTGAAATTGTTTAACCATCGCATTTCCGACGTCTGGCATCTTACCCGCCAGGTTCTGAGCGACTGTGCAAAGACCCCTTACACGTCTGTGCAGTCCTACCTGTTCTGCGCCGTGTCAGCCAGCACTACGTCAGAAGGCGTACTGCAGGAGCGCGGCCGAACACGAGCGTGCCGAACAGCCCGAACACGATCCCAGATGCCAGACACGCTGTTTTGGATGTCTTATGATGCCGCGGCGTAATGGATCGCCCCCGTTTCCCTCTATACCCCGCCAACTGTATGCTTCGGCTGTTAGCTCCATTTTGCCGCCTTGCAGCGTTCCAAAGCACCCCTACTCTCCGAAACCGATACGCCTTTGATGCACAACCCTAAATCGAGCACCCCCCAATCCAGTGCAGCCCTACAATAGCCACCAAAAACCTTTGGTTCATGGCTTCGTGAGCAGCGTGAGCATACCGACTGTCAAGGCCGGTATCACGGCCACCCGCGGCACGCAACTGGTCAACGGCCTGTTCTCCGGCAAACCTTTAGTCGCTTTGCTGAGCCTCGGAGCAATCTTGCCATCGTGCTTGAACTAGTCCTGCTCCGCAGTTCGTCGCGCCCCAACGGGCGGGCTAGGCGCGAGCGGACATGCAAGGTGTGCGGTGATGCCACGGCGATGGAGGAAGAGCTGCATGTGTTTTGCGAGTGCCCGTGCTATGAGCACCTTCGCGACCAATTTCAAGGCGCACTGCAGTTCAGGCGCCGGGACATGATTACGATTGTGAAGGAGGCCCCACTTGCTGAGGTGGCAGCCTATTTGCAGGCTGTCTGGGACACTAGGCACGCCATACTTCGGCGCCAGGCGCTGAAGCGGAGTAGAGACGGCAATCATGACCCTTTACCCCACCCCACCACTCTTATTTCGTCCATGGCCCCCCCCGGCTTTGACGGACGTGTAACCTGTAACCTGTAACCTGTCCAGCCCAGGGTCAGCTCCCCTGGTCCGGCAAGTCCAGCCATTCGTCCTCCTTGGCGCCCACCCACTCCTGGTTTGCCGCACGAGGCATGTACAGTACGAGTGATATGAGCACCTGAGAGCCTGAGCACCGCAAGACTCACTGCAAGACTCACATACAGTGGCAAACCCTAACACCATGCCGTACTCCCTGGAAGTGGCTGGCCTGCCAGCTTAGTGTATTTGCCCTGCCTGCTACTGGGTCGAACTCTCCTGTAGCCTATATGCAACCCTGTTATGCTGATGTAGCCGCAGCAATGTGGCCCACTTTTCCACAGCGCCAGACAGCGGCGCGACGCTGTCAGGACGCTTTATAGTTAGCCATTGCTTGAATGAAGGCCTCAGCCATCCTCGGCGAAACCGACCGTAACCTGTTTGGCCCCGAACGGCGCCTCGGCGCTTAAGCGCTTTTAAGCTCACCAGCGTGGCTGCTAGAGCTTGGACAGTATGGAGTTTGGAGCGCAGGTCGCGTTCGTCGACCTCTGTGTGGACGCCACAATTCCCGTTCATTCTATCAAAGATATCAAATATTCAACAAAGGGTGGCTTTGCTCTGGTATACGTGGCGAACTACACGACGAGTAGTGGAGTAGTTCCCATCGCGGTCAAAGGTGGGTTGACATGCCTAGCCTTGTCGCTGCTCGGGATGGCCTCTTCTTCGTATGCAGGGAAAGGGGGTAGGGCTGGGTGTGCCGGGCGGGGAGTGAGGGCGGGGTAGCTCGTGTGCGTAGCGGGTGTTTCTGGGCGTGACAACCCCCGATCCACATTAAGCCACTGCAGCAGCCGGTATCACTCATCCCGCCGAGATTGACGCAGGGCCCTCCCGGACTGTATCGGACAGCACCCAGGACCCACCTATCTTATGAACCGTGCCCTGTGCAGTTCTGAAGCCGGAGAACCATCTCAAGCCGGCGGCCTACGGCAAGTTCCTGCAAGAGGTGGCCCTCCAGGCGTCCCTCTCTCACCAGTAGGTTTGAGCCTTAAGCGCAGTCACGCTGCGCGTTCAGTGTCTCACGCTGCGTACCTGGGAACACCTTGGGGAAAATCCCCCCCAGGGGTTGGGTGGGAAACCGTGGCCCGAAGACATTGACCCGTCCAGTGACCCATAACAGCGGTGCTGCTTGGCGCATGTTGAAGCACGCTGGCTTGCCGTCTCGCTAATGCTTTTTGCTTGCTTCCACTTGCCCTACCAGATCCGTTGTGCGAGGGCTGGGCTTTTGCTCGATCCCCGTCAGTACGCTTATCGCCTCCACACCGCATGACATCCTAGTTCCCAATCGGGAGACCGGGGGTGGCCGTGGTGGTGGCGGCGGCGGCGGCAGGAAGCCCCGGCCGGTGGCGGAGTGGTTTGCTGAGCGAAACCTAAGCAGCTGCTGGGCTCTGGTTCTGGAGCTGATGCCGGCAAGTTGGCGTGGGCTGTGCTGGGATGCTGAGACCTGCGAGGCGTGTGGGCCATACCCCATAGGGCTGACGTACTGATGCTGCCAGGGAATGCGTCTGCCCCCTCTTGCGCAACTACTGCCTTATCGCGCCAGTGGTTCAGCTTGCGACCCTTCCCTCAGGATGGGAACATGTTCGACCAAGTGCGGGAGGCTGCGCACCAAGCCTCAGAGCAGCACACGGGGAGCGGAGGCAAGGGCCGTAGCTCCCGGCCGACCGCGGGATTGAAGGCGGCCGCAGCTGCAGCTGCAGCGGCGGCGCGGGGCACCGGTAACTACAGCGACTGCCAGGCCCTGGTGTGGCTGGCAGAGGTGGCTGACGCGATGACGTATGTGCACAGCCGGCAGCCCGTGCTCATTCACCGCGACCTGAAGGTACGCAGTGTTGTATCGTGTAGTCGCGGTCCAAGAAAGGGGATTTTTCGTATTAGCATCATCAGCAAGGGTGGGAGAGGGCAGGCGAGGACTGCTTGCATGCATGCGCTTTGAGCTACCGCGGGGGTGGGGGGGAAGAGGGCAGATGAGTCAGGGGCCCGTGTATGCTGATGTATGATGAGGGGGCTGCGTGTTGAGCATGTGTGTGGTACTCTCTGGCATGCGTTCGATGAATTGATCGGGCACTGTCCACCCCTCTCGCTGCCCCCCGGCAGCTTGAAAACCTGCTCCTGCGGAGGGAGGCCGACGGGCTGCTCCACGCAAAGCTTTCAGACTTTGGCCTTATGGCGGTAGGCGGCGAGTGCACTGTGGTACTCGGGATTCTGAGTGCATCGGTGATCGTCGCCCTCGCGAAGCTTGTGGGCGCTCATCGCTTAGTCCTGCAGCCCCCGCCCACAGCGCAAAAGGTGCACTCTACGGTCCTACACCTTGTGGGATGCCGGTCCCACCATTGCAGCCTGCCATAGAACCCGCACTGCGACGGGCGCCGGCCCTCACAAACAGAAAACGCACAGCGGCACATAGTACCTGCAGTGCGGTGGAAGAATGGGGTTGTCGTGTTGCCATGTGATGCCCGAAAGCGGTCCAAAGTATGCCATCGGCCCCCTGTGCCTCCCCACAGGCCATCGACAGTACGGGGGCGAAGATGCCCCCTCCACAGGTGCTGCGCGCACCCGGGCAACCCCGGATGGAGCCTCACGCTGCCTCACCGCAGCAGGGCCAGCAGGCGCAGAAGCACGACGACGCCAAGGCGGGCCGCGCCGCAGCCATTCGTGGCGCTGCGTCGGCCAAGGCCCTCTTCTGCGGAGGCGCCGCAGGCAGCGGCGGCAGTGGCTCCCCCGGCCGACTGCTTGCACCCGCCGACGCTCCCGCGCTCGGTCTCAAGGGCTGGCCGTGGCAGACGTTAGGCCAGCCCCATGGACAGGGGCAGGCGCAGTGGTCTGCTGGTTCGGCTGCCTCCAGCCCCGCCATGGTGTCGCCGGCGCAGCAGGCGGGGGCTCAGGCGGGCGCTGGCACCAACTGCGGCACCCCGGGCACGTCCACAGCGCCAACCCAAGGGCATGTGCCCTCCGCCCCCGCCCGCGCGCTGCAGTCCGCAATCTCCATGCCGCAGCTGGCACTGCATGGCATCCTGCCGTCCCCGCCTCCACCCCAGCAGCGGCAGGCCATGACGCAGGCGGGGTCCGCAGCACCCGGCGGGGGCGGGGGACCGTTGGCCAATGGAGAGCCGATGCCGCAGCATCCCGGTGCACCGGACCACCGGTGCGCCAGCGCAGGGGGCCTCCTGCCGGCCAGCCCCATGAAGTTCGGGACCCTGCTGTCTGCGAAGGCCGTGGCCGGTGGCGGCGCGGCCGACGCGAACGGACACAGCCCGGCGATCACTGGGGCGCGGAGAGACGCGCCCGACGCCGTCCCGGCGGGCGCCCCGCCGCCGCCGCGCATGTCGGAGACTGGCCATGCCCAGGTGCGCCTCACGGGCGGGGTGACCGGTGTTTGCGCCGTTCGGCCCGCCGGTGCCGTGCTCGGGTTACCAATCCTCCCGCATCGAAGCAACGGTGTGGGAGGATGATGTCGGCCTTGAAGCCCATGTGCTGCCTGCCTGATTCTTTCTTACGTTGCTTTATCCTCGTCTGTCCTCGCCACGGGGTCGGATAGGTGCGCATAGAGCAGTTGAACGGGCTGCTGCGGCTGGGCAAGGGCCATCGTGACTACCTGCCCGACATGTACCAGATGACCTTCAACCTCACTGGTAAGGCCGGGGTCGCTGCGTGCCTGTGGCCGGCCTACACAGCACGCACGCTGACCCGCTGCCGTCCCGCCATGCGGTCCGCAGGCCAGTGCGGGTCGGTGTGCTACATGGCACCCGAGGTTGCGAGGTTGCTGCCGTACAACCAGAAGGCAGATGGTGAGCTGGTATTGCTCTGTCTCTCGAAGGGGCCGGTCCGGCCAAAGCTTGATAATGAAGAGCCACCACTGTCATATGGTGCTTTGAGTGCGCCGCACCCCATTTTGCTCATCTGACTGGTTTGCAATCCTGTGACTCCCGCCTGGTCCCGCAGTGTATTCGTACGGCTGCATCATGTATGAAGTGCTGACTCGGCAGCTGCTTTCGGATGGACTGGTGGACGGCGATGCGGATGGGGCGATGGAGTACCTGGGGCGTGTGGCCTGGAGCGGCTGGCGGCCGGACCTGCCCGCATCGATGCCCAAGGAATTGCGGCTCCTCGTATCCCTGTGCTGGCACCGGGTGCGCTTGCGTTGCGCCTAGTGGAGGGTTGGTCTTGCAAAACGGTGAACCGGGCACATGCCGACATGCGAGCGTAAACAATGGGTATGTTGTAATCACCTGTCCTATGTGATGGAGGCCAGCACAGAGGACACGGGCCGAAGGCCCAAAATCGTTTTTGACAGGGCACTTTGAGATCTTGCTCACCGTATGCTGCTCCCCTGTTACGCCCTCCCCAGGAGCCGAGACTTCGGCCGAACTTCCCCACCATCGCCATTCGTCTCCGGGAGGTTCTGTTTGCCGCTTCCATCCAGGGCCTGGCCAACCCCGTGCTCATGGCCAGCCTGCAGCCACCGGCCCAGCTCCACCAGCAGCAAAAGCAGCTGCAGTTGCAGCAGCTGCAACAGCTCCAAGCGCAGCAGCAGATTCTGCAGCATCAATTGCAACGGAAGCAGCAAGCGGCACAGCAGCAACAGCAGGCACAGCAGCAGGCGCTACAGCAGCTCGTGTCGACGTCTGCGACAGGCCTGCAGGCTCAGTCGTCAGCAACGAACGGCTCCTTGTCGCCCGTGGCCGCATCGCACAGTGGGCAGCAGGGCCCCAACTCCCCCCTCCCCAGCCACCCGCACCAAAATGAGCTGCGTCAGCAACTGCAGCAGCTTTCTGCTGTCGGCGGCGCCAGAGCCATTATCACGGCCGCCGTTGGCAGAGGTGCGCCGTCGTTAGTGCCCGGCAAAGCCGCTGGGTCGGCGCTCCCACCACCTTCCGTACCAGACACCAAATTCCCCTCCGCTGCCAGCGCGGGCAATCTGGTTGCCATTGGCAACAACGCCGCCGCTCTCGCTGCAGCTCGTGGATCTGTCCAAGAGGCCTTGCTCGTGGCCGGGCAAAGCGTCAATCCGCGTGGCAATAGTGGAATGGTTGACTCGATGGCCCTCTTGTTAACCACTGGGCTACGGAGCACCGGCACGACGGTGGCAGGTCAGACCGGAACTGGAGACGGGGGCACGGACAGGAACTCCCAGCCCAGCGCCAGCGTAGCTACCTCGCGCCGAGGCAGCGTTATCACGTCCGCAGCTCTGGCGGCCGAGGTGATGGCTGAGGCAGCAGCAGGTGGGGCAGTCTCCGTGGACGCCAGTCGCGAGGTCATCTGCGGTGCCGCAGGCGGCGGGCTGGGGCCCGCACCGGCGCCGCGGCCTACAACCCTTAAGGCGCAGGCGCGCCCGGAAAGTGGGTGCATGTCACTCTGCACAGTAATGTGATGCCGTATTTAGACGCTAATGTGAAACGATTGCGCAGGGGTGGGCTGGGGCAGCGTGCGTGCCGAGCTGTTATCGAGCGACCTTTTAGATGTGGTTGCTGACACGGGGTGGCGCGTGCTGAGAAGGCACGCTGGCAGGGGTTTACTGCCGCGCAGCATGAACGGCTGCTTCCATGGATTGATGCGGAGACGGCACTGCAGGAGGTGCGGTTATACAGAAAACGGACTGATAATCATTGGACCATTTGCACTGTAGCATGGGACTAGAGCTGTCCCATAGGTTTCATTGCGCGATGTGCGTTCGTGGATGAACGAGGGGCCATGAAGATTTACACGGTGGTCGGTTCGCCATGAGATTAGTCTGCATAATTGGACCCAGCCGCCTCAGCAAGCTGTCGACTCCCTGTTCATCCAATTGTGAATCGTATTGGTCACAAGTAGACTGGGCCCGCGTGCAACATGCGCCCACGGCAAAAGTTCCGGCGACAGCTTCATAAGGAACGAGCACTTGGATAATGTGTGACGGGCGATGTGCGGCGGACGCACTTCAGGGGCATTCACCACGTCGCCTCAGGATGCTGTCCGGTTTTTGCTTTGCAGGGGTTGACCCTCAGGTCAGCATGTCCTGGCGGCCTCCCAGGTCCGCTGTGGGATCCGGCAGGTGCCTGGCGAGGCAGCGTGCGCGGCTTGTTGATCAAGCGGCCGGCAGCAAGTTAAAGGACTTGCGTAGAACCATTTGACGTGTTGGCTTTTCAGTCCAGGTAGAAGAGTGTGACGATCTTCTTCATCTCTTTCGCCTCCTGGCAGGTTTCAAGCAGTAACCGGCTGTCGTGGAAGGCGAAGCACACCACCTGCTGGATCTGGGAAATGATCTTGCGATTGCAGATCCTGCGGTTGCAGGCCAGGATGGTGTCCGCAGGTGGGGTTGAGTGGGCATGTGTCACAGGATTCAGTGAATATGCCTGACAGACACACGTAAGATGAGGACTACAGCCGATGCAGAGGCATTAGCTGTTTGGACGATTTGAGGCTGTGCGGCGACTGCTCGACGCAGACCGCCGTTGGTACATGTTCAGATGTCTTGAGCTGAAAGATGCTTCCCAGCGATGTGTAATAAGCAGACGAGCGCTCTGGAGTTGCGCTGGCGTGGCCCTTTCCTGCGGGACGCCTGCCTGCCCTCCCCACATCACTATGCGCCTTATCTCTGTCTACCGCGCACCTGCTGGCCTCCATGAGCGGCAAGTGGTCGTTCTGCGGCATCTCTATCAAGTTTTCTACCTGCGAGAAGGTACACAGTTGGCACCAGGGTGTATGGCATTTTGAGTCGTGTAGCTTGCGGCCCAGCAACGGGTGGTTGCGGTGCTATGGGTCGCAAGGCTTCCGAGGGCGTTACCTACGATACGGGCACAACCAGCGTGGCACCATGTAGGAGAGTCCGCTTTTCCCATAACTAGTCCTCCCGACGCCAGTGCAGATGCGACAGTGGGTCTCTCTCCAGCCTGGGGTGCAGGGTGCCCCACCAGAGCTCTGCTCAATGTTACGGCTGCAGTGGGGCGCTGCAACCCTCGGCCCTTCTTGACTCATGCCCAGGCCGCGCCTCCCAGTTCCCGGTCTCACGGGCGCACCTGCTGCAGCAGCTCCTGCGACTCGAACGGCTGCTTGTGCAGGCTCTGCGGCAGCAGCACCGTCAGCTTGTCCGGGCAGTTGGCCCGCAAGGCGCCCTTGATGACCGCAGCGTTGGTGCCGGTCGCGCCGGACGTGAAGATATGGTTCCCCTGCCAGAGGTAGGGCCCCACTCGCTCGGCGTGGGCGCGACAGCTGGCGACCAACGGCGGGAGGACAGGACGCTACGCCACGGTACCGTGACTACGGTTGCAGCATCCGATGCTGCTGGTCAGCTACGGGTCCATAAGCTGGCCACGATCGTTTCGATCCGTGGGAGTCGTAGGCAACCGAGGTTTCAGCCCACAGGAGCCACGAAGCGGCTACGGTTGCGCAATGGGTATCTTATGCCTCAAGTGGCTAGGTGTAGAAGCCACTGAGCAAAATGGTAATTGGCACGAGTGCCCTACTGTAGTCAGGTTCGTAGCGATGGTTCTAATTGCGTGCGTGCAACACACAACAAGGCCGTGCATAGCAGCGCCAAACCGCAACCCTCTGTGGGACCAGTCGCCCCTATGACAGCCATAGCCCACAGCCCTCCACAGACGTAGAAGGATATGCACACCTGAACCCTCCGCCAAGCAGCCCTTCCCTTCACCCGACACTGTCAACCCTCGCAACCCTCGTTCAACCCTCGCACCGTGGACGCGTATGCGTAGGCGAGTATCTCCACGAGCTTCTGGTGCGTGACTCCCATGTTCCGTGTCCCGAAGAACCCCAGGTTCTTTGGCCCGTCGCTTTGCTGGATCGCCAAGAGCTCCTGCGTGGTCCCGAAGGGGCGGGGTTGGGCGTGTTGCCATGGTTCGGGTAGGGGCGAGTGATCCGCCGGGGCACTCAGGTATGCACACATACCGAGAGGTAGTCAAGGTCCGAGACGGACTTGGTCGGGGCGTCCAGCACAGGCATCCTCGTGAGCAGGTCTTTCGTTTCCGGACTGAACACCGAGTCCGCCTGATTCGGCAGCTTGACGGCTTGAGGCCACTGCCGGAACGTTTGAGGCCATTGCTGTTGCTGCGAGGGCCCGGGAGTGCTTCCCGACGACAGCGACGCGTGAACCCACGCTGCCCGCGGCCTCGTGCACCTTGCAGCGCTGCATCTGCTCTCCTGAGCGCGGCAGTGCCGAGACAGCGGGACGGACTGCATGGCAAGCGCGCGAGAAAACCCTGACCAACTTTCAATGTCGTTTCAAACGCAGAGATATAACACAAAACGAGAGAAACAAAAAATACTTTTTAACCCATGTTCGTGCCTGCAAGTCTATTCTTTACGACAGGATGGGTCACTTCGGGGCTCTTTTAAATGAGCATTGGGACACATACTGGAACACATATTATATTCGGTAATGATCTGAGAGCTGTGCCTCCTGCCGACCCGTGGTCCATGCTCTGTGTACATGGCATCAATCCCTGGTCTTATAGCTGCAGCTCTACGTGCACTTTGTGGCATGTATGCTTCCTCTTTGATTTGGGAAAAATGTTGTCAATCCAACTCGATCCTCCTAACTCTTCACTGCGTACCCCGCCCGGACCCACGTAGAAAGTGGTATGCAGTGTGGCTGTGGCTCCACACTAGAGAAGCTGTGTTAACCCTTGAGCTCTCAGTGGAGAAACTCTGGGTTCATTGTTACACATGCCGCGTTAGAAACAGCCACCACCGCATCCGCCTCGCTAATCATCGACCGCGGGCTGCACGGGCCCTTCCACGGGATGCGCGAGGCGCCTCAGAAGGCCTGTAGTGTAGAAGGCAGCGCGGGCGGAGAGCGGTCAGAGTGAATGCGGCTGTGGAGCCGCCTCGCCCCGGCCCACCCACCCGCCCACCCCTGAACTTGCAGACGGCGCGGACGCCGCAGCGCTCCCGCCCGTGGATGTGTGCCCAAGGTCCCAAGTTGCGCATACACACGGAAGGATGTTACACATTGCGCCTCACGAGCATCGCGGAATGTCTCTTCAGAGTCATTGGTTCGTGGAAACCCTTGGATGCGCATCAGGGATCTATCTGCCAAACACGCTGACGTACAGGCCGTGCATCGCAGTGGCTTCGCTTCCGGTGGACCTCCAGCCAGGTGTCGCTGGATACGCCCACTTCCACAAGCGCCAAATCTAGTCCCTGCCGCGTTGCACCAATACCGCATGCTTGTCGAGCGGAGACTCTCATGCGCAACGTCACATAAAACCACCGCAGCACTGTCAAACGCAGCCAGCAAGCATGTCAATCCGAGGTTACCAGTTTCCTACCCACTTTGTAATTTGCCATGACAGCTTGAGCGCGAACACATCCGTTCTGCATAACCCTTAAAAGCATCACCGCCACATTCTTAGCTGGTGGTGCGGAAAGGACGGGGTGCCTTAGTACCCCGGTGGGAAGTTGGACACCTCCGCCATCTCCTCATGGCTCTGCCCCCCGGCCGCCGTGAACGTGATGCGCAGCCGCATGACGAGCTGCTTGGTGCCGTGCTGGCTGTTGGCCACCGACAGCCGCTGCGTGACGCTGCCGCCGCGCGCAGCCAGCAGGCTCCCGGACGCGGGGTCGAGCCGGATCTGCATGAACTTGGGCACGGCCACCTGATGTGGTGGATGGTCACACGCCGGGATACAAGGGGGGCAACGGGGTCAAAAGAAAAAAAATGGGCGGACGGAATGGAAGGGATACAGAGAAGTGAAGCTGAGAGGTGCGGGACAAACGTGGTTCCGAGGGGCTTTTCTAAGGGGTTTGTGTTCCGCGTGTGCGAAAAGCCATTGACGCCGCATGACGCAGCTGCTGCAACATGGGGCAAGAAGTCAGGGTGCCTATCCTCTTGAGTACGGCGCATAATTCAGGACACAGGTGCACGTGCCCACAATGGTGATCTTTGCAGGCCGCCACCGGCCCGCACACCTGAAGCGTGAAATCCGTTACGTCGGTCTGGTTGTTGTTGGTAGTGGTGGAGACCACTTCCGTGACGGCGGGGTTGGTGGGGTGCTTGGTCAGGGCGAAGCTCATGACCAGGCCGTGCTGCTGCCAGGCCACGATGGTGGTGGGGGCCGGCAAGGCGGACGCCGGCGCGGGGGGCGGCGTCAGCGTCGAGCTTATGGGTTGCGCGACCGGGCCCCCCAGGATGGACGCCAGCGGGTCCTGTGGGAAGGCGCGGCACAGACAAGGCGGGGTCCGTTCAGTGCTTTTGCACGGCCGCGTGGAGTTGCTTCAACCAGGCCAGAGCCAACAAGCGCAGACTGGGCCGGGTCAACCTCCAGCCCGATGCTGTAATAGTGAACCCAGAAGGAGCCGCCCGCTCACCACCGCCGCCGCCGCCGAAGAGGGAGCTAGTGTGGGCGCCGGCGGCGCCGCCGGCGGCACCGCAGGCCCCACGCCGAGCAGGTTGAGCAGGTCGTCCGAGACGGCTGCCACGGCGGCAGCTGTGGAGGCACCCGGCGCCGCAGTGGCCGAGGCGGCTGGCGGCGCCGCTGCAGGCACGCCGCCGAGCAACGCGTCCAGGTCGTCCACCAGCGATTTGACGGCCGGGGCTGCGACCGGAGCGGGCGCGCCACCTGCATGACCCGAAGGGATAGCGGCGGTTCCAATTAATGCGTTCCCGGCATTACACATACGTGTAACTGGATACAAAGGCCTTGAACGGCTTTTACCGATGGGGCACGAGCCACTCGAAGATAGCTCAATGGCTGTCCATTGGGGAGGCGTACAGCGGTCTTCGCACTCACCCAACATGTCCAGGCCGCCCAAGAGGTCCGCCGCCCCGGAAGCCTTAGGGGCGGCTGCCGCCGGTGCCGCGCCGCCGCTGCTGCCGTTGGGCTGCCGCGGCGGTGGTGCAGACGTTCCGGCGGCCGCTGCCCCGTCCAAGTTATTGGCCTTGAGGTACTCGGCCTCGTCCAGCGCCGGCATGCGCTCCAGCAGTTGCGACCTGATGCGCTCGTGCGCGAAAACCTTGCCGTACTCCGTTGACCTGGGAAACGGTCAAGGCTTTAGACGAAGGACGGGTTCATATCCGCATAATGAGGGACTGGCACAAACGCCCGGCCATCTCTGGTCCCGGTTCCTTGCCTCGCCATACCCCTGTTGCTGATCCATGGACCGACCACTATCAGCCGCACTTACCGAGTCTGCACCTCGAGCTGCGAGCTCGCAGTGAAGCGGCCGATGATCGCCCGCAGCCGAGCCACCTGCAACAGAGTCGGGCGGGGGTCAACAACCGCCCGACAAGCAGCCGCGCCGGCGTGACACTCGCGCCGAGGATGACCCTTGACACGGTGCATCACACGGCGCCTCTCCTGATACATCGCGCGGCGGACCTGTTTGTCCGTTCCAGGCGGTGGGACCCGAGCTCGCTGGCGTTGATCTTCCGCCCCCACAGCCACGCTCCCTGCGACAGCTGGCCCCGCCCCTGCGCACCTGCGCCGGCAGTCGCGCGGTGAGCTTCATGGCCGCGGTGATGACGTGCTCCACCACCACGTGCTCCGAGCGGTGCCGCCGCAGGAGCATCTCCAGCAGCGACACAATCTGCACCCGGAGGTTCGGACGGTGCGCGATGGCGGGTGGGCGGGCATCCGGACGGAGACGCAACACAATAAGAGAGGCGCCTGAAGGCGGCGCACACGACGGGCGCTCCAGGGGCGCCTTCAGGTGTGCACTCCATGAGGCAGTCACCCATGCCCAAATCACCCCTCCGCACATGCTTCCCACCGTACCAGCCCCTAGCTTGGCGCACCCGAGCCTCGCTCGCCCGCTGCTACTCACGTCGCCGTCGCTGACCGCCAGCGGCGGCTCCCCCTCCAGCAGCGGCCCGCCCATGGACGGCAACAGCATCTCGCCGTACTCGCCAATGACCCACACCGCCGTTGTGAGCAACGACGGCGCGGCGGTGTCGGGGTGTGCAGCCAGCGCGCGATAGAAGGCCCGCGCCGCGTAGGCGTGCAGGTCCGGCGTGTTGGCCAGCTGCACCAGCAGAGCGCGCGCCACCTCGTCTTTGACGAAGGCGCCGGCCTGCGGGGCCCCGGGAGGGAAACATTGGGAGGGAAACGTTGGGGAGAGATCTATAAGGCCGCTGACACAGAGGGGGAACCTTCCTGACCCAGCGCTGATTTGCATTGCTAAGCCATTGAGTCTGGTATACCACGCTCGAGCGACTGTCCCAGCCAGACCTCAGCCCCCGGCCCCGCCTACTCCCCACCTGCAGCATGACCGCCAGCAGCTGGTCAAGGTGCCACCGCCGGTCGGGCGCGAACCTGTGGCCACGGTGACACCAGGCGTCAGACATACGGCGTGCTCATCCTCACAAACACACCAGCAGGCATCGGCAAGTAGTAACGAGCAGGTGGCAGGTGGCAATTGTGTTGCCGACGCGCCGGGCATCCGAGGCCCGCTCCTTGCTTGCCCTTGCTAACCTCTGTATGAGCATGCAGATCTTAGCCGTCAGGTCGGGCTTGAACTCGGTGTCGCTAACGGCCAGGTAGTCAAGCAGCTCCCGCGTGAGCGTGCGGATGTTGGCCTCGTTCACCAGGCTGTACACCAGCTCCAGTGCGCGCCGCCGGATGGACACGTCCGCGTCCTTGACGCACTCCACGATGGTGGCGCGATGCCGCTGGACGGCCTGCGGTCCAGGATGAGTTGCCGGCGGTCATGCGCCGGAAGTGGTTGGGTGGCTGCAGCCCGGCGTGCAGGTTACCGTACTCCTCAGCAACAGCACTATGGCGTAGACGGGGTTGTCCTGCGAGCCATCCGAAACGATGGCGCTGTCCCGCCTATTTCTCAGTGCCCCCGGGCAACTGCCATGCGCACCAGCGCGGGCCCACCCAGCTGAGCAACCTCCGCCCGCCCGCCTAACGAGCCCACGCCACCCACCTGCGTGTCCACGCTGACCACCTTTGCGAGCGTGTTGAGCGCCACGTAGCGGATGTTGTTGTCGCGGTTGGCCAGGAAGCGGCCCAAAATGTTGATGGCCAGCACGCGCAGGCCGCCGATGGACTCGATGCCCATGATGGTCTGCACCGCCTCGTACAGGATAGCGTTGCCCGCGTTGCGATTGGCCTCGATGTTGGAGGCAACCTGACAGCGGGATGTGCACGCATAAGATATGGCTCTTGCCACCTCCCTTGAGAGTAACAGGGCCTCATCGGGAGAGACAGGAGGCGGCCCGCAGGCAAAGCGTCAAGTGCCAGAGCGCGTATGCGAGGCCGTGGCACACGCATATGCAAACCTTGTGAAGTGGGCCTAGCGTACGCATCTAGCTCATGTTGCCGCGTGCATTTTCACCTAGCAGCTCAGCTGCCGCAGATGCGCTTACAGTTCGCACGCTGGCGCATGGCGCCAGCTGCCGAAGGCGCCACGGACTGGACCTCCAAGATGGGCTACCTGACATGCACCATCGCGCGACTCACTGCGGCACCATCACCTCGTCTACGAATGCGCCCCTCCCTACCGGCGCCGGCACCTTACCCGACCTGTCTACAGCCCCGGCTCACCTGCGCCAGGATGTCGCTCATGGCGTCGCTCGACTCGGTGTGGCCGCGCCCCAACAGCCGCAGCAGCCGCAGCATCTTGACCTGCGTGTGTGTGTGGGGGCATCAGAGGATAGGGAGGCGTTCTCGAGAGAGAGACCGCAGGCGCATATCACCCCCAACCGGTGAAGGCGAAGTCACGTAAGCTTCCCAGCGTGTGGGGCGGGGGAGGTGAGTGCGAGCGGTAGGGCAGGACGGACGCGGGTAAGATGTCGGACGCACAAGCATTTCACCACAGGGGAAACATAGTACGCACGCCAGCCCTTGGCATTGATGTGGCGCAAAGGAGCGTCGTGGCCGCCGGCGGACGCTCGCCGCCTCGACACAGCCACGTCGGGCCCTCCCAGCTGCCCGCATCTTACACGATTAGGACGCATGCCACAGTCGTTGCTGATCCCATGCCGCAATCAATTCCAGAAGGCCGTCGACATTTCTATCTAGTGACTCATCGACCATCGTTATGGTCACAGAGCTCTCCAAAGTCCAAACCGGTGCACACACACACACACACACCTGCAGGAAGGGGTTCGTAATGCCTCCGATGTCGTGCTCGGGCGACACGCCCGGCTGCAGCAGGCTGCGCAGCACGCGGCACAGCGCCGGCACGAAGGGCCGGTACTTGGCCACGACGCTGCCGTCCAGCTCCAGAATCTGGGTTACACGCGGAAGACGATCAGGCGACGATGGAGCGGGCAGCAGCTTGCGGTTGGCATGCTGCCGACACAGTGATGTAAGCGTGCAGCCTAGGGGCACCGCGCACTGCCCATATGGTCGATAAGTGAGGTGTAAGCATGCCATGCGGATCCGCATCCCCTCCGGCTGAACCGCTTTCGCGTGCCCAACGATACCATACCGCAACCCAGTCCCAGTCGTTGCCAGGGCACTGCACGGCCCCAGGCAGCCCTATGGCCTGCCGATCACCAAGCCAGGCTCGCCCCGAGCCACCTGCAGCATGAGCGTAGCGCCACCCAACTGCACCGCCTGGCTGCGGTCGTTCAGCAGCTCAGCCGCCTTGTCAACGAACTGCTCCAGCAGGTCCGGCACCTTTTTTACCACCCTGCCAGGACGAGAGCCACGCCGCCACACGCAAGGTTTGCACGGGCTCCAGGTTAGCGCGTGTCCATAGTCACAACGTAGGCCATGCCAACTGGGAATGGACTGCAGGGCGCATGCCGTGCGTGTCACATCCTAGCGCCAGCTATTAGGGTTCGGTGTGCCGGGGAGCAGAGACGCGCTGGTTGTCCTGCTACAGATCCCTTGAAGGATGTGTGACAGGAGGCAAGCAGGATCAGACGCCACGCGAGGCGCCCGTCTGGGGATGGGTGCAACTACCCTGCCGATGCCATTAGACATCTGACAGCTCAGTTCCCTCAAAGCACCTACAGACAGCCCCTCCATTGTCTTCCACAGCCCCTGCAGCCTGCTTCAGGGTCAAGTCCCTTCCGCACCTGATTGCACACAAGGCTGCCTTCTTCCGGATGTACGGCGCCGGGCAGTCCATGAGCTTCTCCACGTCAGGAGCCAGGTCCCTGGCCATCTCTGCAATGCCATGTGAGGAGCGGTACACGGCTCAACGCCTCTCCCAAACGAAGCAAAGAAAGGGTGGCGTGCATCAGCTCAGCTAAAATGCGGGGTGTTCGCTTACAGGGTGGGCACGGGTGTCACGGGTGGGGTGTGCGGGTGCACGGGTGCGGCCTCACCTGCCGAGCAGATATTGCCTAGGGCCACTAGAGCCAGGCCCACGATGTACATGTTCTTTGTATTGTTGAGGTCCATCTTCAGGGAGTTTGTCACGAGCATGAGCACCTCCTGGCGCTCGTCCAGCAAAATCATGAGCCCCAGGTACCCCATGCGCTGCACAGGGGGAGCACCACATCCAGGGGATTCTAAAACATCGGGTCGGGGGCTTGACGTGAAGGCTTCTTGCACAACGCCCCCTTGCGTAGGCGTGGCACACCCGAAGGTTGGGCACACCCACGCTGGACGACGTGATCACTGAAGCCGGTGTTTGTGCCAAAAATTTCACCGCTGTTTCACCTTCTCCGGGAAGCCAGAGCCCGCGATTAGCTTAAGCGTCTCCATCTGTCCGAAGTGCGTGGGATAGCCCAGCATGTGGATATACATGAGCTTTGCGACATTACGGTGCCGGTAGGATTGATCCTGCTCCCTGAACGCCTCGCGCAGGGCAGCGCTTTCTTTCGCGATGACTTCGCGCTCCTCTGCGGCCGTCTTGCAGCCACGCACGGCCTTGATCAATTCACGCAGCCGGATTGACATTTTGCGGTGTCAAAATAGGACTGTGACGGACTACTGCATTTCTTCCTCGCCCCACTGTCCGCCTGTCAGAGCTACTAGCGTAGTAGTTTATCCCTTACGTTTGTGATACTATATTCTAGTCTAAAATTAGAGGCAAGTGGGCACGACGGGTGCAAACCCTGCTGTTGTGCAGTTAAGAAGCCGGTGGAAGGGGGGACCTCTTCAACACACTTGAGTAGCGGCAAACATACGCATACACACTATTGTATATAAACCCAGCACTGGCCTCGGCAGCTGCCACACGTAACACAGCGGACTTCTTGCTACGATGACACCTTCCGCTAGAGGAACAGCTTAGCTCCCAATGTCTCTCGCTCCCACCATTAAGGCCCCGCCCACCCCGGCGTTTTCGAAGAGGCACATGGCGCACACAATGCCGCTTCTTGCGGGTACCGTCCGTCGTGCAGCGGCGACGACCAGGGCAGCGGCTTTCTCCAGCAGCGCAGGGGAGGCAGGTTCCTGGATGCTGACATTGGAGCGCGGTATCGGGAAGGCGTATGGAGCGGAAGCGGACCTGCAGGCGACGGCCGCTTTCCGTGGGGAGGTGTTTCCGGACCTCCCAATTGCCACCACTTGGCAGAACTTGGGCAAGGCCCTGACAGGGTGAGGCTGTGGGGACACGACAGAAGGGGAAGGCAAGACGCAACGTACCCAGAACTACTCAGCACGGGTCATGCAATACTCGTAATTGCACCTCGATCAGTTGCGGTACCATACGCGTTTTGTCCCAACCGCTGACCCCGTACCATGGCCCCCTGCCCCGTGGCAATGCAGCTCCTTGCAGGCCTCGGCCACTGCCGACCCCGCGCCGCCCTTTACACACTACACCACGCGCCCGGGCGCCCTGAAGGTGGTCACGGTCGCCGCCAACCTGCGCAGCGAGCGGGAGATCGAGAGGCGAGTGCTGGCGGCTGCTGGCGAGCAGGCGGAGGCAGCAGGGGGCCAACGAGCCGACGCGCTTCTCTGTGTGTCGGGGTCACACCCCGTGCGGACTCTGCCCCTCGCGACAAGGTGCGGGACAGTCGACGTGAGAGGAGACTGGGCCCTGTCATGGTGGTGCGCCTGCCCGGTTCCCGGTTGTGCTGCTTGCCGGTACCACCCCACACCCTTAAACCACGAAACAAGTTGATGGATGCCGTCTGCCGTGCCGAACTTTGTGGATGAGCGTCGCTGAGTTGAACTATGAACGGGTTTTCTTATGGATGCTTGGGCGCTGTCGGAGCGTGCTGCTGACGCATGTTTCTGTGGCCGCATGTACCTCCCAGGCGGTTAGCGTAACCGCCTATGTACGGTGGGATCCGTCCCTGTGTGACCTCATGACAGGTTCCTCCGGAGCAGCCTGGACACGCTACGCGTCGCCACGCGGCTTAAGGAAGCTGGTCACATCCACCCCGGCACGCAGCTGTGGGCGGTGGCCAACCCCAATACGGAGCGGGATGCGGTGCTGCTTGAACGCAAGGTGCGTGGGTTGTGCTGAGCAGACCATGGCCCCACTTGCAATACGGTGTGTGGCGTCCGGCGCCTGATAATGAGCACATCTGCACTTGTGACGGTAGTACAGGTGGGCTGCGCTCGGGTTGGGTTCGAGAGTCCACCTTTGCGCTGTGCAAGCCCCTTGAAGGGGCATGGCAAACGGCATCCGCCGAGCGTGCCCTAGCTCTGTGGACGCACAGGTTCTAACCAACGATGGGCGCTCCCTGATGCTTGCGCCCTTGGCTTCTGCCACGGACGGTCCCTGTGCTGCAAGCAGGCCTCTCTGGGCGCCAGCGCGGTCCTGACTCAGCCGCCCCTGGACTGGCCCGCCTACTTGGCCTGGCTGGACGACGTGGAGCGACGTGGCCTTCTACGGCCCGCCCCGCAAACGGAATCCGCATCGGCGAGACCAGCTGCTGGGTCCGTGCATCCAACAGCCGGCTCGGGCTCCGTGCTGCAGCAGCTTCAGCAGCGGTCGCCGGCGGAGGGCTCCAAAGGGCAGGCGGGGCCGAGTGGCTCGGCGCTGTCGCCTACGGCTGATGCCGCGGCGAGTGTGGGCCATAGTGCGGGGCGCCTGCGGCTGCTGGTGGGTCACCCGGTGATCAGCTCGGCGGCCAACCTTTCCTTCTGGGTCGCTTTGAGTGGATGTGGGGGCTCGGCAGCCGCGCGCGCCCTGCTAGCTGACGCTGTGGCCGCTGAGGCAGAGGGCAAGGACGCCGCAGCCCGACATATGATGGCCTACAATCAGCAGCTCGTCTCGCAGGTGCGCTCTCAACGCATCCGGTGTGTTGGGCATCGCGGCGTCCTGGAACCGGCCGTGTGACGTTTACATACCACATAGTCGTATAACAATTGGCACGCAGTGGGATACATGAACGGTCCGCCGATTAAGGACAACCAGTGCCATCCCACTGCCACGCCTGCCGCAGGTACTCGCACGCGGCGGCGTGGCGGGAATGCACGTCATGCCCATTACCAAGGCAGCCAAGCGAATCGTCCAGGCCATGCTAACAGACGGGACACTGCCGCGCTCCGAACAGCACTAGCGTGCAGACATGACCGACAACAGGGCGACGCGCTGACAATGAGTAGCCAGCGATCTGGTCAAACACTGCACGGTCCAGAGCGTAAGGGCCCTCTACGTAGTAACGGGCGGCTGGTACTAGCGCAACACCAGCACCCGTACCTTGGCAACGTGCAACACGTCAGGTGCGCAAAAACCACGGCGCCCCCTCAACATTGCGACCCCGGCAGCCCCCTGTCCAGGACATCGTTTACTAGCTGTGACTTTGGACCCACGTGGCACGCAGCGTTCCCTACGTGGAATTTGCACCACCTCCCCGACACGGTGCGAGGCATCTGTGGGGACGCACCACGGTTTCAAGGCGGAGAGCCCCTCGGCAATTGCGCCGGAAGAGGGCAGAAGCAGGCAATGCGCTCTTGTAATAATATCAAGTTCAAGTGCCTACGGCCCAACGCAATGAAGCCGCGCTGGTCGGCAGTGCGCCGGGGCCCTAAGCCTCCCGAGCACCCAAGCCTCACTTGCGGGGCACAACGGCGAAGAATGTCAGGAATGAGCAGATACGCAGATCTGTGCATGGCTTGCCCGACCGCGAAGGCATGCGTTCCTTCTACCAGGTTTTGGCAGCCGCTTAGCTACTGCCTCGCTGTCGACTACGGTACGCCTGCTGCGCCTCCAGCGAATGCGCCCCGTGGCTTGCAGGATCGCCCCCCCCCCCAAACTAAAGGCCGTGCCGGCCTCTTGGCCTTGATTAACGGCCCGGCCACACGTCATCTGGGGAAGGTTCTTACCCAGGAGACAGGCGGCGGCGCGGGGCGCGATGCCCAATGCTGCCAGCCGCTCGTCCATGGCTCCCGTCACTACTCTTTCCCACTGTTCTCTGCCTCCGAGCAATCTGCAATCCTGCACTACCGTACAGCACATGAACCACCTCCTCACCCGAACTACCGCGCTCAGGCCTTGGGCCGGGGTCCGCCCAGCATCCCCTTTAGCAGCTCGCCCGCCTCCGCGGCCTGCTCTTGAAGGTGGCGGGTCGCCACGCAGCTGTTGACCAGCACCGCGTGCGACCACTCGCGTGCCTTGGCGGCCGCGCGGTCGATGATGTCGGGCTCGGGCGCCTCAGCGTCAGCGGCGCTTGCTGCCTGGGGGCGGAGGCGAAATGTGCGAGGGTGGTCAGGGACGTGGCGCCGCCCACACACACCATGCACACGGGCGCGAGAGAAGCCGCACGCGGCCTCGCGGTCACACAAAGGACTATGGTCATCCGCATACTGCCCACTTAGGCTTTCCTCCGTCCGACAACGCCCCGCTTTCCCCAGCAGTAACGAAAGCACCCTCCGACTCGCATCTCCCCGACAGCACGCCATCTGACCGCCCTAGCCACGTGTACCCCTGCCCCCGCCATGGCCCCACCCGCGCGGTTCGCTCCTCCTCCGTCACCTCCAGGTCCTCCAGCACCAGCCGCCGGGCCACGTGCACCAGGTTGCGGCCCGCGCGGCTGGGCTTGACGCGCGCAGGGTCGTACAGCCGCACTACCGCATTCACGCGATGCACATCCAGCCGGGCGCGCAGGCCGCTCGCAGTAGGCGCGTCGGTGATGTGCGCCGTGGCATGGGCCTGAATGCAGATCGACACGGAGGCGTCAGCAAGACCGTCCGAACAACGCATACGCGCATCGGGTAGTACGACGGCGCAATGGCGTAGCTACATGCGCTCCTTGAAACACAAGCCCTTATCGGCGTCCCTGCCCCGCATTGCGCAAACCTCAGCCGTTGGCCCAGCACCAGCCCCGCTGGACTCATATTTCTGTCGTACGACGAGCTCAACATGTTTCCCAGCTAGGTACCAATGCGCAAGCCGCACCTTGAGGAACACGCTTCCCGGGAAGCCGAGCTTGTCGTACACCAGCTGGGGCGGCCCCAGCCGCGGCGCCAGCTGCATGCTGTAGTTGGGCGCGTCGCGCACCAGGGTGCTGCGGTGCAGCCGCTCGGGCGGAGCAAACGTAAGCGTGAAGCCCAGGCCCCGGCCCAGCAGCCCACCCGCGGTCTCGGCCGAGGGCAAGGCCGCCGTGAAGCGCAGCTTAAGCAGGTCGGTGTTGACATAGGGCAGGCGCAGCTTCTTGCTGTAGTGCAGCTTGCGCTCGTGGGGCTCCAGTTCCAGTTTGCCACGTAGGAGGCAGTCCTGGAGGAGGGCGGGCGGGGTTGAGGGGCTGCCTTACTTACGCATGCACGGGGGCCGGGTGCAGGCAGCCAACCGCCGTTACTCCAAAGCCTGGCATCCTAAGTGACGCGGCACGCTTGTGTCTAAGGCTGGCGCGAGGAGCCCCACACGGCGCATGGGGGACCTGCCGCTGCGTGCGGGTATTGGCGGACCTTAACAATTATCGTTGGCTTGAGCCGATCCAATGACACGAGCGGCGCCTTCTTGCGTGTGCTGTCATCGTCCACGTCCGTGAAGGAGTAACTCGCGGCCAGCCCGAGCTCGAGGAGGCTGCCCAGAGTCAGCTTTGGACTCTTGACCTTGAAGCCTAGCTGCACATCATGCAGGCCTAGCTCAAAGTGTTGGGTCTCTGCTTGACCGGTCGTCATCGTGCGTGGGTGGTTGCAAGGGTCCCGATGATGGTGGTCGTGGCTTTAGCTGTCGAGTGAAGGGGGCGGACCCAAATTGGCCTGGAATTGCAGTGTGGATAAGCCTCAATTGCTATCCTTCGAGGTCTTGAATGAGGATGGTAGACTGAGACGTGCGGCGGAGAAACCAAAAAGCGTTAGGTCCAACGGTGACGGGCCTGGTGGTGGATGAGCGGACAGAACTTACTATCATAATGTCTCATGCATTATGCATGTGCACTGAGCACGCCAGCGGGAGCCGTTCCTTGACCGGCCCACGACAAAAATAATCCTCGGACCATACGCGATGGATCCCCTCGTGGTGGAGCTTTCATAATATATCATAAGTGAACATGAGCTGATCAGCGCTGGGCAGGGCGATGTCGGAAGGCGCTTCGAGATATGTGCACGTCGGCGAAGCCTTGCTCAAGGCAGTTCAGCGGGGAAGGGAGCGACATTCTCCCCCAATTGTGAGCCTTCGGGCGCGAAGCAGGAGCGACGGGGCGGGATGCCGGGGGGGGGCATGTGGCAGACGCCCATGTGCAGAAACTTGCGGCGACCTCTGTCAGCGACACGGTGTGCCTAGGACGAGTGTGGAGGGCGAGACGAACCGTAATGGGTGCACGCAAGGTCTGGACTGCTTCCTTCGGTCGTATAACTTCGTATAATGTATGCTATACGAAGTTAAGTCGTGGGAGG
>LSYV01000003.1:1574974-1606024 GCA_001584585.1 Gonium pectorale
ACGGTACGGACGGTAGGTGGACGGGACGGACGAACGAACGTAACGTAGGTCGGCGACGACGACGTACGTCGTCGTCGTCGTCCGTTACCGTACGGACGCGCCCACCCCCCCCCCCGCCCACTGTTTTGTCGTGTTGTGGTACACGCCACCACCTAGGGGCTCTAGCGACAGCTGAGCGCCTAGGCAGTGGCTGCATAGCCGTCACCACACGCACCCGACCCCTTGCTGGGGCTGGCTCCGCCAGCACGCCGCCTGAGCCCCAGGCGCCCACTGTCTGCCTCGGGGCATGACGCGTGATCGTTCCCAGCCTTTTACGCCCGATCAGCCAGCTGCATGCCATGTAAGGACCCTCCCGCCCCATGCCCTGGCTCTTGCCACTAGGTTAACCGTGCTGTGGTTCGGTGGCCAACGCCCTCACCGGTCGCGCCGGGTACGTCGGGGGCGTGCTTGGGGCCGTGCGGCAGCACTGTGGCCCATGGGAATTGCGCCCGACACGTGGCGCCTCCCCTGCGTGGTGCGCACGGGCAGCACGGCACCTGCAGGGCGAGCGCGTGGGGCAACATGGCCGCCCCATCGCGCACCCGATGGCACGGCCCGCTGGCTGGCGCCCGCGCGGGCCTACGGCACGGGGCCGTATCTACCTTGAAGATGCCCGTGCCCACACGGCCGGTGGCAGGCTCCTAGCTAGCTGCCTGGCTCCATACCGGTGGGGATCCACTCCCTTCTTTCACCGCCACAGGCCTGGCTGTGGAGGAGCTCGAATACTTTGTGGAGCCGGGACCGCAGGGCTGGGTGCCCTTGCGCATAGTGCGGCCAGCGGACGGCCAGACGGCGGTGCCGCACCCCGCAGCCGAGGCGCCGGAGGGGACGGGGCAGCGGCCGGCATCAGCGCAGGGCGCCGAGGAGGCGACGACGGCGGCCGCGGCACAGCCCGGGAGCGGAGGCGGAGGGGAGGGCGGTGATGCTGGCGCAGGCGCGGGCGCGGAGGCGGGCGAGGGAGCGCCCTTGCCGCCGTGTCCGTCTTCGGAGCCCCTGCAGCGGCCGGTGGTGATCTTCCTGCACTCGACGGGTGCGCAACACGCTGGCGGGGGGCTGAGAGGCGGGTGCGGCCACGCGGAGGACGGCAGGAGGACTGCAAATGGGAGGGACGGTCAGGCGCCCGAGCTGCGGGGACGTAGGGCGCCGCTCACGGTGCCCAGCAGGTGCTGCTCTGGTGCTGTAGCCGCGGGGGCGGGGGGTCAGTTCGGGACCGGGATCGCGGGTGCCCCGCACACGCCTCCGGGCGCGACTTGGATGCGGTCTTGAGCTTTTGTACAGTGGCGCTGCGAACACGTCGCTTGCGGCGGGCACGGCCGGGGGTCTGCTCCAGCATTCGCGCCAGCTGGCCGCCCCCCACCCTACCCACGCGACCCCCCCCCCCGGATGCGGCTCCGGCTGCAGGCCAGTGCATGGAGTCGGTGCGGCACAAGCAGGAGGTGTTTGCGCGCATGGGCTACGTCACAGCGGCCATCGACGCCCGATACCACGGCCAGCGCGCCGCCGTGCCGTACGAGGTGGTGGCGGCCCTGGACGCCGCCGCCGCCGCCGGCACGGCGCTGCCGTCGCCTCCACCGCCCGCCCCTGTCTCGGCCGCTGCCAGGGCCGGTAGCGGTGTCGGGGCGGCAGCCGACGGCAACCAGCCGGCGGTTGCGGCGGGCCTGGTGGGTCAGGTCAAGCGGCTGGATGTAAAACTCCTTTCGGCCCTGGACCGAGCGGACGCGGCCGCGGGGCTCTCACCCAACGGCCACGCGGGCGGCTGCGGCCCCCGCCCGTCCTCGCCTGCGTCGCCCGCAACGGCGGCTGCAGTCGCGGCAGCGATGCGGACAGCGGACGCCGCCGCGGTGGCGCTGCGGGAGCGAGAGGCGGACGAGCGGCGGCGAGCGCAGCAGCGATTTGTGGACGCATGGGTGGGCGCCGTCGCGGAGTTCAGCGCCCGCCGCGGCGCCGACGCGACGGCGGCCGCGCTGGCGACGGCACCGACGGTGCCGCCGCCGCCGCCCCCAACTTTGCCGCCGGCGCTAGCGGCGGCGGGGAACGGCTTCAACGCCGCGGTTGCGCTGGCGCTGGCCGCCGCTGCTGCTGCTGCCGCCTCAGACGCCGAGTCGGCGATAGCGGCGGCGAAGGCGGCGGCGGGTCGCGGCCGACGCGGCGCGGCGGCGGGCGACCCGGCGACGCCGCGCAACGTGTATGAGATGGCGTTGGTGGCGGCTTGGCGCGGCTCGGGCGAGCGGCCGTTCCACCTGGACACGGTGTGGGACCTGGTGCTGCTGCTGGATGTGCTGTGCGCCCGGGGGGACGTGGACCCCAAGCGCATCGGCATCACGGGTGCGCCGGGGCGGGCGGGCGGGCGGGGGGTGGGGGGCGGCTGCGTGACACCCGTGTCTTGTGTGGTGGTTTGGGGGGCTTGAACCAGCCATACAACAAGACTTGGGGCAGGCGTGGCAGGTCAGCAAGTTGGGGGTTGGAGGCGGGTCTGCAAGGGCCACGTGTCCGCATACGGCGTCGGGGCAGGCGTCGTGACCGCAATCTTCGGGGGCGCGATAGCGGCTCGCGTGGGCGCGGGAAGGTAACGAAGCCCGGCCAGGATGCGTTCGCTGTCCACTGCTCCACAGCCGGAGCGTCTGCGTAACGGCACCGCCCATCCCGCCGCCGCAGGCTACAGCGCGGGTGGCACGTGGGCCTGGCTGACCGCCGTGTGCGACCCGCGGGTCAGCGTGGTGGCCCCCGTTGCGGGCGTGCAGGACTTTGGCTGGGCGCTGGTGCACCACTCGTTTCAGGCGCGCGTGGACAGCGTGCCGCTGGTGTTCGAGGTGGCGGCGGAGCAGATCAAGGGCACAAAGGGGGCCAAGGTGGGCGGGGCCGCGGGGGAGTGTCACGCGGGCAGCGGCACATCGCGTGTCCGGATCGGGCGTCGGCATGTGGTGTCGGCATCGCGTATGGCAGCTTGAGATGCCGGTCGCTGGAGACACTCCACCCGGACCCTTTTCCCTTTTTCATTTCCGCACGGAGCGCCTCGCAGTGGGGCGCCGGGCGCGGGCGGCGGGGACCTGCAGCTTATTGCACGGCGGAGGGGTGCCTCCTCAAATGGCACGGGGCGCCCCGGTCCGCTCGTTTCTGCCCCCTGGCCTGAGCCCTTGCTTCTTTTCGCCCCCCACCCCCCGCCCACATGGTCTGCCCCTCAGGCGGACGCAGACGTGGTCCGCGCTGTGTGGGACGTGCTGATGCCAGGTGGGGGACGTCACGCGTCCGCCGTCCCCTCCCCGGGATCCCGGCGTAACCCCCCTCTGCATCCAGTGTCCGTGACCCGACCCGTTTCCCTTCTTCATTACCTCCTCTTCATCGCATCCAACAGCGAACACACCAAATGAATCGCATCCAACAGCGAACACACCAAATGAATCGCATCCAACAGCGAGCACACCAAACGGCAGGGCGTGCAAGCCGTGCAAACCGGGAAGCACGCCTAGCATGGTACAGGAGCCGCGGTCGCCCTGTCCAAGTCGCTCCTGTTCAGCCAGGCACACCTCCGCACCCGGCTCCCCGCCCCCACACCAGGCCTCCTGGAGAGCTACGACGCGCCCATGTCACTGCCCTCGCTGGCGCCGCGCCCGCTGCTGGTGGGCACCGGTGAGCTGGACGGGCGCTGCCCCCTCACGGGCGTCCGCCTGGCGGTGGAGGGCGCACGGCCCCTCTACCTGGAGTGGGCGCTGGGGCAGCGGCGGAGGCAGAAGGAGGCGCAGGCGGTGCGGGCCGAGGCGGAGGCGGTGGCCAGGGCGCGGCGGGAGGCGGCCGCCGTGGCGAGGGCTGAGGTGGAGGCCCGCGAGCGGGTGAGGCAGGCGGCGGTGGAGGCGGCAAGAGCGGAGCGGGAGGCGAAGCGGCGGGCTGAGGCGGTGGCGGACGCGGAGGACGAGGCGGCGGCGGCTACAGTCGCGGTGGCGGCGGCGGGGGCGGAGGAGGACGCGTACGTTGAGCTGCTGGCCCGCGCGGCTGCAGCCGCAGCAGCAGCAGCGCAGGCGCAGGAGGAGCCGCCGGCCGAAGCGGCTGCCGACAGGCCGTCACCGGCAGAGGACGAAGACCTATGGCCCAGCCTGTTTGCTGCCTTCAAGGAAAGGCTGCTCGCCGCGCGCCAGGCCGGTGTCCCAGTGCCCGCCGCGGCACGCATGCCGGCGCGCACCTCGGGACCCGGCCTGATGCGCGCTCTTGGCCTGGAGGCGGAGCAGCCGGCGGACGGCCCCAACACGGAGCCGTCGTCCTCCACGGCCGCCGAGAGCAGCGCCGCGCCGGCGCGTGAGGAGAGCGCCCGTCCTGGCGGTGTGGACTCGGAAGAGTCGGGGCCGGCTGGCGCGGCGTTGGGGGAATCGGTATCGGCGGAGTCCACCGACGCCGGTGGCTCGGGGCAGCAGGGCGCTGAGGATGGCGGCGGGAGGGAAGAAGCGGGGCAAGGGGAGGCCGGGCAGGAGCGGGGCGGGAGCGGGAGCACCGGCGACGGCGATGGCGGCGCCGACGGCGGCGGCGACGGGGAGGTCAGCGCGGAGGCGAGCGGGGAAGGGAGCGGCAGCGACGGCGGCAGCGCGGGTACGGCACCGGAGGCCGAGGCCAGCGACGGCGGCAGGCGGACAGGATCGCAAGTGGCGCCAGAGGCGTCCGTCGCATCAGGCGCTGGCGACGAGGCGTCTTCCGCCCTGGCTGGAAATAGGACGGAGGCCGCAGCCGCTACAGCGGCCGCAGACCCCGAGCCTGTGGCGTCAGCGACGGTGATGCCCAGACGGGCACCAGCGCCGCGGCCATCGCCGCGGCTGACGCAAGCCATGCTGGCGGAGGCGGAGGTGGCGGAGGCGGCCACCACCGCCGCCGCCGCCTCAGTCGCCGAGGAGGAAGCCGTGGTCGCCGCGATGGAGGCGGCGGAGGCCGCCGAGGCCGTGGAGGCGGCCGCAAGGGCCGCCGCCGAGGCGGAGGCGCGGCGGGAGGCGGAGGCCGTCGCTGCCCTGTTGGACTCGCGGCTGCGGCTGGTGGTGGACGTGGGCGTGGGGCACACGGAGACGCTCGCGATGCGGAGGGCGGTGGAGCAGTGGATGCACCTGCACCTGCTGGCGCCCTGGCGGAAGGCGCTGGCCAGGGCCCGGGCAGACGCACCCTGAGCGCCCGGCCTCCACCGAGCGCCGTGCTGTAAAGTATTGCCACGCTGCGTGTAGAGCTGCATGGGCAGCCCTCCTTATGGGGAAAGATGCCGGCAACGAACCATTGTGGGTATTCGGGGCGACTGTATCCCAGGCTGAGGATGTGTCGTCCGGCAGGCGAGCTGGCGGTCTAGGGCGGGGAAGTGCCCCCGTTGTGTCTACGATGCAATGGCGATTGATGATAAGTCACTACTTTTATCCCAGTGCGATCAGGTCCTCTTTCTCTCTTACGTTGGCATTCGGACGTCATCCGAATGTAAGGGTGACCATGTGTGCCTGGCTTTCGGGAACGTTGGGTAGGTACGTAGCCTGCCGTACACCGTCCCCTGTAACCATGTTAAGAGGTGACAAGAACGGGATTCTCACGCAGGTCGACGCATACGTTACTTAAGACCTGAACAAACCAGGCCACTCGGAAGCAGCATACCGCTCCAGGCAAGCACTTCACCTCCGCATCCATGGATGCGTGCATATGGCCGCAATGCAGGCCTGGCGGCGAAGCCAACACACCGCATCCCACTCCCCCGTCAGTCATGGCTACACCCTGCGACGACCACTCCCGCAGCACGTCCGTCCTCGCCCACCAGCAGGGGCCTCGGATCGTCCGGGTGGGGTGCGTGAGGGCCCGCCATTCCGTGGTCCCTGCCAGCACCGTCGCTCACCGTCCCTACTGGACGCCCGTGAAAAGGCCGCAAGGGCACACGTCATTGGATGCCCGTTCCGGCATGCACTGCACGGGCAGAATGCAGGAGCAACCTGCGCACCGTTCTTGGGAAACAACTACCGCCCGTCCAAAGCGGGCGCCTCCACGGGAGCAGCGAGCTCGGCGGCGCCGGCCCCCATGTCCAGCGGGCCGCCCCGGCTCCATCACTGCCCGTCAACGAGTTTCGCGTCAACATGATATGCGTCAACAAGCAGCCCACCGCCTGCTGTACTGGTCGAGCGACGACTGCCATAGGTAACGGCGCGAGAAATGAAGCTCCGCCCTGCGGCGGCCATTCCAGGTGCCACATGTTCGCCAAGCCACTCGATCGCTGCTCTCTAGTCCACGCAACCCCGGCCTCATAAACGAAGCGGCGAAGCCCTCCTGAAGGCCTGCCTCTGCACAGAACACCTGCCCTTCCCGTATATTAAGCAAGTTCTTTCAACGCGCTCCTGCACTAGGCTCGTGGATCAGGCCCGGGCGCTGTTCAGTGCCCGGTCTCCATAGCCTGCCCGCCCTCAGGCGCAGCAGCGTCTGCTCCTGGCGTGGCCTCGGGCCCAGGGGACGCCTCCGACTCCATGGGCTCGGGCGAGGCCGCGGTCGCGTCGGGCGCGCTCGCCTCCGGGGCGGGCGCCGGGCTGGGCGGCGGCGGCGCGGGCTTGCTCATGATGGGCTTGCATACCCGCTCCACTGTCGGCATGGAAACAAGAGAACGGCGTGAGGACATGACACACCGCACCACCCGTGTACCGGTACGGTGAACGATACGATCTCCCTGAAGGTACGGTACTGGCGTTTTGGCACATGCTGACATACAACAACAGGCAACACACCCGCAGCTGCAAGCACGCAGCCCCACCCCGCCGCACCTGTTTCCCGCTTCTTGTTGATGTCGGCCGTAAGCAGTGCCGGCTCGTCTGCCTTCGTCAGCTGCGACTGCAGCGCGAGGCGCTCGTCTGCGGGCGGGGGCGGGGTTGGATCGCGGTCAGCGAAGCGCGGGATAGCACCCAAGGGCGCATGCCTTGCGAGTACACGACTGCCCGGCAGGCATGTGCCAGGGGCCAGCGGGGCGACCAGGATGCGAGCCAACGGGATGCGAACCGGGCCGGCCCACGGCGCCAAACGCAATCATCACGGCAGTTGCCCGCCCTCCCGCCCCGCCCCGCCCATCCCCATCCCCAGCGCCCCACTCACTGAGCCATGATAGCGCCGCCTCACTCTCCTTGGCCACCGATGCGCGCTCCTCCGCGCTGATGTGCGCGTACTGCGGGCGGTCGGAGCGGCTGAGCCCCAGGTAGTGCTCGCAGGTGGCGCGCAGAGCGTCCACAGCAGCCTGGCGGCTTTGGGCCTCAGAGTACCTGCGGGGTCGGGTAGGGGGGACGGCCGGACATTGGTGAGCTTGTTGCTTGGTGGAAAGGACCACGCAGTCCCAAGAGGTTAGCTGTGGCGCTGCGGGCCGGGCGAACGGCCAACCGGGGAGCGCAGGATCTTCACCGGCTGCCGGTACCCAGGCTGACGACACGCGGGGGTGGGCGCCCGCAACCCAGGGGCGTGGGGAGGGGAGCACGTGCACGCGTGCTCCTACCGGTAGCCGCCGCTCGCAGGCCGGCCGCAGGCAGTAACGGGGCGGCACACGGGTGCCGGAGGCCCCCAAGCTGCCCGCTCATCCTTACCTCCGCTCCACGGGCCCCCCCTTGGCCTTGAGCTCATCCAGCTTGGCGATGTAGATCGACTTGGTAGTGTCCTCGCCCTCATCGTACAGCCAGTCCTCCATGGCAGTCAGCTCCGCCTGCAGCGCCTCCTTGTCGGCCTCCTTGATGTACGGCGCGTAGACGTCGTACAGCTTGTTGCGGAGGTCGTACACGTAGCTGCGGGCGCGGATGCGGGCGGGCGCGTCTCAGATACCTACGCTCCAAAACACACGTGCGTGCCCACTCCCCCACCCCTGCCCTTCTCCGCAGGCCCCGACCCTCAACCCACCCCTTCACACACCCTCGCGCCCACCCCAAAGCCCCTCCGTGAACCCGTATACACGCCACGCAACACCAGGCACCCGCTGCAGCCACGTGGCCCGCCTCACCCCTCGAGGGCGTTCTTGCGCTCGTTGGTCTCCTCCTGCAGCCGGTCCGCCGCCTGCATCTGGTGCTCCTTCTCAAAGTAGTCGTCCAGCGTGGCCCGGCTGTAGCCCGCAACGCCGCTGGGCTGGAACGGGACGTCGCTCTTCTTGACCTTCTTCTTCTTGGGGGCGGCGGCGGGCGCGGCCGTGTCCATGGGCGCGGGGCCGTCGGCGGGTGCAGCCTCGCCGTTGGCGGCGGCCGGCGCGGCCGCGGCGTCGTCCATCTTGACATCGCTGGTGGCCGCGGCGGGGGCCTGAAGGGGGGAGTCGGCGGGCGTCGGAAGGCTGCCGAGAAGAACTCCAGCCTGAATAACTGTTTCTGTAAAATAAATAGATTCTCCAGGCTGGGGGTGAACCTTTTATCGTTCCATAGGTCAAAGTCACCACAGGCTTTGTATCGGATTTGGGATTCAGGAGCTTCAAAATTGTGCCGGCCTTGTTCCACCGGCCGGGCCCTACCGCCTCCCCGCTGCCCCCCTTCCATCGCTAACTTCGTCTGCTGCTTTCGCCATCCGCCCGCCCGCCCCGTAGGTCAGTCCAAGGAGGTGTTTGGGTCAGTGCCGTTAGGAAAGTCCGTCTGGGCAGGCCCTTGCTCCCGGCGCCAGTGCCGTGCGAGTCTGCCCGCGTGTTAGGTTGGTGGGTGGGCATGGGCTTTCCTCCGCGTCTCCTACACGTCATCGACACCTACAAAGTTCAAAGGTACGCTGCAGTCGCAGTTTCAGGTCTTCTACAACTACTCCAAGGCCAACACTACTCCTCCTATTGAGTAATGAGTATGCGACTCGATGTCCGCGACGCGACCCGTTTCCCTTCTTCATTCCCCCACCCCCGCCCGTGGCGCTCACCTCCTCCTCCACCTCTTCCACCGCCTGCACCTGCTCCAGCGAGGTCAGGCCGTGCAGGTTGAGGCTGATCTTTACCTTAAGCTTGGCGGTCTCGGCGCCGGCAGGGACCTGAGGAGGATGCAACGGCGGCGCACAACGTCACGCACGCGCGAGGCAGTATCCTCGGCCCCAGCCTCGCCCGCGGCCTCGCCCCTCGCCAACCCGCCATGTCCCAGGCGCAGCGGGCGTGGCACCGAGCCGGACACTTTGAACCCCGCGGGTGTCCCCCTTCATGGGCAGCGGCGCACCTTCGCCACCCGCTGTGTGGTAGCCTTCCGCACCGCTCTCCTCAGGCCTCCCGCACGCTATGTGGAGGGTCGGTGTTTTGGAGGTACGCGCCCAAGTCTGAATACGCATGAGTCTGCTGCGCCCCGCCCGCCCCCGCGCTCGCGCACCTGGAACGGCCCGACTGAGTAGACACCCAGCTGCTTGTCGAACGAGGGCGGCAACACGGCGGCGGGCGTCTCGGGGTCGTAGTGCAGGCGCACCGCGAAGGGCTGCGCGCGGTTGAACGAGATCATCTTGGTGCTGGGGAAGGGCTCGCCTGCGGGGGCAGGGGGGAAGGAAACCAAGGGGGTGGGGGAGGGTTAAGAGCAAACGGGGGTGGGTGGGGGAGGCGGGATCGCATGGAGGGGATGGGCACCATCGATGGCGTTGTGGCGGCGGTCAAGGGGTTCAAGAAGGCCGTCGGACCATGTGCGATATGTGTGGTGTGATGCGGCCCGCGGCCACCAGGCGTGGCGTGGGCCTTGGCGCCTTGAATCGGCTGCGGTGGACACGTAGACAGTGCAGACCGACGCAAGGCCCATCGGGGTTTGACGACTGACGGTGCCATTGCCGTGGATGTGAGGCGGACTGACCCGCTATCGGCCAGCGGCCGCTCCGCGGCTGCCGAACCCACCCCACCGCAAACCCCATCCCATTCCCTCTTCCCTACCGCGCTTGAACAGGGTCTGCGTGACCACGCCGCCGTCCTTGCCCTCCCAGGAGGCGCAAACGCTGACGGGGGTGGCGTCGATCACCTCAAACTCGCGGACCTGCGGCGGTAGTGTAAGCAATGCAGTCAAGTCACTATAAGCTGCTGTACTGTCCAACACAAACACAATCATTTTCGGGGGCCAACTGTTTGGCTAGTGCTTTGGGTTGCGTGCAGGCAAACGCCTAGCCAGGCTGCCAGCGGACGAGGGTCCTACCCCTTTGTGCCGAGAGTACCGGTAGAGAAACCTAGCTAAAGCGCGATTTGCTGCGGGAGCGCGCACACAGTCCCGACAGCAGTGAGGCCGGGTTGCCGCGGCTGCCCACCTTGAAGACGGGCGACAGCATGGCGCACTGCAGCGCGGCGCCGCGGCTGACGCACTCCTTGCTGTTCATGGTGCGGCTGGGGGCCTGCGAGTAGGGGCCAAGAGGAGGGAGCGGGCGGGGCAGGCGAGGGCCAGGCAGCCGTGGCAGTCAGAGGCGGGACATTCGCTCAGAAACGACACGGCACACATCAGCAACAACACATGCAATAGATAACGCCAGCCGTCCCGACCATCCCGGGCAACTTTGCGAGCCTAATGCAAGGCTGAGCGGTTTCAGGGTCGACACAGGCAGGGGAAGGGGTGGGCAGCGCTCACCTTCTTGAACACGTCCTCCACGATGCGGCACACGGCGGGCATGCGGGTGCAGGAGCCCACCACCTCCACGCTGCTGATGTCGTCCACGGTGAGGCCGCTCTCCGCCAGGGCGGCCTCCATGGGCGCGCGCAGGCGGGCCAGGATGGGCTCAGCCAGCTGCTCAAAGTGCTCGCGGGTCATCATGCCACTGCGGGAGAGAGAGTGGAGGGAGGGTCCAAAGGGCGGACGGGCCCGTCCAAGTGAGATAGGGCCTGAGAACTGAACGCCTTTTCTGGAGGCCACGTGAGGCAATCGTGTGGGCTAGACTGGCAAGGCTAGGTCGCACCCGCGCCCGCGCATCCTAAACAGAAGGCAGCGGCGTCCATCACGCGGCCGTGTGCCCCGCCCCGCCTCCACGCTCGACGCACCGCAGGTCCTCGTCCTCCATAATGCACTCCACGTTGACGGGCGACTCGCTGTTGGCGCTGAGGACCTTCTTCACCTGCGCAGCGCGGCCGTGTGGGGGGACGAGGAAGGTCGCTGAGCGAGGTACAGAGGCACACAGCAGCGCCTCGGATCGGGATCGCAAGGACGCAGACACGAGGCTTTGGAGCCCAGCCCGGCGCCCTTCGCCACTGCGGGCTGACGCCGCAACAGCGATCCAGGAGATCGCGTCTCCAAAGGCCCCGTGCATGCGCACCCACGGGCGGATCAAAGGTCCAAAGGCCACCGGTACGTGCAATGCAGCGACCGCCCCTGCGCGGCGTCCCTCACACCCACCTTCTCCACGGCGGTGCGGAGCTTGAACGAGGCCTTCTTGTTCTCCCGAATGTCCAGCTTCCGCTTGGCCCTGACAGCCGGAACAGAGGCGGGGCGGACAGAGGGGCAGACCGGTAATCGTCAGGAAGCAATCTAAGGTATTAACAAGTCGGGTTGGGCGTTGCTGTCTGTACGCATGTGAGATGTACTCCTTTGAAACCCCCTTGCCGACACTTTACACCGGGGCGGACGAAGACTGTGCACGGGCAGCCGTAAACTGGACGCACGCAGAGCCTGACAGCGGCAGCTCCGGAAACCCCCGTGTGTTGAAAAGGAAAACGCATACGACGACCCCCCCCTTGTGTGTGCAAGCCGCCAACTGAAGTCGCACCATGCACCCATGCCTACGCTCATCCTCAGCCCCCAGTAAGCAGCGCTTTGATGGATCCGGGCAGCAAGAAGACACACCGGCAACTCCTTTGTCTGGCCGAGTCTCTTTTCCCCCCTAAGTCCACCCGCTCCTGAGGCCCGACAACACAATCCAGCCCCATTCCCACGCCCTCGCCACCCCCCTCCCCAGTCGCCCAGTCGCTCCGCGGCTCACTTGAACTCCGCCACGAAGTGGTCAAACAGCACCTCGTCGAAGTCACGGCCGCCCAGGTTCCGATCCCACGCGTGGGACCGCACCACCAGCTGGTTGCGCTTGAGCGACACAACCGACACCTGCAGGGGGCAGGTCGCGGGTGGACGCGTGGGAAGACGGCGCGGAGCAGCCGGCACGCGCGTCCAGGAGGCAAGGGAATGGCACGGAGCAGCGTGGTGGGTGCACAAAACAGCTCCCCAGGAATTGATCCCTGGTTGCCATCTCAACAGCATGCTCACACCCCGCGTCTCATGTCTTCCCACGCAGCGACCTCGGTGCTCCAAACGCAGGACCGGGCTCCGGCGGTGCGTTCGTCCGGCGCGTGCGGGTGCGGGTGTAGGTGTGGCGCTGGGTGCGGCGCAGATGTTTGCTAGGATACGAAGCCGGGTGTGCTGGACGGACCGCCCCGCCTCCACCCACCCACCCACCCACCCACCCACCCACCTGGGTGTGCGAGTGGCCCACGTCCACGAACACGACGTGCACGGGGTCGTTCTCCGGCAGGTCCGTCTTGTAGATGCCGTATGCCAGGGCCGTTGCCGTGGTCTCGTTGATCAGGCGCAGGCAGTTGACGCCCGCGATCTGCGGTGCAAGCGGGCGAGGCGGGCGGGGGGTTGAAGGGAAACGAGAATGAACAACGACGAGCTGGGCGCCAGCAGCGTAAGTCCCGTCCGGGCGGGCGGGCGGGGGGAGGTGCACGGCGGCACGAGTTTGCCCGCAGTGGAAGCGAGGGTGGCAAGGGACGCGGGCGCGGCGGGCATGGAAAGGGGACACACGACGGTGGACTACTTCTGAAGCTGGGTCCTACAACACTACTTCTGAAGCTGGGTCCTACATCACTTTTGCGCTTACGCTCGTCGTATGCGTCGTTTCATTTCAACACAACGGTGGACGGAGGGGGACACGGCACAGGGTCGGCGCAAGCCAGCAGCTGCTCTGGCAACACCTGCACCGCAGCACTGCTCCACCCGGCGCAACGCGCGCAGCTGCTAGCCGACCTACGGCATGCGAGCCCCTGACGGGTGTCCAATCCCTGGAGCCGCTCATGCCCCGCCTGTGACACGCCGGTTGCCCGGGGACAGGACAGGGCAGGACAGGACGGGGCCGTGTGCTGCGGCCAGGCGCCTGTCGTGCCCCACATGTCTCCCCGCATGCCCCCATGCTCTGGTCCTGATGCGCGCTCCCCGTCCAGGAGCACCAGCAACAGCGACGAGGCAAGACGGTACTGCTCCGCTGCGTTGCACACGCACAAGATGGCGTGCTCGAGCAAGCGAGCACCGCGCTGCGTCCCCTGCCCCGGTCCTTTCATCAGCACCCCCGGGGCAGTGGCCCTCCCGCAAGCTCGCTGCCCGCACCTGCGCCGCGTTGAGCATGGCGTACCGCTCCGCCTCCGTGAAGTAGGTGGGCACCGAGATGGCGCAGTCGGTGACGGGGATGCCGCCCTCGGCCTCCGCGATGCGCTTCAGGTCCACGATGACCATGGCCATCACCTGAGCGCGCAACAAACGGGCCGGGGGGGGGTGGGAGGAGAGGTTATGGATAATGCTGAGCTGGGCGCCAGCAGCGTTTGTCACCGGGCGGGGAGGGGAGGCGCGGTATGGGATTGGAAGCCAAGAGGTCGGTCTGATTCGCAGTCGATTAGTCTGAGGCCGATGGGGTGGGGTGGGTACTCAGTCCGAAAGCGTGGAGGTGTCGACTGCTGGTAGCGTCCGGCGACCGGCGCAAAGCCGGCGTCCGAGGCGCCATACCGAGATGGCCTGGTTGTTGTTGGGACGTCTTGGGGCGGCCGTGGGGTGGGGTGGGGTGGGATGGGGAGAAGGGACACGCTCGGTATCGAACCGCGGTCTCACGCGGCCGCCTGCTCCCCACCGCAGCAGCGGGTAGCCACATCCGCCCACAAGTATCGGCACAGCAGCATGATCGCCCGCCCCGCATTGAAACAACCAAGCCCTTCCTCGGGCCGCCGAGTAGTAGTTCTTGCAGTCAAGCACAACATGCCATGTAAGCTTCATTTATGTCGTTGCTCACTCCCGTTACTGTTCAGGAAGCGTCCACTGGTCTCTTACGAAAGGTCCCCAAAACCGTACCCACGCGGCCGCCGGCTCCCCACCTGCTCCGGGGTGAACACCGCGTCCTCGTTGCAGTAGCGCACTTTGATGAGGCAGCCGCCGCCGGGCCCCTCCAGCACGGTGAAGGGCAGCTTGGCGATGTCCGCTTGCACCTGTGTGTGTGGGGGGGGAGGGGATCGGGTGCAGGGTTCAGGTGCAAGGTGAACTTGGCATGACGCCAATGTGGGGTACGGCCCTGCTCCCCAGCTGACGGATCGCTGCAGCCCAGCCCAGGCCTGGAGCCCCGTTGTACTCGATGCAGCCAAACGGCAAGCCTAATGGCCACTGGTTATACTGAGGCACTGTGGTGCAGCCCGGGAGGAGGACGCCACACGCCAGTCCCACGAAAGGCCCTGAGCACGTCCACGACGCGCTGAAGATCATCCTGATGGATCCCCATAGATAAATGTAGTAAGCTGCTGTCATCAAACACCAAAGCGTTCAGGACCAGCTAAGAGCTGAAGCGCTGCCCCACGCGCGGCCACGCGCGGCGCCCACCTCCGGGTCCGCAAACTTCTTCCCCAGGATGCGCTTCAGCTGATGCACCGTGTTCTGGGGCTGAAGGCCCAGCTTCGCCGCTCCATCGGTTCCAAGGAAGCGCATTTTCTCGCCTGTAGTTGGGCCAGGGGGTCAAGGTCAGCAGGGACGCCCGTGGCTGTTGCCAACGACCAGGAACGAGGACGACATACGCCCCCGGCAACGTCGGGCTAAATTACATACGCCCTAGTATCACTCCCTCCCCACATGCCTGCCGATGCCGATCAGCCTCCAACGTCAACCCAGGGGCCCGCGTGTCAATCGAGGTTCATTCGCAACTATGCGGGACGCCCAGCGGCACCGTGCCACGCGGGTTTAAGGGCAACTTTCGCTATGATAGAGTGGCCCCCAAGATTGAAACGTCGAACTGCGCGAAGCGCGCGCGACGCGTAGCTTCTCTCGCGCCTGGAAGCGTCCAGATCCAGCGACGGCCGCCAAACTCGCACCCAGCCCGTCCTCCAACGCTCGTCATATTATTTATTTGTTGGTGTTGGGCACCCTTACCGAAGTTGATCGCTGCGGGAGTCTCGCGCTTGCTCTCCTTGTTCATGAGCACATCAATGCCCCTCTTGCGGGCCAAAGCCACGCAAGAGGTGTCATTGCCCACATCAAAGCCGATCACAGACACCAGCGCCTGGAATTGGGCGCAGGGTGGTCGTTGCGCCTTCGTCGCACCATAAAACTGCGCTGCGATGTACTTACCATCCTCGACGACTCTACTCAACGCAAATCACGCACAGGGAAAAGTGCGGAGCTGAAGGTAGACGAGGCACGCTATGAGGCTGAACCACCGACTGTGACGCGAGTGACTCGGACTAACAACGGAAGCAAGCCGATCTGAAAGTGGAGTAAGCAATAAACCTTGGGAAGGAGTGTCGCGGCTGTTCCAGACCGTATAACGGTCAACCGAAGCATAGTTGCATCGGAACCAGAGACATTGCCGGCTACATCTTCATGCATTGTACCCATACACACAAGGGCGATGCGGTCATGCTTATGGACGGGGCTTCGTCATGTGGGCGTAGGCGAAGGGACGCGCCAAGGGAGCGCCGAGGGACTCCTGAGGCTCATTGAGCTGCTCGAACCAACGCAACGCGTCTTCTTGAGTGAGGGTCGAAGTGTGGTTGCATCTTTGGGGGCCGGGCGGGATTGCGTGTGTGTGTGGGTGGGGGGGGGGTGTCGTGCCCATTAACGAGCACCACGCGCTGTTCTTACGGTCTACTTGGTTGCATCCCCAATCCCCCAATCAGCGCTGCGAAGAGTGGCAGCGTGTATTGAGCAGGCCCCTCGGCAACTTTCGCTTCCTGTTCACAGGTGTTGCCAACGCCTCCTTGGCTGCTGCCCCGATCCCATGCTGCGGCCTACAGCGGCCTCAAGCCGCCAGTGCCCGGGATGGCGAGGCCACGCAGACCCCCGGGTCTGGCCCCGCGTGCCGGGTACCAGACATGGCGACGGATACCGCGCACTTGGCCTGGGGCTCCAGCCATTCCTTATCGCCTCGCGGTTTCTGTACACCTTCCACTTGTGCATATAACTTGACGCGGATGACCAGTGCCCGATCCACTGGCCTGCCGCAGCCGCGTCAGCGGCGGCGGTCCGTTGGCTCCGGAGCGTTGGCGGCGGTGGTGCGGGCGCCTACAGCACAGCGCCGGTTGCAGTGTGGGCGAAACTTGGCACTCCCGATGCCGTCCGCTGCGGGCGACGCTGTTAATGGCCGGGAGCCCAGTACCCCCCTCCCGCTCCCCATCAGCTTGGTAGGGGGCATCTGGCAACACGGAGCGCAGCGGGGTGCCCGGTCCCTGTGGTCGGCCTCGCAGGCGGGGGCAGGGGTGGGTGCGCGGCCGAGCGCCGAGCAATTGCAGCCGGGCGGCGCCGCCGGAGCAGCACACTCCGGCGGCGACGGGGGCCTCACGCCCCACATCCCTCCGAAGCCGGGCTTGCGGGCCGCCAGTGACCGAGATTTTGGGACGGTCAGCGGAGCTGGCGACGGCGGTGGGGCCAACGGCGGCAACGGCCGAAAGAATGGGGACGGGGAAGGGGCGGGCCCCGGACCTGCAGCCGCCGCCAAGAGGTTGCCGCTGCGGGCCGCCCTGCGGCTGCTGTACAAGCGCGTGCACCCGGACCTCTTCCACGACCAGCCGGTGGCCAAGGTGCGGCTGCCCGCCTGCCCGGGGGCGAGCTGGCGTGGGGGTGAGCGGGCCGCGCGGCGCAGCGCGGGGCAGCGCAGCGCGTGCCGTTGCTTTGCGTCTGTGTGCGGTGAGCTTTTCGGCAGTGCCAATGCCACTGTGCGAGTGCCCCGCAGCTGCGGGGGGAAGAGGCCACCATGGGGGGGGCGTTGGCGGCTCCCGCTGGGGGTTTTTAAAAGAAAACGCTTGACGAGAGCGCACTGGCCTCCGATTGTAGTCTCCCGTCCAGCGACCAAGCTTCGTGCCTTTAGACCGCCGGCTACAGGAGGGTGTCGGTGGTCCGAAAGGCATGTAACCACCAAGTGTTTGCCGCCGAGTTCGGCGGCGTCCGCAAACGTTCGTGGTGTCGGCTCCCATTTGCGGGAGGCGTTGGCGGCTCCCAGTAAGGCGGAAAGCTGGCTAGATGTGCCGTCCGGCGCGTGGAGGAATGGAGTGCATGCCTCGCCTCTTGTCTGTCGCCCGCATCACACCGGGTCAGGTCGGTCTAGGCGAAGCCTGGCATGGCAACTAACCTGTCTCCTGCCCGTTCCGGTCTCCCCCGCGCCTCCGCCCGCCGTCCAGGAGCGCAACGAGCGCTCCTTCAAGCTGCTGCAGGAGTACATTGCGCTGGCGCGGGGAGGCGACCCGCGCTCGCCCGCCGCCCGGCTGCCCTACCGGTTCGTGTTCTACATGCGGGAGGAGCCCCGGGCCCTGGGCGCAGAGGAGGCAGGTGCGGCCCCTGAGCCCTGCTACGGAAGAGGTCTGGGGTTGGTGAGGGATTGGAGTCATCGGCCCCGCCAGGGTTTGTGAGGCGGTGTTGGGTCCACTGGGCCCGCCACTGCACTACGGCACCAGTGACGGGGGACTATGGCTGCCCGAAGCGACAACCGCACTCCCTGCCTCTCGTCCGTTCGAGTACTGTAGCGCTTCCTGTTCCGCTGTTCTGCGGTGCGAAGCGCCCCCGCCCGTCCGCAGCGCGCATCTGATCGCCGCATGCATCGCGAAGCAGCAGGGGCGTCCGAGGCGGGGTATTAGTGCCAGAGATCGCCGGGGCTGAGTTGCGGCCGAGCGCCCGAATGCGCACGCGGCGGCCTGCGGGGTCGCACACCCAGCATGGCATGGCTAGCCCGCCCCGCAACTGGCGGGCCCTGTGCACGTGGGTGCTTGCTTCCTCATCGCGCCACCGACTCTCGGCCGTGCTTCCGCATGTCCCCGCCGGGGCCTCCTTGATACGCCCCCAGATGACGCAGGAGGCCAGGCTGCAGCGCCCCCGGCACCGCCCATGCCCCCCTTGAGACCCCGCCCTGGAGCGACCTCTCCCCCCAGCTCCTCCGCTGCCTCGCGGCCCGCGCCCGGCGCCGCGGCGGTCGCTGGCGAGGTCGCAGGGCCTGACTCGCACGAGGCGGTCCCCGGTCTACACCGCGTCGCGGTCACACTGCCGCCGCCTGCGATCAGCCCCGCGGGTAAGCGAGGGCGGCGCGGGGCGGGGGTTCCCGTTAGACATACCACTCTTGAGCGGTCGAGGCAGGGGCAGTGTCGGGGAGACGGCGGGGCGGGGCGAGGTGAGGGGGGCCCTGCCCCATGCAGCATGGACACCGGTTAGTGGCCAGGGGCGCGGTAGGTCTGCGGCAGCTTGCTGCGCGGCGGCGAGGCCGACTAGTCCACACACATCACCCCGCGAGCTCGCCCCGCGGGTGCATCCCCGTGCTGACGCACCGTACCGCACAGCCAACGGGCACAGTCGGCGTCGCGTGTTGCCCCGAGACCCGCCATGCTGGTTGCCGCTCCTGGCCCGTCGCGCCCCCCTTTCCGCCGCCCGCCCGCCCTACCCGCCCTGCCCCCTCCCCCCGCCTGCCCGCAGACCAGGAGGCGCTGGCTGGCCCCACCCGCAAGGCGCTGTCCAAGCTGCTGGCGGCCTGTGGGCTGGCCACCACGGGACGCGACGCAGACACGGCTGGCGGCGAGGAGGAGGGCGGACAGGGCGAGGGACCGTTGAGCCTGGCTGCTTTCCTGCCCGAGGCGGTGGAGCTCCTGCGCCAGGTGGGGTGGAGGCGGTGCCGGAAGGCTGCCCTGGGAGGGCCTCCCTGTCCTCCAGGTTGCTCACGCAAGGAGACAACCCGCATGTCGAAAGTCTCAATCTGCACTTGGGGCATGTGTTTGGTGTCCCCATGTGGTTTGGTGGCATGGGGTTCACACATATGTTCGCTCCACAGTGAGTTGTGAGGCGCCCGCACCGCGCGCCATGCGGCTCATCCCATGTCGTCACGTCCCTCGCGCTCCAGGCCGAGGCGGCGCGGCCCTCCGACCCCGCCGTGCGGGTGGCCAACCTGCGGGGGGCGCTCCGGTTGCACCATCAGGTGGGGTTCTACAGGTCGGGAGGGGGGCAGCCCCAGCGGTTTGGGAAGGGGGTGGGCTTGCAGGCGACAGTAGGCGGCGGGACCGAGGGCAGGAGCAGGAGGCGCGTCCTGGGCTGAAGCGTGGGGTGCGACTGTGCTCCCCGGCGGCCAAAGAGCGCCGTTGACTGAGCGACTGCGGAACCCGGGGGAGCGTAGTCGCAGGAGCGTGCCGTTTCCGCTGTCCTCTCGAAGACACCAGAGGGGTCCACCCACGGTTGCCGGTCTGGTTGGCATGGGTGCCATATACCGGCCCATGGGCCAGCCCAGCGGGGTCCCAGCCTCCCCCGCCCTCAGTCTATCCGCCGCATGCGATGGCCCCCCACGGTGCGCTGTGCGGCTTGCGGCTCCACCGGGAGTGTCGTCCCCTCGCCGTACACGGTGCCGTACCTGGCATGCAGTGCACACCTACTTGCCTGCTTGCTGCTTACTGCTTGAGCACGCTGTCGCATAGGTCGAACACACAAACGTACGACACACTGGCGCCCATTGGCGTTGCTTGCTTCCGCAACGCAGGTGATGGTGAGCTTTGCGGACAAGCAGCTGGCTCCGGCCCGGCAGGCGGCGCTGCTGGAGCGGCTGGCGCGGCTGGTGGGGGCGACCCCGGGGCTGCGGCTGCAGGGCTGCCACATCGTCATGGGTGACAGGTAAGCCGGGCAGGCAGCGGCGGCGATGGGAAGCGGGGCGCAGGTGCAGGCGTGGGCGGCTGGGGCCGGGGTGGGCAGTTAGGGCATGGCCGTATTCACCGCGTGCGCACCCGCCGCCTCGCACGCAGGGCCCTGCACTGCTGCGATGGTCTGTGTTGCTGGCTGTCTCTTGAGCCCGCGTAGCGGCGGCCGCGTGCTGTCGCGTCAAGGCCTGGCCCATGCCCCTCCCGGCTCCCGCGTTCTGCACCTCAGTAAACCCCCTTGGCCCAAAACATCTCCTTCCAACCCCCTCCCGTTCCCTGGCAGGCTGGGCCTGGACCGCCTGGGCCAGCTGTGCCTGTCCGCCTCTGAGCCCGACGACGCGTGGGCCGACTTCCTGGCGGGGGTGGACCTGGACTTCGTGCGGCAGCAGCGGGCGGCCGTGCAGGTGCGTGCAGGGGGCGGAGCGTACACCCCGGGTGCGGGGGGTGCGTGGAGGGGAGGCAGGCAGTCCAGCAGCGCCGGGAGTTGATGCGGAGCTGGAGAGCTGCGGGTGCAGCTGGAAGCGGCGCAAGGCAAGGGCATGTCCCCCGCCGAGGGATGCCGTGTTAGCTTGCATTCAGCATGCTTTGATGGCGTTCGGCCCCCACTGCGGCCTGGCGCCGCGTGACCACCATTGCGTCCCCGTTCCCGTCTTGCGAAGTCACCACCTGCCGACCCACCTCCTCCGCACATCCTCCGTATTACTGCACAGCGCCGCCCCACTCCCCCGCCACATAGGCGCTTCGGAACCTGGAGGCCAGTGTCGCCCGCGCCGCCGGCGTGGCGCAGATCTTCACGCCCTACGGCAACCTGACCGAGCCCTCCTACCGGGCCTTCCTAGAGCGCCTGGCGGACGCGGCCAACTCGCGCGGGCCGCTGGGCAGCGCCGAGGCGCGGGAGCTGTCGCTGTGCGTGCTGCCGGCGGCGGGGCCGGGGCTGGCGTACCGGGAGGTGAGCGCGGCTGGGGAACCTTCGCCGCCTTCGTCCGCGGGGTCGCTGCCCACGGCCACGGTCGATGGCTCTGGCCCGCGCGCGGCATGGGGCCGGTGCGGCTGCGGGCGTGGGCTGGAGGCGCTGGTTGGCCAGCGACAGCGATAGCGGCGGAGTGTGCACCCACTGTCCCAGGAGTGGCAAGTGGGCCGTGACGACCACCACCATTACCACAAACACGACAACGCCATGCCGTCGCCACCAGCAGGCGCTCGCGACCACCGCCACCGGCCCCTCCCCGGTCCCGCATCCGTAGGATGGCCCGCGGGAGGCGGCCTGCCGCCTGGACGCCTCCGCTGCCGGGGTGCTGCAGGTGGATTCGGACGCGGCGGCCGACGATGTGTACGCGGGCGTGGCGGCCTTGGGAGCGGATGCGCTGCGGGCGCTGCGGGCGCAGCGGCACACCGAGCAGCAGCTGCGCGGGCTTGCGGACCAGGTGGGTGCGCGGGCTGGGCATGAAAGGGAAGAGGTGAAGGGGGGGGCAGGGCATTCTATCGGGGTGCTCTTAAGTTGATGGGCTGGGACTGGCGGCCCGGTGTGTTGTGGGTCGGGGGGAATGGTGCACAGCTTGGAGCGAGCATGAGAGACGTCACGGAAGCCTGGGTGGCTTGCTGCCGCTGTCCAAGGGCCCAACGCACGCCGCCTTCTGTCCGGATAGTGCGCGACGTGTGCGCGCTGTGTGCCCTCGACGTGCAGACTCGCCTGCGGTTGCGGCTGCGGAGCCTGACCCGCGACCCGCGGGTAAGTCCGGCGGACTTTCGCCGCGTGTGCGGGATGCTGCTGGACCAGTCAGCCGCGCTCATGCCCCTGCTGGAAGGCTGCACGGTGCGGGTGGCTTTCGCCAACCGGCTTGCGCCCGACGGCTCGTGCATCGAGGTTGCGCATAACTGCCAGCTATGATGGGTTGCGCTGGGAGGTGTTGAGGCCGTGAGGCAGGGAAATGCCTGAGCCGTGGAGTTTGCAGAAGCGGGGCTGTCGAGAGCCCATGCGCTGTTTTGCGGGGCCCTGCTGGGAATAGTCTGACTATGGCGCAGTCTGACTGATGAAGAAGCGCAATAGGCCATAGCTCGTGGATCCTTTTAAATCTTCACAGACTTCGGATGCTGGAAGTCGGTCAGGGTGTAACCAGTGGGTGCACGTGAGAGTGCTAGACCAGCAGCCGATTCGCAGCAGAGATTTGGCGAAGCCCTCATACGGGCAAGAATGCGTTACTGTGCTCAATATACTCCCATTAATTTGCTCCTCTGTACGGCCTGCTAAAAGCATTCACCCTTTTTGATTCACGTGCAGTCACGTGAGGTGGCGTGGCAAGGGTGTGAAGAGGATCATTGACCAATGTGAAGTTCGCGGCTTGAGGCATCGATAACTTAGAGCAAATACATCTAATGCCCGGTCATGACCCGCCGCGTCTCCCGTAATCAGAAAAAAAGTTCGTCCTGTCGCCATCACCGATACGGCGAACTGTATCGATTTCTGAATTGTCTAATGAGCTTCGCGATTTGTTGTAGCTTAGCTGCAACATCATTCCTGGTACGGCATTACTTCCTTTCTGTCGTCGCCATCCTCCAGACTTTGCGGCCGTGGCCACTCTTAATTAGCTCATTTAGAAGAAGTGGCCGGGTTAGCTGGGCTTAATAGGTTCAACACAGGCGCCTATCTCGCCGGCGGTGCACTTCCCGACTCCGGTTAGTTCAACGAGCGCACCCATACTGCTCTGTAGACATGCCAGAAGTGCGCGTTGTTGTATAACTCTCACGCTCAATCCGCAGGGCGACCGCAGAGCGGTGAGAGTAACCCTAGCCGACCCTAGCGACGCAAGTTCGGGCTTCTTCAGTCTTTCTGTGCGTGTATCAGCACTGTATGGTGGGGGCAGTTGTCCCTACCCTCTGACTGGTCATCTACCATGTCGAGTAATCGGGCTAGTACTGGGGCAGAGGAACTAGGGCTACAGAATCTGCTTGAGCTCCAAACGCACCTGCCGTCAGGGACCGAGCTGGTCGCGACTAATGGGTGAGTGCGTCGGAGGGTGCTCGGAGGCACATGCACGTCGGATTGCGACTCATACCCTTACTTAACTTGAGCAAGAATAACTGTGTCGCGTGAGCTGCTACGGGCCCTTCATTTCGTAATGGTTCTCGATACATTCGCTTTTATCCGTCGTCCACGCATGGCCTAACAGGGTGGCCTGCGATTTGCTCTGCGGAGCAACTGGGATAACTGCCGGGGATATCGTAGTGCTGTGCAAGTGTGCAGCTTGCGCCTCCAACGACATAACCTGTCATCGGTTCCACCAGGGGGGTAAGCTGGACTGGGAACAAGGCTGCCCGTTATGTGTCACGCGCACGAGACACTCTTTCCGCTTTATTGGGCCATTAGAGAAGATGGTCAAACGGGTCATGGCCCACAGCCCTTGACAACGGGCAAGCCCCCAGGCTAGCCGTCGGGAGATGAAAGGCGGCGTACGCCAACCCCAGCCGCATCACAGCAAGCGAAGAGGGCGTTGCCATGGCGCATTCCCCGTTACCACTTTGGCACGCGTATGAGCTGAGCTGGCTGACCCGCAGGCCGCGCGATGCCCTTGGCGGACTGGTGCGTTCACACATCAGTGCCTGCAGCAACCGCCCTCGACAAGCTCAACGTCCGACAGCCGGGCACGGACTATGAGGTGAGGCACATGCACGCGCACGGAGCGATGCCCGGGATGGAGCAACCATGAATGACCCGCACGACCTCCAGAAATACAAGGACGCCGGCCTTCACCCGCCGTGATCGGGCCTTCACCCGCCATACTGCGAAACGTTCCGCCCCCTTACACACGTCAGCCGCATGCCCCCTCCATGCAGGTGCCGCTCCCGCTGTGGCTCCAAGCCGCGTCGAAGGCCCTTGGGGGGGAGAAGCTGGTTCGCCGGCAGGTCTGCGTTTTCTGGTGGTCCGCGGAGAACGACGGCAGGGTTCCGACCGTGCCCCCGCCTCCCAGTAAGCAGCAGGCCACCCGCGCGCCCGCCGCTGGCGCGTGGCGCTCCGCCACCATCGTAGGCCACGACGAGTGGAGCGGCGCCTTCACCCTCAAGTACCACCACGGTGGGTGTCCCTAAAATGCGTGCGACTTGCGGCTGTGTGGGTAGTTGAGTGGCCTGCTCTCGCGACCCGACAAGTCAACCGTGACAAAGTAAGGACTTGGCCGTTCCTTCTCCCGACGTGCTGCGTCGTTCCCCTACTCTCGCAGAGCACCGGTCCAGCCACTCCAAGCTGTTCCTGCCACTGGCGGCCCTCCACTTCGCCCGCCTGCCGCCGCCGCCGGGCACCCCGCCGCGCAGCTTCGGGGACGGCCGCTCGCAGCTGCCGGCGGTGCTCCTGCCGCCCCTAACGCCGCCACGCAGCAGCGCCGTCGCCACGGTTGCTGCCGCCGTGCAGCCTTCGCCTCCACTGCCGCCTCCGCCTCCGCCCTCGCGGTCGTTGCACCCCGTGCTGCTGCAAGAGCTGCTGCGTGGCCACGACTCGCACCTGTCGCCGCCCCGGGCGCCGCAACCGGCCGAATGGTTCCTTAAGCGAGAAGGGCTTACGCCGGAAACCGCTGCCCCTGGGCCCCTGCGGCCGGCAGACGTCACCCAGCCCCAGCTGTTGGCGCTGGCGTCGCCGCTGGCGGCGGCACAGCCGCAGCCCTCGCCGCAGAAACGCAGGGCGGAGCTGCAGGCCACTGTTGCCCTGCTGCAAAGGCAGCCCTCGGCCGTGCTCGCTGTCGCTGCAGCCGCCACCGGAAACCCGCAGGCACCACCGGAACCCCCGCCGCACGGAGAGTGCTTCCCGGGCGGCCTCGGCCGCACCGTCGCCGCCGTGCTCGTGGCCGACTGCGACAGCGTCGACAGCCTGCCCTCGGAGCCCGCCAGCCCGCGCGACGGCGCCGCAGCTCACCGTCGGTTCACGGGTTCCGACGACGGCCGTGCGGCGCTGTCTGCGGCGGACCCGGACCCGGGCCTCCGGCCGTCGGCTGCGGTGTCGCGGGTTGCATCGGCGGCGGACCTGGCGAGCCGCGCCCATGCACGCGCCCGCACGAATGCCAGCCTGAGCGGCGGCGCCAGCGAGGGCAGCTGGGGGAACGGTCGGTATGGCGGTGCATGGGGCGCAGCCGCCGCTGATTCGGCGCTTCCGTCGATGGCGGGCGCCGCCATGCAGAGGCCGCTTGTGCCGCCCGCAACCGTGGAGGTCGCGCGGCCGGTGTTTGGTGGCCTGGAGGCCCGCCAAGCGCCTACCTCCCTCGGGAGCTGGTTTGCGGCGTCCGAGCCCCCGGCGCCGATGCTGTCGTCTCCCTTCACCAGCTGCCAGCCGACCAGCTCGGAGAGCGTCCCTGCGTTTGGATTCGGCGAGCTGGGGGCCGGGGCGGGCTACCTGGGTGACTGCCTCACAGTGCGGGGCAGCCCCGCGAAGCGGAGCGCAGAGCTGTTCCAGCCGCCGCTACGGCTGGCAGAGAGGAGCAGCAACGTCTCTGCGGTGCTTCGTTACCCTGTCGATGCCAGCGTCCTAGCGGAGCCGGTGGCAGGGACATTGTCGTCCCTGGGCAGCGCGCATGAGCCCCTCGGTGAGCCTGCTGCTCTTCCTCCGGCCCTGGGACCAGACGTGCTGCTAAATTCCTTGTCACCCGACCACCTCGGGTACGGTAGGTGCCAACCATGCAACCCGCATCCGCTCAAGCATGCCATTCAAAGCGACGCTCCTTGGCCTGCTGCACCCGTGCTGCCGCCAACGCGCTCTCCCGCGCCCCGCGCCCCGCGCCCCGCTACTTGCCCGCCCCTCGCGATCCCGCAGTCGCCTATCCCGGCGCGCCCTCCCGGCCTTGGGCGCTGCCCCCGCCCCACAGCAGCGCCGCGCCCCTCGCACAGCAGACCCTCCGGTGGCAGCTGGCGCCGGCCGCCACGGCTCCCTCGCTCACCGCCCCGGTGCTTTCGGAGCCGGCTGCTGGCGCTCGGCCGCTGAAGCGACTGCGGGTGCTCGACTGCGCGGACCCCTTGGCCGCGGCGATGGGGCCTGGGCCAGGTCTGCGCCGGACCAGCTTGGCCGACCTGGCCGACCCGCTGGGTTTGTTTGGCGCGACCGATTGTTGGGCGGTTCTGCCTGAGCTTGACGGCCAGGGCGGGACCGGCTGGGCGGTACCCCCCGACCTGTGGGCGCAGGTGTGATGGGATGGTGGGGGCAGACGATGGCGCCAGTGGCTGTCTGCGTTCAAAACGGCTGCCCTGACGACCACCCTGGGCCCTACCCTTGCTTTTGTATGACGCGGCATCGAGTTTTCTTCGGCCGCGATTGTTGCGATCACCTTTATACACAGTTTGACGGTGCGCACCAGCAGTAGATGCTGAGAGTTGCCTTAACTTGTCCTTCCACGCGAGAGTTTTGAAAATTTGAAATGGAATGGAACTGGGAGAGAGCAAGAGCACGAGAGCTGTACCCGAGTGCTACATCACATTCGACCGAAGGCCATGCAAGTCAGGGTGTCGTTGTTGTAGCCTGGGCTGAGGCTGCGCATAGCCGGCGGGGCAACAACGCAGTAGAAGAGATCCTTTTGTTGCGGTCCATGCATTGCCATTGCGTGCATCCCGCTGCTTGCGTGGCGCTTTCCATGCCTTTTGCCTCCCTGGAGTCCCCTTACTGATGTGCCGAGGATGTGGCCTGATGGCGGGCGGTGGGGCGCTGAAATGGGAAGCGGCGGGCGGTCCTCCACGCGCGACAGGGTGTCCGTGTGTGGAGCACCGCGTTGGGTTTGGTGGTGGTGCCGCGCGTCCCGCGCGGGCACCCCGCTTGGGTATTAAGGTACGGCGTCGCATGGTGTTTATTGTATGCAGTTTTTGCATAAGGTTTCTGGGCCGCAGCGGGCGACCACGGGGGCTGCTGATGCGGTGGCGGCAGGGGTTGGTGGTCGCGCCGCGCGCGCGGTGCGTGACCTGGCGCCCGCCTGCTTGTGCAGCAGAGGGCCGCCGGCGCGTCGCGCGTCGGTGCTCATGGCATTGATGCATAGTCCGCTTGAACCGCTGCGAGGTTTAGACGCACGGGGGGAGATTCATGTGCGGTGTCGGGCACCCACGCGAGGCTGGGTGCCGGTTGTGTGCCGGCAGCCGCTGTGACGCGTTGGGTGGGAGGTTGGCGGCGGCAGGGCCGAGGCAGGTGTCGCCAAGGAGCAGCCGGAGCATGTGCCGCGTTACCCCTAGATTTGATGTAGCGCTGGCGGCCGGTTCCGACGCGTCGGCGCTCCAGCCGCTCATGGCGATGCCCCTTGTGGCGGGGCCGCGCGGCGATAGGCGGCACCGGGCGAAAGGAATGATGGCTTGGCAACCAGGTAGCGGGGCTGGAGTCGTATGGGGCGGCTAGGCATCTTCAAAGGCCGTGCAGTCCAATGAAGTTGTCGCCTGGAGTCGTGTGCAGGATCATGGAGAGTGCCGGCGAGTAATTCATCGCTGCACGTGCGGGCATACGTGGCTGCACTAGCGGAGGTACTTTGCTCTGTGCTGTAGGGTCTGGCACGGGGGCTGCTGAGCACTCCCCCGCGCCGTGTGCAGAAACCTCCGCTGCCGTCTTTGGATCCTCAGTGGGGTCAGACCGTCCAGCCGTACTGTGGCCACGACGGCCCCGCGTGTGGCACAGGCTGCCGGCTGCTCGACAAGGCGTTGCAGCTGGCGTGTGGCGCCGCCGCGGGTCGGTGGTCCGTACAGTGGCCTTGGGCTGTTGGGGGCTGGCTCGTGCCGCCGCAAGCCTCGGCACTCAATCGCCCGCGTATTGCGGGCAGCAGCGGTAGCCAGGTTGCGTGGCAGCCACGGGCGCCGGCTCGGGAGGTACCCGACACTCACCACCGTTTACACCAATGTGAGGCCCAGGTGCGAACACGCACTCGAGTCGTTTTGCATACGATTATTTTGGCACGCGCTATCGTGCGCGGTGAACGCCTGTACCCCGGGGAGGGTGCGCTTAGTGCCTGAGGGCAAGCGGGGGGGGGGAGTGCGCTGCGACTTGTTCGTGAGACTGGAGTGCTCCGTCGCCTGGTCGCAGCTCTTTGCAGGGCCGCTCTGCGCCGCCTGCCCTAGCGTGCGTTAATGTGTGTGGCATAGGACAGAGGCACAGGACAGGCACGAGGCAAGCGGCAACGCCAAGGCGCACGCGAGCGTGTGTGTGTGTGTGTGTGTGTGTGGATGTGGTCCTTACCCTGCGCATTTGCGGGGCAGAGCCCTGTTGGACTGGGTGACGGAATGGCGCATCGCAAGACATTAGTGTGCGTGTACGGAATGCGATTCGCCTTGCGAACCATCCTTGAGCCGGGGGTGGATCCTGGATGAGACATGAGCGGGATAAGACAAGCATGATGCGGGCCGCGCAGGTGGCGCGGCGTTGCGTAACGAAGCATCTTGGTGCGGTTGGCTGTTCGGCCATGGTGGGTTGGTGGGATGTCACTTGAACTCTGCGGAGCAGCCGGGCTGCATGCCGCTTACATGGTTGTCCGCTTGGTTTTGTCACGATACGTTTTTTTCTGTGGGAACGTTAGGAGAGATGGAGGACGGGGCTGCGCACGCGCTCGCTTGCTGTCCCTCGGCGCACAGGCGCAGTTGCAATCGGACAGGAAATGGGGAGCGGTCTGTCTCACGGTGGCTACTAGACTCGACGGCAATGTGGCCGCCGGGTGTGCGGCACGCTGCAGAGGACACTCACAGCGCGGGCGGCCGACTCGAAATGCGTTGGCTGCGGGGCAGTCGGCTGGCCCTGCCAGCTGACATGGCCTGGGGCACGGCGCATGCGCTCGGGGTGTGGCGCGCGGCAGCCAAGAATGTACGGCAAGCCAGGGGCGGATGATGGGCGGTAAGGGGGCGTTTCTGCGCTGCAAGCTCGGCGTCTACCCTAGATGTGGATTGTACGGAGTAAACTCGGGCTCTCCTGAGCTTTACGGGTTGCGCTGGCCTCGGGCACCCGCGACTCCAGCGCGGGTGTCGCTTTGTGGCGTTGAACGTCTAGGGGCGTAAGGCATATTGTTGCCCGCAGTAGGCTTAACAACAACAGTGAGCAATGTGGTGCAATGCAATACACGGCGTGGTGGCGCGGGGTGGTCGCCTGATGGCTCGGCTGCTCGCGTGTATGTAGAACTGTGGATCCCTGCGCGTGTATGGCAACTTGGAGGCGCACTGTGAAACAGGCATCTCCCCGAAAGGCGCTGCGGGCTTTGACGTGTGCTTGCTGACGCACGGAGTGAAATGGGTTGGAACGCTGTGGACGGTTTGAGGCGGACGAGAGGCGCGGTGCAGGGAAGGCTGAAAGAATGCCGAAGAGGGATCCTGATGACGAGATGCGCTGCTGATGTGTGTGTGTGTGCTTGACGATGCGCGCCGTACGAAGACTGTTCGTAGTTGATGGCGAGCCCTCCGCTTTTGTGGGCCCCGCTTGCATTCCTGCACTGCCTGCATCGCTCTTTACCCCCGTACCGTATGCTGCGCGCGAAGACATGTATCACCATGGGCGAGCCTCGCAGCTACGGTTGCTCATATTGCGGCACGGCGTGTACCCATGTGACGGTGTGGACGAGGGGGCCATAGGGGGCCATCAACCCAAAACATGCCTTGAAGAGTTGCGGCCTTGACTGATACATGATTACGCATCCCTGAATCCAACGAGGGGTCCAAGCCCAATGATGTGCTCCCCTGCCCCACGCTTGTGCTGAAACTGGCACGTCGTTTGTAACACTCACATCCTATTTACCAGTCCATCTCCCCAAGGAGCGTCGTCGTCGGGCCATGCGCGAGCAAAGCTCTCGCTACTGGCTTGTTTCGGGGCATGCCCAGTGCCGGCCACAGCACCTCGGGCTCAAGCCGCCCCACTCATGGTGAGTGCGGCGGTCCCGTCCACAAAGGCCCACGAAGCGAACGCCGCTACAGCCATACCGCCAATAGCCCCTTGCGCTCCTTCAGCTCCTCTACGCTACCCGCCTCAAGCGGGGCACAATCCCCAAAGGCCTCCCAGACCGCCGTAGCTAGACCAGTACGCCGCAACGCCGAGTCGCTGCCTTCCCTGTATGTCTGTAGACCAACCAACGCCCTCGCCGCGCTGCTGTCTCGCGCCGCGGCAAACGCCGAGCCCCGCCTCGCCCGCGTGGCGCCTCCCGGCGCACCGGCGGCTCCGCACCTTTCCGTGCCCGGGTCCGGGTCCTGCGCCAGGCGGCCTGCCCTGCAAGCCCCCGCGGCGCGGGCCGGCCCCTCCTGCCTATCGTCGCCATCCTGCGCACCAGCGCCTTCCCGGCCTCCTCCTTCCACCTCGCACATGCAACTCGACAATCAAACGGGCTCTCGCGGTCACACGTGTCTCGGCAGCTCGCTACTGGGGCCAGCCAGCGCCGGCCCGACATGCCCCGGTTTCCACGACACACCCCCCGGACGCCATCACTTTCGCGCTTACGCTCGTCGTATGCGTTTTTCCTTTTCAACACACCCCTGATCGGTTGCAGCAACCGAGCTTTCTTCAAGGCTGCCCTCCCAACGCGATACCCGTGACCCACCGTGCCCAGAGCGCCCTTGGAACACACCCAAACGGCTGGGGCTGCTTGCCGCTTCCGCGCTCGCATCGCACGGCCCGCCAGCCACTGCCCCCCGGGACAGCCCCCCCCCGCTCTCCCCCCCCCCCGGGTGTACGCCATCGCTGCTTGCAAGCGCTGCGCCCTCGCCGGCCCCCATGCATCTCACCCCGGCCGCACGTGGGCGTCCACCAGGCATGTGGCCGTACATCCCTCGGCATGTGCCGTACGTGTGTCCCCACCCTCCGCGCGCAGACCAATGCCCCAGCAAGCCCATGCGCAGCCGCCGCGCCTCTCCACCCCGCAACGACGGCAGCTCCCTCTCCCCCACACCCACATCGCCTGCGCCGCGCCCCCTCACTTGTGCACAGCTCGCCGTCCCTCGCGGGCCAACGTGGACGCGGACGGCCCACGAGCCACGACCGCCCCCGCGGCTCAGGCGCCTACATGTACATGTGGCGGACCTGCTGCGCCATCGCCCCGTCCCCGCGGTTGGCCTCCTCCGCCGCCTCCGCCACCAGATCCGCCATGCACACCACTCCGCCCACACCCGCCGCCGCAGAAGCACCGCCGCCGCCCTTGCCCTTGGCGGCCGGTTGCGGCGGCGGCGGCGCGGCAGCCTCGCCGGCCGCGCCTCCGGTGTCGCTGCCGGCGGCGGCCTCCGCGGCGGCCTCTGCCGCCGCCGTCATCCTCAGCGCCGCGCGGGTGGCTGCCCGGATGACCGCGTTCCGGATGGCC
>LSYV01000003.1:1617504-1638179 GCA_001584585.1 Gonium pectorale
ACCTTGAGCAGCTCCTCCTGGCTGAGCCCCTCCCCTATGAGCGCCTTGACCACCTCCAGGCCCAAGGCCAGGTTGGCTGTACGGCCGAGGCCGCCCCAGGGGCCGAACGCCTCGTTGCCGGTGAGCAGCGTCTGGCAGGGGGGCGGCGGGGAGGCGGGGGGGCGAGGCGGATCAGGGGTGCCGGTGCGAGGAAACGGGAGAGAGATAGAGCGCGCTGTACAGTTGCAGGACGCCCCGCCCCACAGCGGATCGCGCGCCCCGGGGGCTGCGCAGGCCGTGGGCCATGGGCCGCTTCGCCCCGTAGCCTTTTAGCTCCTTGACCTTTGCACGCAACTGTTACACCANCGGGGGGGGGCTGGAGACGCGGGCCCCTCCACAGGTATGCGGTCCTTCCGCGTGCGCCCTCCCCCGGTCAGGCTTCAAGTTGACTCACCGTGCTGCGCCCATGCCGCCCTCGCCCCCCCGCCCCCGCACCTTGAAGCAGTCGGGCAGCAGCCCCTCGCGGATGTGCCGCCGGTCGCTGGACATGAAGGCCAGGAACTCCTGGGTCGTCTGCGGGCGGAAGGCGGGGGCGTGACGCGGAGTTGCGGGGATAAGTGAAGATGTGGTGCGGGCGGGGGGGAGGGGCTCGGGCTGGTAAGGCGCCAGCGTGAGCATGCGGAGGGCGCACAGCCACGGCCAGGGCGCGGGGCCGACGGGGCGGCGCACAAGCCGCTACTCTCGCCGCTGCCGTGTGCGGAGGAAAGGCCGTGCCGGGACGGGCCCTTGCGCGCCGCCAGCCTGCATGCGCTAGACAACCGACGCGCAGCGACCCCACAGCCGCTGGCCGCAACCCGCACAGCAGAGGCGCCGACCCGGCCGCTCGCCGCCGCCACCCACCATGCCCACGAAGCTCGGCGGCGCGGGGCTGGCCTGCCTGGCGATGCGACTGTCCCCGCCCAGCGCCGCCAGCAGCTCCTCCTGGCTGGTCTGCCCGAACAGCACGTAGCGCAGCCTGGGGGGCGGGGGAGGGCCGGGTGTGTGCGGGAGGGGGTAGTGTGTGCGGGGGGGGGAGGTGGCGGACAAGGGGTCGCCGGGGTCCTGGGTGGGCAAGGGGGCGGGGGTTATTCAGTCCGTGGGCAAAAGCTGACTGATGACCGTCATGGGGGCAGGGAGGGGGGCCCTGCCTGCGGAGGCCACTGCGCGGGGTGCGCGGGCCGATGGGAGTTTGAGGAAGTCTGCTGGATAGGAACGGGCCAGTGGAAGACTGACACTAACGAGGTCGGGCAGCGGCCAGGGTCGGATGCGCGGGGCCGGGGCTGGCATGGCCACAGCCCACACGCAAAGCACGAAGCGCGCCCCCCCGGCTCCTCGCTCCTGCTGGGCCCTCTCCCCCCGCCCCCCTTTCCCATTCCGTATTAACCCCCGCCCCCGCCCCGCCCCCGGGCGTCCTCACAGCGCGGCCTCCTTGTCGCTCAGCTCCAGCACCCGGCACAGGCGGTCCAGGCGGGAGCCCAGCCGGCCCGCGGCGGCCAGCGCGGCGTTGCGCCACCGGACGTAGGCCTGGCGGGCAGGGGGGTTGAGGGTATGGGAAGGTGGGAAACGGTTGGGGGTTTGGGGGCCCCTCAGGCCTCCATATGCGCGACAGTGCAGCAAGGAGGGAGGGAGGAGGCAGGGGGCGCGGGTACGGGGGACCGCACCGGGCGGCAGGCGGGCGATGTAGCCCCGGCGCTGCGCCACACGCGCGTTGCGAGGGCGTGACTGCCGCAGTGCCGCTGCACCCACCCACCCACCCATCTACCCGACTGCCTGCACCAAGCCCCCCAGCAGCGCCCCATGTGCCCAGCGCTCCACGCGGAGGCCCGGGCGCCTGCGCGCTGGCGCTTTACTGTACCGCAGGAGGGCTGCCCTGCAGTGGATGGAAGGGGCTGCACGCCAGCCTCTAAACCCCCCGCCCCCCGTTGCAGCGGCGCACCTCGCCGGCCTGCAGCGCCGCCGTCACGGCCGCCAGCGTGTCCCCGACGTAGGTGCTGCAGAAGGCAGCCGACACGCCGCTGAACGCCGCGTCCGCGCCGCTGCCAGTGGCGGCGGCGGCGGAGGGCGCCTCAGCGGCGGGTGCCGCCGTCGCACCGTTGGGGCCTGCGTGGGGCGGCGCGTGGAGGGAGGCGGCGGGGGGGGGGAGCTGAGGAGGCGAGGCGTGCTTCGGGGGCTGGCGAGAGGCTGCTGGCAGAGGGTGCGAACGGACGGGAGGAAGGTCAGTGCGGGCCTCCCTGCGGGCCTCTCAGCGCACGAATCCCGGCACGGCCCCTGGCGCCAATGCGGCCCTGTGGCTCCAGGGAGCCGGGAGAGCGATGCGACGGGTCGATGCAGGGGTGGGCGCGGGCGAAGGCGGACGGGAGCGAGTCCCCGGCCTCCACCCCTCCCTGCCCGTACCACACCAGGCACCCCGCCTCAGCACCTACCTGCAGCCTGCCCGTCGCCCTCGCCTCCGGCGGCCCCCGCACCGCCCGCCGCTGCCGGCGGTCCTGCCTTGGCCGCCGCCTTGAACGACGCCCCCTCCAGCACCCGCTGGCAGGCGTACCGCTGCAGCCCCAGCACGTACAGCGCCTCGCCCTCCCTGGCCAGGAGCGGAGGGGTGGTAGCGGGGAGGGGCAGGGGGTGGGGGCGGGGCATGCGAGCGATAGCCCTGCACTATCTCGAGTCGGCCCAAGGGCCCAAAGAGAGAGGGAGGCGCCCACGAGTGTGGCCGCAACGGTGCCCCGGGTGCTCGCCAGGTGCCAGGTGCCAGGCGCCAGGTGCCAGGTGCCAGGTGGCAGGTGCCAGACCGGGGTGGACGGCTGCCGGGTTCCAGCTGGCGGCTGGCGGTGGGCCGGCTGCAGCTGCAGCCGAAGAAACACTGACCTACACCGGAAACCCATAATCTGAAACCAACTCCAACAGATGCTATCCCATGAGACACACAGGAGCTGCAGTGAGACATGCTTTACTGTGCGTTGACGTGGAGCACGACCCCTTGCGGACGCACCTGAACGCCACCCGGTCATTGAAGTCCGCCAGCGCGCGCTCCGCCGCCTCCGCCCCGCCGCCGCAGGCAGCCAGCATGGCCTCCAGGACGGCGGCCACGGAGCGGCGCAGCGCGAAGCGGGTCGGCTCGCGCGCGAACAGCGCCAGCGCGGAGCGCAGCTGCGCGGCTGCGGTCAGGGAGGCGCCGTGGGTCGGGGCGAGGCGAGGCGGGGCGGGTGAGGCGAACCAGGTCAGGGCGGCAGAGGCGGTGCGGGGCAAGAGGGCAGTGACTGCGCGACGCGAAACCGTGCGATTGCAAAAGCACGAATGAAGGGCGGATAGCAACGACGGCGAAAAGGCGGGGGCGGCACTTGGCCAGGGCCAGTACAGCCGAGAGCGCGGTCCTGCAACCCCGCTCAGGACTCAGAGGCACGAAACGCCCTCCAAAACATCATGGTGGGGGGGCGCACCCGTTCGCCTGACTGGCTTGATGGGCGCAGAACAGAATTGCGTTCCCCATCTTCCGCCATCACCCCCAGCACCCACCCCCAGGCCAGAAGTGGGGCCAGCGCGCCACGGCTCCTGCCGATTGCTATCAGTACCCAACATCAGTACCTACCAGCTTCATCGGCTGACGGTGCGCCAGCGTCCGCATCGGTGCGCCTATCCATGTCTGCCTCTCTTTGTGACTCCATTGTCTCTTAAATTGCGCTTGATCTGGCTAGATCTGAGATATCCACAAGATTCCCGATGCGACTTGGGCTTGCGCTATCCCTCTGTGCTGCGCCCCCGGTCCCGCTTCAAGTGGGGGCAGCGAGGCAGTTTACAAGGCTGCCAGACCGATGGGTTGAATAAAGACAGACTGCTTTGCGAGACAGGGGACACGGTTCCGTGACCCTGAATCCACAGCTTGTTTAGGTCGCACAGCATGCCACGGCCGTACAGGCAGTACACGCGGTAACCCGAAATGGGCAGTCATCACACCGTTGACTGCTGCTTAGGGTCCATGTCCGTAGGGGAAGGAGCACAGCAGGCACGCCGCGGCATGAGTGGGGCAGGATTTGGGTCACAGCGAGTACAGCAAGAAAGCTGGCGAATGTAGCTGTCAGCCGGCGAGGGTGAGCTCCGCCCCTGCCCTCCCTTCTGGCAGCTGAAGCCGGCTTCTGCTGGGCTGCGTGCTCGGTCTCCGATTTCCGTAAGTGCAATGAGGGAGAGACGGCGACTGGGCGATGGCTTGAGTGCTAGGTTATAGGGCTGGGCAAGTGGGCATTGGCTGGGAACGCGCAGGCCCCATGCCTTGAGACAGGCCAGCAGTCACCAGTCAACAGCCACCAGCAGGGGAACATTGACTGCCACTGGCTGCCGGATCTGGTATTCGCGGCGTCCAAGCCTGAGCGTGTCCCACGCCCTTGGCCCAGGCGTCAACCGAGGCTTCGACGCTGCCACCGCCGGCTCTGGCAGCCAGTTGACGGGTCGGTTCGGCAACTGGCTGAAGGAGCAGCAGCAACACCAACAGGTGGTGGCGGTGCCAGCCGTGCCACCAGCCGCCGCAGCAGCTTCTCCAACAGTTGGTTGCCAGCGGAGCCGTCGGCCGCGCAGAAGGCAGGCGACCGGAGAACTGGCCAATGGAGAGGAGATAGTGGAGGCGCCGGCCAAGGCGGAGGTGGAGGTGGTGTCGATGTAGAACCGCTGAACCGGCGTTGAAAAGGAAAACGCATACGACGAGCGTAAGCGCGAAAGTGAAGGCGTAGAACCGGTGTGTGTGTGGTCAATGACATCGGACAGACTGTGCGGACTGTAGACATGGGGTAAGGGCTGTGTTTTGAAGGACTCTGCGGGCTACGGACTCGCAGCGGCTGCACACGCCTAGCCTCCAGACCCGCAGAAAGCGTGCAAACGCACGGCACACGATGCAACCAGGCTCTGCTGCTGCGACTGGTCGTGCATGGGGCTGAAAGCCCTTCGCTGCCGGGGACAAGTAAGTAAGCACTATCCAAGTACGGCCGATTGCCAGGAGCGGTTCCGCCAGCGACTTGGCCCGTGGGCCGTGAAATGCCAACTGAACCGCCGCTCTACTGCGGACGCATCAAATGGCTTGCAAGCTTCCGCAGAGTCCGGCGCAGCCCTTGTACTTATCCTTGTCCACAACATGCCCAGCGCCATGTTGCGCTTGGACGACAGGCCCGTGCGCCATTGCAACGCGTGGCGCAGGCCCGGCCAGTCTGACACGTGCGGCGGCGGCATTGCACATGCGGTGACAATGGACGCTGGCGAGCAGCGCACAGCTCCGTGACAAGGAGGGGGCGTTTGCGATCGGCACGCGGATTGTTGTTGGTGGGCAGGGACGGTGGGAAGGAAGGGAGAGGAGCTGGGACGCTCCATTGGCTGCGGCAGGCTGGCGCACGGCTTCGAGCGACACGGCGAGGTCCGCCCTGAAGTCCCTCCCGCAGCTCAACACAAGCTCTGGGATGGGCATCATGTGTGCCAAGGCCTATTAGGGGCAGTCGACCTGGCAGTGGGTTTTGGCGTGCAATAGGCATGCGGCGGTTGGGAAACGGTCATGCGGAAACGGAAGTGGCATCCTGCAAGGCTGTTTTTCAAATATGATTTGCAGTTGGTGACACAGCTCCGCGACACTGTTCTGCAAACCTGGCTCTGGAGAGACTGAACTCGACTCCCTCGAGCTGTCCTGAGAAGACTGCAATCTGCTTAGATCAAGTTTTTGGCAGCATAATACACCTCAGAGGGGCCGGACTTCGCGTTCACCACCTCCAGGCTTCGCGGACAAATTTTGTGGAGGCTGGACGGGATCGTGGTTTACCAATTGTGTAGGCCAATAGGCATCCCGTGGAGGGCACCGCTCTTCAGGAGGAAGAGCGGGGATGGTAAGGAGACGAGTCCGCTTCGGCACAACCTGGTATCGGCGTGTACCGGCTGATGCCCAACCTGTCTAGCACACGCTACCTACCTTGAACCCCAGATCATGCTCCCCCGTTGTTCTTCATGACAGGGGCGGCACGATTCTCGCTCGCCGTCGCGTAAGAAGAAGGAACACAAGGACAAGAAGGAAAAGCGCGATAAGAAGGATAAGCGCGACCATGATCGAGACTACGATCGGGGCTACCGGGAACGCTCACCGGTGAGCCCCGCAGAACCCTGCGGCATCCGGGGGTTCCGTCAGCGCTGACCCCCACCCCGCCCACAGGAGCGTGACGAGCGCAGAGAGCGGCCGCGGGAGGACCCTGGATATCCCCCGCGCGACCGATACCCACAGGAGAGGTGCGTTGGGTTAACGCAAGGCATGTGTCTGTCCTGCCGGATTGGCTCTTGCTTGCCTAAACGATACAAGTGTGCAACCCGCAAGCTGTCACGCGTCACGCAACCAATGACATCTAAGTGTTTTCCTCTGCTCCCGCTCGGCCAACCCAGGGACCGCTATCGGGATTACGGGCCCCCGGACTACCGGGACGGTTACGACGAGCGGGACTACAGGGACCGTGACCGGGAGCGGGATCGCGACCGAACACGCGACAGGCCACGCGACCGGGAGCGGGAGGTGGAGCGCGAGCGCGACAGGGAGCGGGACAGGGAGCGGGAGCGGGGCACGGACCGCGAACGGCGCGGCCAGCGCGATGAAGCTGGCGGTGGTGGGGAGCGGGAGCCGGCTCCCAAACGGCGGCGTGAGGAGACGCCCGGGGCGCAGGGCATGAGCGGAGACGTGGCTCTTGCGCTGGGCGTGACGGCGGAGGCTGCTGCTGTCGGGGCTGCGCCCGGCCTCACTGCTGAGGTGAGGGATTGCCGGGTCCTGCCCTATGGCGGGCGGTGGCAGGTATCCCTGGTGGTGGGGCGCATTTGCGCGCCAGGGGCGTTCACAGTCAAGCATCTCAAGCAGCGCGGCGCTTGCCCCTGCTTCCCCTGCAGGAGGCGGCCCAGCAGCGCCGTGATGTGGAGGCTGCGGCGCTGGAAGCGCAGGCTGAGCGGCGGCGCAAGGCGGTCGAGGAGTGGCGCAAGAAGCGGATGGCCGACCAGGTGCGTGTCTCACTCACGCAGGCGTCTAACGTGCGGTGTTCTCGCAGCGAGTGGGCTACAGCGCGCTGTTCGTTTCACATGGCACATGTTATGCAAAGGACGAAGTGAGCTATGTAACCTTGCTGCTCCAAGACGAGTTGGTGTGCGTGTCCTTGTCGTGGTGCGAACAGGGGATTACGGAGGAGCCTGCGCAGCAGGCGGCGCCCAAGCAGGAGCCCGAGGGGGACGCCATGCAAGTTGACGAGGGCGCGGACGCAGCCGCAGCCGCCGGCGCAGCGGGCGAGGGCGCCGACGAGGAGGACGGCACAGGCAACGAGGCAGCTGGCGGCAAGAAGGGCTGGTCGCTAGAGGATGACGACGAGGACGATGGCGGTGGAGGGGGCGGGGAGGATGCGGACATGACTCATGCAGACGGCGACCAGGACGGTGACGGAGATTTCGGAGGACCCCCTCCGCCGTTTCCAGGTGGGCGCCCTGGTACTCTTCGGGCCGCAGGGCAGGGCACCTCACAGGCGCTGCGCGCGCCTTCCTCGCCTACATGGCAACCGCACGCGCAATCACGTGCCCATGCTGTACCTTCCTGCGCACTACTGGAGATGGTACTTAGCGTGTTCCCTTCCCAACAGGCATCAAGCGCGAGCAGGATGACGATGACGACCCTCTGGACGCCTTCTTGGCCGGGATGGCGAACAACAAAATGCAGCCACGTGCCGCAAAGCCTACGCCTGGTAAGCCGGCGGCGGGCAAGTTCGGTGGCGCGGTCGGCTTCGCGAAGAAGGGCCTCGTCATCGCGGCGCCAGGATCTGTTGGCCCCAAGCCGGCAGCAGGGCCCGCGGCAGCCCCGGCAGTGAAACAGGAGGCTGCGGAGAGCGGGGCGGCCCCTGCGCCGGTGCCTGCGGTGGCGGTGGCGGAGGCGGATCAGGGGGCAGCTGCTGGAGCGGCGGCAGCAGCTCCTGCGGCCAAGCCGCGCCGCAAGTGGGCCCCCGTTGTCAAAGGTGGGTGGGTGCAGGGTTTGTATGGGCAAAGACCCTCCCGCCTGGACCGCTCCGAATCCAGCATTGCGTTTATTCTTGATAGCAAGCCTCTTAAGTGCACTTCTGTCATCACCTCCTTGCGGACCTACACCTCCGTCCAGCCCGCTGCTATCAAACCCTATATCAGGTTTTCAAACCCCGTCACGGGCAGCACTTCCGCGCTGCACAACGTGCGCCATCTTGCGATGGCTGCGGGTCGCATGCCTGCACCTCGTTTACGACCGTAGCGAGCTGCGCGTTGACCCCGACCCGTCTCCTCCACAGAGCCCTCCCCGGCTGGCGATGACGAAGTGGACCCGCTGGACGCCTTCATGGCGGCGGAGGTGATGCCCGAGGTCAACAAACTGGCGGCGCAGGAAGCGGAGCGGAGGGCGGAGTCGGAGGCGCGGGAGATGCCGCCGGAGCCGGGAGCCGGGCCGCAAGGGATGGAGGTGGATGGGGCTGCGGGCGCGGCGGAGGTGGGTCGCGCACTGAGGTGGCGTACGGCATGGTGGGGCTTCCCGGCGGTGCGGTGTGTATGGCCACGCGCGTGTTGCTGACCGCGGTATTCTCCCACAGGGTGCGCAAAGTTGGCCCTTTCCCTCACCACGTGCGAGCGGAAGGGCACCCCTGCCATCCCTATCGCATGGCCGTAATCCGCTTGGCGTGTGTGACCTGCCACCGCGGTCAGTCGGGCGCGTGCAAAGTGATCCCTGCAAGCAGTGACAGGTGAGGGGGGCAATCCGTGTTCCGGTCAGGGACTGCCCCCTTGCCCCGAAGCTGGCTGTGTTCTGGCAGTTCCCAAACACCAAAGGGCGACTGCCGGCTGATGCTGCGGCGCGAACTGGCATGGCTGGCGCAATTATATCAGCACCATGGCAGGATGACCCTTGGCGGCCGGTGGTGGGCGTAGTCAAGAGCAGGCAGCACGCCGCGTAGCTATGGGCCATTTGGTCGGCTTGCCTTTCTTCCCCCGTCGCCCCTCACCGCAGGCGCCCGGCAGTGGCCAGAGGCGCATGCCTGAGCCTCGGCCTGAGCCTCGCGCCAGGTCAGGCCCGCGCGACGCGGGTCTGGGAGGGCCCCGGTCGGCGCTTGGATGAGCGCTCGGCCAAGCGGGCGGTGCACTGAAGGGTGACACCTGGCTGGGTATCACCTCTTGGACGCGCATGCACCCCACTGCGTACCGACAAAGGCGGAAGAGGTGGCGATACACCGTGATGTGCTTGGTGCTTCTTGTGCCACTCACTTCAGGCTCCGCAGGCCCCGCACTCGAAGCGGGGATCCTTGCTTGGCATCATCTCCTCAACACAAAACCGTACACGGGCATGCCGCCGTTTCCCACGTGCCTGTGATCCGCCCCCTTTATTCTAACTACATCTTCCTTGCAGCCGTCTCTTCGCGCCTACCTTTGCTGACCCCGTGCGCCTTCTGCCGCCACCCCACACCACCGTCCTCGCCTCTGGTGCTCCCATCGTCCCTAGGTCAAGCCGGACCCGGACGCGCAGCACCTGCCCGGGCCCAGCAGCCGCCTCTCGCCGCCGCCCGTCGCAAGCCCCTCAACCCGCGTCGCGGGCGGCGCAGCGGCGCGCGGTGGCTCCGTCAGCGCGCGCCGAAAGCCCCGCGCGGCCTTCTCCCGGCGGCGCGACAGCAGCGACGAGGAGAGCAGTGACGTCAGCGACAGCGACAAGGAGGAAGACGAGCTGGACGATGCGGTGGGTCGCTGGAGGGTACCACTGGGTTCCTTAGCGGGTGCTGAGCTAACGTAGGCGGGCGAGAGCGTGCTGGTTCAGAGCTAGGAGTGTCGGGCTGTCGTGGTGCTGGTGCAGTTGGAGGGCCGACAAGGGCGGCATGGAGCAGCGGCTGGCGGTGCAGGGATGGAATGGGTCGGCATGCGTTGGGCTGGTTGGGCGAGCGAGGCCCGGCAGCCCGGTAGCTTAGGGGTATGGGGCATGGCACTTACATTTTCAGCGCCCTCTGCCTGGTGCCGTACTGCGCCATGCGAACCGGCATGCCGTACTGCATTCACTGCTGGGCGGCCGCAGGAGTGGACGCGTATGGTGACGGCCGGCAAGCTGTCCAAGGGCGAGAAGCTGGTGGCGGTGGACCATTCCACCATCACCTACCTGCCCTTCCGCAAGAACTTCTACATCGAGGTGACGGAGCTGTCAAGGATGAATGAAGGGGAGCTGGCGGAGCTGCGGAAGGAGTTAGACGGTGAGGCCACCGATACGTGCCTTGTTCCCCTCTCGCCCTGCCCGTTTTCTTTAGTATCGCAGTGCCCGCCGCCGCCTTTGCGCCTGCTGGCTTTCCTAGGTGCGCCTGGCCTTTGGTAACGGCTCACGACACCGACACCTGCGGTGGAAGCTCGCATGGATCGTGTCCCCCACCACGCTCCTGCGCCGCCGCGCACCCCCCATCCGCGCATCCCGCAGGCATCAAGGTCCGCGGCAAGAACATCCCCGCGCCCATCCGCGCCTGGACGCAGGCCGGCCTCTCCAGCCGGCTGCTCGAGCTGCTCCGCAAGCGCGGCTTCGACCGGCCGCTGCCCATCCAGGCGCAGGCGCTGCCCATCATCATGAGCGGCCGTGACTGCATCGGCATCGCAAAGACCGGCAGCGGCAAGACCATGGCCTTTGTGCTGCCCATGATGCGGCACATCAAGGACCAGCCGCCTCTGCAGCAGGTGCATGCGAGGCGAGGGGCTGGGGGCGGCAGGCGGGGGCATTGTTTGGGGCTGGGAGCGGGAGCGGTGTCCCGGTCCGAGGCTCGTCGCGACGCTGCTGTCCCTGACGACAGGCTGCGCCGGCGCGTGTTGCCGCAGTTAAGGCCGCTGGCTGAGTGGGCTTGCATTGAACTTGTTGTTCGTGGTGTGCTCCCTCAGGGTGACGGCCCGGTGGCGCTGGTAATTGCGCCCACCCGCGAGCTGGTGGCGCAGATCGCCAAGGAGGCCAAGACCTTTGGCAAGGTGCTGGGACTCAACGCCCTGGCGGTCTTCGGTGGCTCAGGTGCGCCACGCGTGTCTTTAACACCAGGCCGCCGCCCCCTTGTTCACTGGGGGAGACGGGTGCTGGATGCCGGACCTGGTCTTCAAACCTGCATTCCGAAAGCCTCACTTCACGATTGCGACCATTTCGCCCGCCCGCCCTTGCAGGCGTTGCGAACCAGATTAGCGAGCTGAAACGCGGCGTGGAGATCGTGTCGTGCACCCCCGGCCGCATGATTGACCTGCTGGTCACCTCCAACGGCAAGATCACCAACCTGCGCCGCGTCACGTACCTGGTGCTGGACGAGGCGGACCGCATGTTCGACATGGGCTTCGAGCCGCAGATCACGCGCATCGTGCAGGTGGGGGCAAGGGGGGTGGGCGGTTGTGTGGGTGGGCGGCTTTCTCGGTGGTGTGGTAAGCCGCGCGGTTGCTCCTTGCCTCAGCAAGCCGGCCCTGGAAGGCCCCATGGCACGGGGAGGGAGGGGCCAGACTGGGCCTCTCATTGACAGCGGCCCGGCACTGCAGCAGCTTCATTGCGTTGTGTGCCGCATGATTGCGTATGGTCGGGCGTTGATGAATGGTCCAAGCCGCACGCAAGCCGAGTTAAATGATTGTCTTTCACTGGGCGCGCCCCCGCCCCTACCCGTCCCTGTCCCGCAGAATATCCGTCCGGACCGGCAGACGGTGATGTTCAGCGCGACGTTTCCCCGCCAGGTATGGGCCTCTTCGGGTGTTTGGCGCACAGTAGGGCAACTGTTGGTACCGGCAACGTGCCTGGATGCATGCTGCATCGCCTCCCGAATCTTTTGGTATTGCCCTTCGCCGGCACCTTGACCGATCACTGGCGGAACTGGTCATCCTGCCCTTGACTATTGTGCGTTGCTTGAGGGCGCGATGCCCTATCGGTACCCTACAGGTGGAGGTGCTTGCACGGAAGATCCTGCAGGACCCAGTGGAGATCCAGGTAAGGCGGGGCGGAGTGATGGTCTCCCATAACCTCCAGCACGGTCCTCTCAATTTCGGGTTGTCTCTTTGGTCCATTCTTCAAGACGTGTAGCGCGGATCGGATGGCGATCCATGTTGCTTTGCGTGCCATTGTGCCGCCACCGCCGGCCTGTTGGCATTAGGGGGCGGAGGAAGGTGCCTGCCCCGGTCCGCCGTATTGCCCCGCTGCAGGTCCGGTACACTGCGCCCACCTCCTTCCCTACCTTCTCCTGCTTGCCCTGCCCCCTGTCCACCCCTTCTCACGCATCCCTTTCCTCTCTTCTCAGGTGGGTGGCCGCAGCGTGGTGAACGACAGCATCACCCAGTTTGTGGAGATCCGGCCCGAGAAGGACCGCTTCCACCGGCTGCTGGAGATCCTGGGCGAGTGGTACGAGAAGGGCAAGCTGCTCATATTCGTGGACAAGCAGGAGAGCTGCGACAACCTGTTCAGGTGAGCGCGCACCTGCCTCTGCCTCCGTCCCGCTCGATGACGCCCCGGCGCTCCCGGCGGCCCCCGCACACTTGGCGCCATGACTCAAGTGCCATGGCTCAGACTCATCACCTTGTGTTCCCGCACGCGGCGCAACTGCGCCTCGACGCCTTGCTTGCCGCTCCACCACAGCCAGCCCATCATGCCTTATGCCTTTGCCTCCACCCCATCCGTCCTCCGCCACGCCGTGCTGCCGCCGCCGCGCAGGGACCTCCTCCGCTACGGCTACCCCTGCCTGTCGCTGCACGGCGGCAAGGACCAGAGCGACCGCGAGTCCACCATCGCGGACTTCAAGGGCGCCGTGTGCAACATCCTGGTGGCCACCTCCATCGCCGCCCGCGGGCTGGACGTCAAGGACCTGGTGCTGGTGGTCAACTACGACGTGCCCAACCACCACGAGGACTACGTGCACAGGTGCGGGGGCGGGGCGCAAGGGGGGGGGGGCGGGCAGGTTGTCCTTTGGGTGGAAGGCGTTCGATTAGGCAAGCCTGAAGCGCAGGCCATCCCTGGGACACAAAGACTCCCCCGCAGGTTGGAGGGCTGGGGCAGGGGGAGGAAAGGGAGCACCCAGAGGGGTGCAGTGTAGCGCAGGGCGGTCAAGGCGCACCTTGTCCCAGGTGGCGATCCTGGGGTCCTCTGGCAGCCATCGGCTCATCTGTCAGCGCTGCCGACCGCCTTGTGGGTGATTGCGTCAGCTGAATCGCCCCGGCCACCCTCCTCCTTCCCTCCCGCAGAGTGGGCCGCACCGGCCGTGCGGGCGCCAAGGGCACCGCCATCACATTCATCGGACCCGACGAGGAGCGATACGCGCCCGACCTGGTCAAGGCATTGCGGGAGGGCGGCGCGGCTGTGCCGCAGGACCTGCAGGTGGGCCGGCGCGGGGGCAGAGGGGAGAGGAGGGGAGGGATGCGAGGGAGGCCACCTCGCCAACACCGGCGTCTGGGCCGCTCTGCGCCACTGGTGGGGATAAAAGGGATGTGGAAAGGGGTCGGGCATACGCACAAGGCGTGCGTATTGGAGCCGACTTCGGCCGGGGTTGGACTCGTTCAAGTGTCGAGGGTATTAGGAAAGAGCCTTCATCTGCCGTCGCCTTCCAATCCCGTAGGCGCTGGCGGAGTCCTTCCACACGAAGCACAAGGCAGGTCTGGTCAAGGTAAGGCTGGAGGGGAAGGGAAAGGAGGCGGCGCTTGAGGCGCTGCGGCACGAGCGCACCCGGCGGCTTGCTGCAGCGTCGGGGACGTAACTGAGCCATTGAGCCGCGCAGGCACGGCCTGGCAGTGCGCCCCGCACCGCTGGGACCCTGCCGGGCTTCTATGCTCCCCGCTCCATTGGTTTCTCGGACCCCGTTCCTTCAATGCTCATCACTCCCGCTGCGAGTTTGGACGTGCCAGCCCACTCAGCTGCTTGCTGCCACGAATACAACGCTTGCCCCGCGCACATCACGTGCCATGCCACCCGTGGCGTCCCGCGCGTCAGGCGCACGGCAGCGGCTACGGCGGCAGCGGCTTCAAATTCGACTCCAACGAGGAGGAGCGCTTCCGGGTGGACAAGAAGGCGAAGGCCAAGGCGATGGGCCTGGAGGTGGAGGGCGAGGAGGAGGCCGAGGAGGCGGCGCTGGACGCGGCGGTGGCGGCGCTGGACGCGGTGCGTGGCCGCTGTCGGGGCCGGGACCGGGGTCACTCCTCTCCGCGCAAGAGGGGCCGAGGCCGGGGTCACTCCTCCCCGCCCATGCTTGCTGTGTATGTCTTGTGTAACCATCGTGGACGCAAACATACATTTCGTGTACCGGCTGCGATGGCTGCTTCGGCACCAGGTATAGCCTTGGGACAGCAGTAGGGTGGTGACATCGCTGTCCCGTTGGCGCCCCTCTCCCCCAGGACGACATCCGGCCCATCTCGGCCGCCAAGGCCGCCGCCAATGCAGCGGCGTCCACCGGCGGGGTGGTGAACGCAGCGGACTCGGTCTCGGCGGTGGTGGCGGCCGCGCGGGAGAAGCTCGCAGAGGCGGCCAAGGCGGGGCTCATATCAGTGCCCGCGTCGGCGATGGGGGGCGCGATGGCGGCGCCGGCGGCAGCGGCCGCGCCCGCCCCCAGCGCGGCAGCCGTGGCGGCGAACCCGCTGCTAGCGGCGGCGCAGCAGGTGGCAGCCAAGCTGACGGCGCAGGTCACGGGAGGGCCAGTCGCGACGGCGGCAGTGAGTGACAGGATGGGGCGGAGAGGGGTGATGTTCGCAGCCCTTTTAGGCGGTATGGGTTCGTGTTGTTATGCCTCTTGGTCCTCGCTCTGCACGCCAGCTGTGCTACAGCCCTCCAGCCTGGTGCACGTCGTGAGGGTAGTTCCACGGCACAGCAGCGTGGCGGTACCGCAGCTTGCACAGCATGTAAGGGCCTCAACAACCCTTGACGGCCCGCGTCGACCCTCTCCCCCAGGTGTGCTGCTCTTGCAGCCGGTGCCAGGGGCGCGCGCGCTTGCCCCCGCCCACTCCTGGAATGCTTCCCGGCCCCTCACCCCAACCCCCTCCCCCCGTGCCTCGGTCCGCAGCCCAGCGCCGCGGCCGGGACTTCGGCCCCGGGCCTCGCGGGCATCACCGCCGACGCCCTGGCGCGCGCCGCCGCCATCGCCGCCAAGTTCGGCGGCACCATCTCCCTCCCTGGTGGCGCCGCCGGCTCGGGCCGCTCGGCTCTCGCGCCGCAGGCGGCCGCCGGCTTCGAGGCGGAGCTGGAGATCAACGACTTCCCGCAGCACGCGCGCTGGAAGATCACGCACCGCGAGACCATGAACCAGATCAACGAGCTCACGGGCGCGGCGCTCACTGTGCGCGGCACGTTCGTGCCGCCGGGGCGGCCGGTGCCGGAAGGTGCGTACGTGCGTTGGTTCGAGGGCGGGGGCTCGGGGGCGTGTGGTATGTGATATGAACTGTATTCGTGAGGAGCGCGGGTGGGAGCGCTGGCCATGGGTGGGCGGCTGCCCCCATGGCACCGTGCCCGTCATCCAGCCGGTGCATGATTCGTAGCAGTAGCTGTGCACCGGCTGAGAAATGGGGCGGGCCTCGCTTCCGCCAGCGACCCGGGAATCGCAGCAACCCCAACGGCACTCGCTCTGGCACCGGCCGCGGCGTGACGCCGTTCCACGGCGCATGGCAGTGTTGATGCCGTGCCCTTCCCGACGCCGCACATTAGCCGGGCTTCCGTGTGCAGCTCCATTTACCCGCCGCTCCCTCTCCCGCCGCCCACCTCCGCGGCCGCAGGGGAGCGGAAGCTGTACCTGCTCATCGAGGGCCCCACGGAGGGCCACGTGAAGAAGGCCAAGGCAGAGATCAAGAAGATCATCGAGGAGACCACCGAGAAGGTCATGCGGAGAGACGCCCCGGCGGCGGGCCGGTACAGCGTCATGTAGGCGCGTGCGGGCCATGTAGGCGCGGCGGGGCCCTTATCCTGCGGTGCTGTGTGAGGCGTGATGGGCGGAGGCACGGCTGTCCGAAGGGGGGGGGGCGCCCCTCTAGAGGGCGGAGCGGCCGGGTGCTGTCGAGCCGTCCTTCCCTGCTCCTACGACAAAAAGTTGTTTTGCAGGCTGGGCGTGTTGTGACTGTACGGACTGGGGTGGCACTTGGGACTGTACGGACTGGGGAGCCCCTGCGCGGTCCGCACCGGCACGCTGCACGGAGAAAGTACGGGTTGCAGATTGCGGTCTGCGTCCCCTGTAAGCGTTTGTAACGCATGCGGCTGGACGGTCAGCTGATCCTGGGACCTATCGACGGCCCTGGAGCCAGATGGTTTTGGGGAGTTACGGCAGCAATGTTAGGTGGTGCTCGATGGCGGCACGCCGTACGGTACAGCTCGTACGCCATGGGTCCCACTACTCACGCATGGTTGCCAGGATCCCACACACCGCACGCACTCCGGCTGCTCGCTCGAAAAACATGTATAGCAGGAGATGGGAAGTTACTCGTGTGTGCGCATGCGCACGTCGCGGCTCTTGTCCCGCCTGCGCTTGCATGAGTGACGCGGGGCGTACGTACGGCCATGCCTGCCCGCCGCCGGACGCCCTCACGCCTGCTAATGTTACGGACGAGGTGAAGCGCAACGGCAGGGGGGGCGCTTTGGGTGCAGAGCGCACGTGTCACTGGTTTACAGCACCGCCCAACACTGCCCATATGCTGCACAGCCTGACGCCGCCCCGCCAGGGAAACAGCGGCCACTTCGAGCCCCCCTCAGCGCCAGCCCGTGATGCACGCGACGCCGTCTGCACGCGTCAGGCCCGGTACCCTGACTCAGGCGGTACCAGTACCGCCCCATCCACCGCTGCAGCACGCGACACACGCACATGGCGGTCCCCGCCGCCCCCACAAAGGGCCCGCTGCAGGCCTACGCAGCACCCGTACTAGGGGGCACGCGCCACATGCCACACATCCGCAATCCAAGCTGTCGTGTCTGCCCTGCGTCCGCCCCCAAACGGTATCCCGTGCACGGACCTGCGATCAGGGCACAACCACCAAACCACGGGGCGCTGCTTTCCCTCAAGGCAAGTAGGCAACGCAACGCCAGTCCTCCATGCGGGCCCCGGGACCCGGCTGGGAGTGCCCGGCCCCGCCCCGCCGCGGCGCAGCAGGCAGCGGGTGCGCAGACTCGCGGCGCCCGCTACAGCAGCCTCATGGTGACGTTTGTGAGGTACTCCCCCTCAGGGTAGGCGGGCTGCAGCGGGTGGCAGGGGGCGGCGCCCGCCACCCGGAGGAGCGTGGGCTGCCGGCCGACCTGCGGGGTGGGGGGCAGCGGGCGGGGGTGGACTGTGGAGTCTCCAGGCTCGGTTGGGAGGAGGGTGGCGGCATTGGGGGGAGGATCCAGGCTGCAGCCCGGTGTGGGAATCAGGGTGGATGCGGAACAGTCGCTGTGGAGCGGTGCGCCGTTGGTACTGTGAGCTGTTGGCGCTTTCCCGCCCTCCCGGCATCCCCGCACCTAAGCTCAGCGCACCCCCAACGCGTCCGCGCCGCCTCACCTCCCGCGCCGCCTGCGTCAGCATCGACGTGAACTCGCCGCTCTGGGTAGGGGGGCGGGGCGGGGAATGGGGTTCGGCGACAAGCACTCAGTGAAACGCCAGGCAGGGCGGCAGCAAAGCACGGCGCAGCCGCCCCCACCCTCTGCCAGCACATGCCAACATGCGGCACGCCATTGTACGGCACCGCTGTCGTCCTACGCCTGCTGCGCACACACGTCATCAAGCCTCGCGCAGTCCTGTGGCCCCTGTGGCCCGTGTGGCCCGTGTGGCCCCTGTGGCCCGTGTGGCCCGTGTGGCCCCTGTGGCCGCTGTGGCACATGCGGACCTTGCAAAGCAGGAAGCCACCCGCAAGCGCCCTGCCACCCGCTCCAATCCCACCCCCCAGATTCCCACCTGCGTCATCGCGCCGCTGCAGCTGCAGCTCATGAGCAGGCCGCCCGGGGCCACCAGGCGCATGGCCAGCGTGTTGAGGCGGATGTACCTGCGGGGGGGCAGAGCGGGGGGCGGGGGGACGGGGCGGAGAGGGGCGTCTGATCAGCAGATGTTTGCTGGGAGCAGGGGAGGGCGACGTGGCGTGGTGGCGTGGCGTGGCGTGGTGTGGCGTGGCGTGGCGGGGCGGGGCAGGGAGCGCGTGGCGAAAGGAACGGGGCGAGGGCGCAAGAAGCACGCAGTGGAGGCACATCGTGCGGCGCCGCAGCCTTCCGCATGCGCCGCGTTCGGCTCGTCTGCCACCTCGCCCACAGGTCACCGCGACGCCTCCGCCACAGCGGACTCTGCCGACAGCCACGGGCTGCCCCCTCCTGGTCGTGAGAGCGGACCACGGTCTCCCACCTCCCTCCCCCCCACGCCCAAACCTCCACACCACACCATACCCACCTCCACCCTCCCTTCAACCCCCCGCCTACTTGATGCGCGCGCGCGCCAGCGAGGCCCGGTCCGGCGCCAGCTTGGGAGGATCCAGGACCACGATGTCGTACTGCCTCCCCGCCGCCAGCTCCGCCTTCATGGCCTCGCTGACGTCAGCCCTCAAGAAGGTGGCGGCGCCGTCGAGGCCGTTGAGGCGGGCGTTCTGGGCGGCCAGGGAGACGGCCGACTCGGACGAATCAACGCCTGCGAGCGCGACCGGAGGAGAAGCCCGCCGTCGGGCGTAATGCACATTACAGCGCACCCAAGCGCACGCAAAAGGCGCTGTGTGCTCTCTGCAGCAGACGGGCGCGCACTCATGTCCGGCGGGATGTGGAGCCTAAGAATGCGGCAATCGCGAATTGGCACTGGGGGTGGGTGGGGGGGTGTTGCGCGGACCGTGCGCTGCAGCAGGGGGCGTTTGCTCGCACATGCGCTCCGCGGCACCCGAACGCCGAAGCCCGTACACCGGAGCTCCCGAGTCCAGGTCCTTGTGTCCCCCGCGCGCTCGGTCGGCCCCGCGTACCTACGACCCGGGACGCGCCCGCCGCCGCCGCCGCCAGCGCAAACCCCCCGCTGTAGCAGCACAAGTCCAGCACGCTGGGGCCGGGACCGCCGCTCCGGGCCGCCACCTGTCATGGCGGTGGGCGGTGGGCGAGGAGAGAGGGGGATTGGGGCCCCGGGACACGCCGCTTCCAGTCGCGGGGCCTTTCTCCGGAAAGCGCACCCCAAGCGGCTGCAGGCGGCTCGGGCGGGGGCTTGACGCGGCCTCGCGCCGATACCCGGGGGGCCCGGGCCGCCCGCCGCGGGCAGTCAATCGCGTGGCTGAAATCCGCCGCAACGTCTTGTCGCCCCTCAATGCACCGCCGTACAGCTGGGGGCCTAGCCGCCTGCTGGCCCTCCGCCCCCGGCCCCGCCCTCCCCCCGGCCCCGGGTCGCCCCACCTGCCGCCGCACCAGGTCCCCCAGGAACGCCCGGCTGTCGCGCTGGTCCGCGTAGAAGCCCGTCTTCTGGCCCTGCGCGGCGCAAGGCGGGGGGGGGGGGGCACAGCCCGGTCGGTGTGGGCAGCGCAGCGGGATAACGCAAAAGCGGGAGTTTGCCCAAAGACGTGTCAAGCAGTGAGCGTGCCATCCGGCCTTCACGTGCAGGTGAACCCGGCGACCATCAGGCGCGACGCGTGCCGCGCCCTCACGCCCCCGCGCCCTCGACCCCATCCCTTGCAGCCGCCGCCGCCGACCCGCACCTGCGGACTGGCCGCCAGCCTGAGCCCCGCCTCGCGGACCTCCACCGTCTCCTCCTCGCCCGCCCGCGACGTCGCCGCCTCCTCCTCTGTCCCCACCGCCGCGTTCGCCTCCTCCGGCGGCGGCTCCAGCCCCTCCTCCTTGAGAATCTTCCACATGGGCCGCCACACGACGCGGCTGAGGCCCGTCGCCTCACGGATGGCCGCCTCGATGTCGGTACGGTACCTGGCACCAGGCGGATGAGGGCAAAAGGGCCGAGCGGGAAGGGCAGGGAGAGCAGGGAGCGGAAACAATGGGAGGGGGCGCAGCAGAGCACGAGCCGGAGCATCGTTGAGGCGTGAGGCGTGTCTGGCAAAGGCCGCGCAGGGGCAGAGGCAGTGGCAGCGCAGAGGCGTGGGTCTAGCGGGTGACGGAATCCCGCGTGCGCGCTTCCGGGCAGCGTCGCCTTCATGGGCAGGCTACGAGTTGAAGCCGCCAGCGCTGGCCATCGCCCGCTAAGGGCCGCGCCCCCACCCACCCACCCTCCGCTCCTCGCACCTCTGCACCCATCCCGCCACCGCCTGCACCACCACCACCTCCCCGAGCACGTCAGCCACCAGACCCGACAGCATGTCGCCCTCGCTGTTGACCAGCCTGGGGAGGCGAGGGGAGGTGGGTGGCGGGGGGAGGGCAGGGGGAAACCGGGGCGGGGCGGGGCGGGGCTGGGGTCGGAAACCTTGTCCAGAGGACGATGCTGAAGGCGGTCAAGGGTAGGTAGGTGGGCGGTGAGGGCATGCTGCTGGCGTGGGCGTACGGCAAATGGACGAGCGCTGTCGCACCGTACTACGCGCAGTGATTGCTCTCTCCTGCGTGGCGTAACAGGCCCGGCCGCCCTTCCAGCGGCCCATCCCACGCCGAGCTCGCTGTTGATTCCTTCTGATTCGATCGCACGCCCACCTGCCCAGCCGCCGGCCGCCCGCCCGGACACCCCTGCGCCAACACGACCCGCTGCACTGCCGCCCCACGCGGGCGCGGCGCCACTCACCGCTGCCCGGAATGGCTGGCCGCACCCGCTTCC
>LSYV01000003.1:1638199-1671083 GCA_001584585.1 Gonium pectorale
CCGCTCGCCCGGAATGGCTCGGCCGCCACCCGCCTTCCCCGCCCCCACCCCCGCCGCCCTCACCGGTACACGTTGGTGTCGGCGCTGGGCAGCCCCAGCGCCCGCCGCAGCGCCACCGCCTGGCCCACCCGTCGCCGCACCAGCGCTGGCACGTCCAGGCGGCATGCGGCAGCGCCCGCGTCCGACTCCATCTCCGGCTGCAGCTGGAGCAACCTACGGTGCGGAGGCGCGAGAGGCGTGGTTGCCCAGGAACCAGCAACTCCGTACCCATAACCCCGACGCCATGAAACCACTCCAGCGAGGAGGCGGGCCAGCCGTCCACGTGGAATGAACAGGCACTAGTCCGGGGTACGCGACACCCCTCGGGGCGGGCGGGAGCGGATGGAGGAACCTCACCTCACGCGGAACATGGAGTTGGGGTTGTAGACCCCCCACCCGAGCGGCCGCCGCGACGAGTCCGTCACCACCACCGCGTCGCCGATGTCGGGCGGCGGGCGCCCGATGACGCAGTCCACGGCACCGCCGTACACCATTGGGTTGCCGTACGCGAACAGCCGCGCCTTGTCCTTTTTCAGCACGACCTGCGGCGCCGCGCCGGCGCCGGCGCCGGCGCCAGCGCCGCTGCCGCTGCTCGAGGGAGCAGCGTCCTTCTGCGAGCCCTTTTGGCGCTTGTTGCTGCTCTGCTCCTGTTTGACCGCGGCAGGCACTGCCGCCCTGGGCTGCGCATCAAGCCGGCCCTCCTGGGGCAAGGGCGTGGGCTGCGCCTGCGGCTGACGGGCCTGCGGCTGCTCCTCCGCAGGCTGCTGCTGCTGTCCCTCCTCGCTCATCGCCTGCTCGTGCTGCGTCGACAGGGATGTGAGGAGAGACGACCGGAGCCGCCGTACCGCGTCGGCATCCGCTAGCAACGCGTCCAGCTCTGCCAGACCCTCAGCGCCATCCTCCTCCCCACCAGGGCCCTGCTCTGCGACAGCATCTTTCCGCTGTTTAGGCGGGCGGCTGGAGGGCACACTTGCGCCATTCAAGGGTCGCCCGCGACGGGGCGGCGCGTCGGAGTTAGAGTCTGGTGCCGACCGGCCGCGCGACTGTCCCGGGCCCTGGCGCGAAGCTTGTAGGAGGCTTACGCTCCGTGCAAATTGCGGCACAAATGGCTGGGCGTGTATGCAGCGGGCGGCGGGCTCCTTGACCGCAAGCCCGCGTAGGGTGTGCATTACTAAAGCGCAAGTAACTGAATTACGTGTCGGGGGTGTAAAAAGGCCGCGGGTGGCTGCTCGCGTTGAGAACAAATGCGCAGAGCGGAACCTGTGCAGGAGCTCGAACAACATCAAGGTGATAACAGCTACATGCTTAACGCCATGTCGGACAAAGTCCGTCCAGAAAGGGCATGCAAGATGCAACAATCGATCGGTTGTCTGTTGGCCGATTACCGTCGTAGCACGTAGCTGGGTACCTGGCTACCTGCCGAGCTGGCGTGGCGATCGTTGGAAGGGGAGTGCAGGGCAATCATTACACATGAGTTGGGTAGCTGACCAGGCTCTCAGCGCTTTGCACCCTGCCTCGATGAGCTCGATGTCGCACCGTATTGACCGCAGGCACCTGCTTCGCATGTGATCAAATACGCAGACCCCGGGCAGCCACCTGCCTAGCGCCAGCATTGGGCCGGGGCTGCAGAGCGACGTTCCGGCACTGGAGAAGTCCTAATCTGAGAATACGACCCGATGCTCTTCAGAACGCGCAGCCCGTGCTTGTTCCACGTTCCACTTCACAGAAAGTAGGGCCAAAACTGACCAGCGCAAAGAAAATATCAGTGCTCCGACCAGCGCTTCATTGTGCCTTCAGGGGAGAAAGGGTACGGGCTACGGCACCGTACCTTGACATCAAGTTCAGGGCGGTTGGGTGAGGAACCTAGGCAGTGCTATGCTGACCAACAATCGCCGCCTACAAAAAAACAGAGTGTGTGAGGCTGTGCCTTTGCAGTTTATTGCAACCACTGTGTTGTACTAGAGATACACCGGACAAAGTGTTCCATATATACGTCCAGAGCGACCTCGCCTAGAAGGCGCACCAACAGCCCCAGCATGCTGTGTGTGGCATGCGGCAACATGGCTGGCTAGTGGCTACACCCCAGGATGCAATGCAGGTTCAACGGAATCGAGGCCCGGCAGGCGCAGAGCGGTCAGCAGGCTCTCCTTGCAGCCCACCATTTGATAAATCCGACGCCGCAACGCCCTTTGTCCATGCAATCGTCACAGCGTTGTCACAGCCCTCCGCCCAGCCTGCCAGATCCCCCATGTGCCAAGCCGCCGCCTCCTTGCCGTGCACTTTAACCACCCGCCGCTGCCACCGCCTCAATCAACCGTCCTGCGCTCGTACCACCGCCTGCTCTGCTCGTCCACACGGTCCAGGTAGTACACGCCGGCCGCCACGTCAGCAAGATCGCCGACGGGGCTGTAGGGCACGGGGCATCCGTACGCCCTTTCGACCTGCTCTGAAACCGCATCGTACACCGGGACCGGCCGCGCCACCCTGGCCGCCAGCCGCGCCTCGAGATCCAGGGTGCGGCGCACCGCCGCCAGGGTGAACCGTGGGTCGGCCGGTCCCGCCTCCCCCTCCGAGCCGCCTTCCCCGCCTTCCAGGGCCCCACTCTCCGCAAGCAGGCCGCCCCGCCGCGCGGGCCCACCGGGAACGGCGACGGCCGCGCGGCTGCCCCGCGCCACGAGGCTGAGCAGCGCTGCCATGGTTCCGGAGCCGAAGGAGAAGAGGAGCAGCCGGCGGCCTGCTAGGCCCTCCCCTCGCCGCGCCACCAGACTGGCCAGCCCCTGCCACAGGCTGGCTGTGTAGGCGTTGCCCACCTGCGGCCGCCGGGGGCAGGGGCAGGGGCAAGGGCAGGGGCAGGGGCCACAGGGTGTCGGCGCCGGCTGTGGGCGGGTCGAGGACAGGCGACGGGAAGCTGTCGCGGAATGGGCAGTGATGCCCAAAATGCGCACAACGGAGTGAGCGAGCTGCACCTCACCGAGTGACGCAGTTCGGTTCGCGCCTTGCATTTCCAGAAGCGCCGGAGCGGGCGGATAGAGGATCCGGGCTTCCCTCTCTGTTGACACGCCAGGTTCCGAGTGTCCACGAAGCCTACCCACCCAGCGGTAGCAGGAGCATCAGCCCGGAATTCCCCGCTCAGCCCCTACCGGACGATCCTTACCCGACGCCACCCGAGTTCCCGGTCCCCCACCTGGGACCCACCTGCTTCTGCAGCCACGCCGCGTCCTCAGCAATGTCCCGCCACAGTGCGTCCGTGGCCACCAGGAGGGCCGACTCCAGGTGCTTATCGTCCAGTCCCCAGCACGCACAGGCCTCAGGATCCCGGGGCAGCTGCTCGCGCGAGCGCAGCACCCCCCGGAGCGCGGCCCCCAGCGGGCCACCCGGATCCGGAGCCGGCTGGGCCGTCTGGATGGCGGGCGCGGGCGCGGAGGCCTCCCCTCCGGGACCGCTCCGCGGAACTGCCTCCTGCGACGCCTCCTCCTGAGCCCACTCCCGCACCCATGCTTCGTGCTCCGCGCCTGGAGACGCGGAGGCCGCAGCCGTGCCCGGCCCCACTATCCTCCAAGCTGAGCCCGCAGGGCCCTCTCGCTCCTTTTCCGTCGGCTGCGGGTGCTGTTGCCGCGCCACCGAGCAACTGCACCCCCGGGTCCGCGCGGTGGCACACTGCGGCCCGGGACCATGCGCCCCCCCGCCCGGGGGATCCGGCCCGGCCGGACCATGCCCGGTGCTGGGTGGGAGCTGCGCTGAACCCCCACAGGAAGCGGCTGCTGCCACCTCTTCACCGGGACCGGGAGCGGCCGAGGCAGGGCATGTCCGGGCACGCGACGCTCGTGCCACCGCCTCCCCGGCACCGTCGACGGACGCAGCCGTCGCTTGTGCTGTCGCGGCAGCCGCTGTGGGCTGCACAGGCGGCTGCCCCTCCAGCGGTGGCGCTGTCGGCCCCGCTGCCGCGCCCCCTGATGCCGCTGCTGCTGCTGCTGCGGCAGCAGCCCTCAGGGCGTCCATGAGCGCTATCCGCGCCAGGCCCTTGCGCACCAGCTTGTTGAGCGGCGCGTGCCCCACGAAGTGCGACACATGCGGCAGCAAGCCTGCGGCACGGCATCAGCGCACGGAATCCGGGGGGGAAAGACCGAAGAAGCTGAGAACCAATCCACTGTCGCAGCAGGCAACGTAACAGGCGCCTAATGTATGTCTTGTTCCCACCAACATAATATCGTAAAACAACCACGGGCTCCTGATGGCGCTGCGTTCCGCCGCTTCCCCAGCCCCTCCCTCCACTTTCGCGCGCCCCTCCGTCCCGCAGTGCTGTGCCAGTCTGTCCGCGTGTTTAGGTTGGGCGGGTGGGCATGGGGTCTCCGCCTCCTCCCCTTCCATATGCCAGCAATCTATCAGCGACCACGGCTATGAAGGTATGCTACAGCACGGTTCGCTCGTCGCTGACGTTGCAGGTCGCCGTTCCTCGTACTACTAAGTATGCGATTCGGTGTCCGCGACGCGACCCGTTTCCCTTTCTTTATTGCCCTCACCCACCTTCCCCGGGTGCCAGCAGCCCCGCCCGCTCCAGCCGCTCCGCCAGGCGCAGCGCGCAGTGCCCCGCCGAGCCCAGGTACTGGCCCAGCGTCAGCGGGCCGTCCACGGAGGGGTAGGGCAGCCGGCCCAGCGGCTTGAAAAAGTCCCAGGCGTGTGCGCCGTGGGCGCCCTGCCACATCGGGTCCAGCACCAGCGGCGCGTCCGGGCCCACCAGCAGCGCAGCGGCGCCGCAGCCGCCTGCAGCGTGGGGACAGGTCAGGCGGAGGGGGCTCGGGCAGCAAGGCGGCTGGGGGGTTGTGGGGCGTGTGGGGCATTGTGCGTAGGATCATGCGTAGGGGGCGCAGGCGAGCAAACAGAATGGGCGCAGGCAACGGCACGTCTTCCAACCAACTTTCAATGGAAAGATACAGAGGAAGAACAACCAAACCCTCCAGGCCGTTTGTCCTGGCAGGTGCGACGAGCAGCCATGGCCCGTTCAAGCCAGTGCACACCACACCCCCACCTACCCAACCCCAGCTCCGGCTCCTTGTTTCGGTCTCTTGCGCATCGTGCCATGTCCCACTGCCACCCCAACATGCCCTCTCCTGCCCGCAGCACACGACTGACCCGTGGGTCGCGCAGCGCTACCGGGGGCGTACAGGGCCACGTCCGCCGCCACCACCAGCGCCAGCCGTCCGTCCCACTGCCGGCTCTCCACCCAAGCGGCGGCCGCCAGCAGCGCTGACGTGCCCCCAAAGCACGCGTGCATGGCGTCAGCGGCCGGGGCCGGAGGGCCGCGAACCGCGGGGCGCGCCCCCTGCCGCCCCTGGGCCGGCCCCAGATGCGGCTGCGACTCCCCATCCTGCTGTTGCTGCTGTTCAAAATAGCGCATCAGGTGCGAGGTGATGCCCTTGCTGCGGTCCACACCCGACTCGGTGGCTGCCTGCAGGCGACCCGAAAGGGAGGCGGGAGCGCAGCAAAACGGTACCGTCGGCGTCTATACGTGCTTGCAGCGCTCAGCCCGTCAGCCGATGTGCCTGATCGGCGCTCTGGACTGCCGTATGGGTATACGCCACTCGCCGCTCCGAATCCCCTTCCGGCGGCAACATTAGAAGCGTATCCACCGCACCCGGGGAGCGGACCTCAGTCACCGAGTTCCGCTCGGCTCGGCTGCGCGGCTGCGCCCAGCCTCCTGTTCCCCTGCCTACTGACCCATCACCAGCTGCCCGGCGCCCCGCACAGACACACGCACGCAACATCCCGCTCCTTCCAGCCGTGCGCGCCTGCAGGTAGCCGATCTCATCCGGTCGTACTCCGTACTTCTCCATGAGGGAGTGCGCGGCGGTGAGCGCCATGGACACCGCGTCCTCACGGTCGCTGGCAAACGCCATGGCCTCCTGGTTGCGTTGGTGGCAACGACGCATGGACAAGGTATAAGGCGGAAGCGAAGGCGCGGCGGGCCGGAAGCATGCCGTCCATGGCCATAAACGGATGCCGTACTCCACGCATCTCTGCCCGTCCCTCGGGCACGGCAAGCCCCGTGTGGCATGTGGGTCATGTGTGCGTGGCTTCATCCTCGCCCTCACCTGACCGAGCCCCAGAGTGTACTTGCCGGGGCAGCCGTCCACGGCCTCCAAGTCCACCATGCCAACCTGCCACCGCAACCAAAGGCATTACCGAAACTGAATCCCCAGCCATCAGATCAACCAAGTTCGGGTGGGATATTGTCATTAGTTGATGTGAGCGCAGCGTGGCCAGGCTCCAGTCGTGGGTCCGGGTCTGGCGGGATGGTAGTCCAGTTAAGGCCGACCCGTGACCCGGCGACGCCCCCCGAAGTCCCCCCGCCACGCATAAGCAGTTGAACGCGGCGGCATCCCGAGCGCTGCTGTGTGTGCAAGGTGCACGTGCCGCAAGTCACCTTTTGTTTCGGAAAGTAAATTTCGATTGCCAGGATGCCCACCGCCTCCGGGCGGGGAATATCTGGAATGTGGCGCCATGTAGATTCCATGAGCTAAGCGTGGAAAATGGCAGGGTGGGGGCCAGCAGTTGTAAGCACTCGGAAGGCGCATCAAGTAGCTTGAAAACAGATCATTTTGCAAGCATTCAATTTGAACACGCACAAGGTCGCCGTTCGGGTCTCTGCTGACTCCTCCACCGTAGATACGACGCGCCTTGCCCGTCTCCCTATTCACAAACCAGCATTCCAACCCGTGCTTGTGGACAAGGCGATCAATGCGCGCTTCCCTAAACTGCACGGGCCGGCCGCGGCCGGCCGTCGCTTGCAGCCAGAGCGCCTGCTGCTCGATGCAATTTACTCCCTACGAGCGTCATAGTCGTCGAATCAACGTGCTCCAGTGCTTGAGTGCTTCTGCGGACACGGCCGCACTGGCAGCGCTCTCGACGCATAGGCCCCCTACAGACACGCCAGCATACATTCCGCCGGCGCTGTCGAGGCGGACGCTGCTCGTTGCGGGCGTGGTAGCGACGGCGGTGGTGGCGCAGGGGCTGCACAGCTCCGCGCACGCAGGTGTGGCCACTAGTGGGGCGGGGGGTGGGGCGGGGGAGCGTAACGCCTGCGACATGGCCACACAAATCAGTGGCCCTGGCGTGTGCCTGGTGTGCAGTGACGTCGGGATTGAGGAGTGCAAGCCCCACCTCGCTTAGCGGCTAGTGTTGAAGCCTTGTGTTCAGCACGTGCGGTCTTGCCCGCCTCAGCTGCTCCTATGTGCCTCGGCCCACTCGTCAGATACGCATCCGCATTCACCCTCAGCCTGCGCAACTACTAGTGGGCCCCTGCTCAATGGTTTCACTGCCCTGAAGCCGCCCAGGCTGGCCCGGCGGTGCGCACTTGCCGCACCTTTGGCCTTCGCTGCATGCGACACCCAACCTCCTGAGTCAATGACCGAGCCGCCGCCTGCGGCCTTCTTGGCTGCCCCCCCCCAGAGGAGGGCTCTGCCGTTGCCGCGGCCTCCGAGCCCGCGGACCCTTCCCTGACTGAGTACGTCAACGCCAAGCAGCAGTACCGCCTGCTGGTGCCCGCGGCATGGGAGGCCAAGGGCAAGGCGGGTGAGCCTGCCAGCAGGGGCGGCACGGTGACGGAGGGGGCGTGGAGGGCAGCAGGGGCTCCGCCATGCCCGCCTCGTCGGCAGCCAGTACGGAGGCCCCCTCCCGCGTGAGCGGCGCATGCGGCGGGGCACTCCGCGCGAGCCGGAGCGGCTCACTGCCTGGCCCGGGGCAGCGCCCGGGAAGGCCGCAGCGCCCGCTTGCTAGGGGGCAGCGGGGGCTGCAGCCCGGGGCCCCTCACCGCGCCCTTGGGGACCAGTGGGCGTCAGCCGGCGGCCTCACAGCGGCCTCCCGTGGGGGCCACGTGCACCGGCCACGATACCGCCACCTGTGTCCATGCCGATCCCGCTGCTCTCGCCCGCTCCAAACCCAGTTGCGCATAGCATCGTAGCCCCGGGCGTGTTACCCCCGTGTGGCCGGGCGCGCTCCCACTCCCACACGGCGTACCCTGCGCCCCCCGCCTACCCCATGTGTCCCCCCCGCCCAACCCCGCCCACACCGCGCCCAACCCTCCGTCTGTCCCCCACTCTCCCGCTGCTCCTCTGCTCCACCGCCGCCACCACCCGGCGGCTGCCACACTGACCCCTGCACGCCGACTGTGCCAACCCACCCTCGCATCATACGGCCCCCTCACGTTGCTCGCCTCCCTCACCTAGCCCTCCCCCCTTCCTTACGCCGCCGCAACCCCTTGGTCGCTGCGGCCCGCACGTCATAGCTGCTCGAACTCGCACCCGCTCGGCCGCCTTCCCCATCCCGGCCCATCCCCCCTGTGCCGCCTCGGCCCCCCAGGCGCTGACGTGCTGTTCGAGGACCCCTCCCGCCGCTCCACGTCTCTGGGCATCACGGTCAACCCCGTCAAGGTGGCCTCCATAGAGCAGTTCGGGGGGCTGCAGGACGTGGGAGACAAGCTGCTGGATGCGGAGCGGAAAAAGGTGCATGGGGGCGAGGGGTGGGCGCAGCCGGGGCGACCGGCTTGGGAGTGCGCTCAGGCGGCCGCTACGCATGCATACTCCGCAGCAGCAGCAGCAGCAGCAGCAGCAGCAGCGCGAACTGGTCGGCATTGCAGTGCTGGGTCCTGCGCGCTGCGCGGTGGGCGGTGGGCGATTGGAGCGGCCCAAAGGTGCCTTGAGCAGGGTGCAGCCCGCCCGATATGCTCGGTGCAATACTCTGCCGCGGATATCTGCTCAAGGGCCTTTGCCTCTGCTGCTGATAGGTCGAGACCTGTCCGGCACTTACTCCCCGTGACCACGCTGCCCGCTGCCTGCCCCTCCCCTCCGTTACCCTCCGTTACCCCGCCTCCACCCCCCACCCCCTGCAGGAGAGCACGCTGGGCGTCACCCTGCTGGGCAGCTCCTCCCGCACGGGAGCCACAGGGGCCACCCTGTACGAGTACGAGTACGAGCTGGACAGCACACGCGGCCGCAAGCGCATCCTCAACACCGTCACCATCTTCAGCTCAAGGTGGGTTGCAGTTGGGTGGATGGCCATAGCGACGCAGGAAGAACGGTGTGTGGAGACAGCTGATACTGGTTCAACCGCTGGCACGCCGCGCCGTTTTCCGTGCGGTTGCCACGCAGCCTATTTGCGGAAGCCTCCGAGAGACATCTCGGCCTGCAAGAGGTGTTCCCGCGTTACGTTTACCTGTCCTAAACGGTGCTCGCGCCGCTGTCCCCGGCGATGGGGCGCAGGCTGTACATCCTCAATGCCGCCTTCAAGTGCGACAAGGACGGCTGCAGCGAGGAGGCGCAGCGCGGGGTGGCGCTGCTGCGGCGGCTGGCGGGCTCATTCGACGTGACCACCAACTGAGCTCAACGTGCCTGTGTCTCGGCCCAAGCCGCAGGCAGCCATTGGCAGCAGCTGAGGTCCGTTTGCGAGCGCTTGATAGGGGGCCGCGGCGCCGACCGAAGGGCATGCTGAGGCAATTTTAGCCAGGCACAAGAAGAAGCGGGAATTAGCTAGCAGCATGACAGGAGAAGGCATGGCGCTCGGCATCCCATGCAGGTCCCATGCGGGGACGGCGGGGCGGAGGCAGCAGCTGTTGAAGGTCCGTGCAGCCGCCCGCCTCGCACCTCCACCCCCCGCATATACGGACAGTTAGAAGGGCAGCCAAACAGGGAGAGCTCCGGGTGCGGCGATGCGATTTCGGATGTGACCATTACGCAGGACATTCAGAGCCGGGCAACGGTGCTTAGCGGCATAGGGCGATGCCCCCACCCCGGCTCCGGGTACCTTGCATCCAGAGCTGGAACACGCTTTGCTGGGGTATGATAGTCCCTTGGGTGCGGGAGTCCGCGTCGTGCGTCGTTTCTGGTCAGCAGCTGTGATCGGCGGCTTCATGCGCATTGTGCGCGGATGGTGAAGTGGCTGCGAGATGCAGCAGCGCTTTGCGGGGTGTGTGTGCTGGCACCCTCTTACTTGGGTTTGATTGGGATGCGGGCAAAGCACCTTATGCGTGCGTCTGAGTAGGGCATTGTGTTGTTGGCTTGTTGCAGGTTGCGGCGGCAATGGAGCCGCCTGTCGTCTTGTTGGGTCCGCCGTGTCGCAACTGAGCGCGGAGGGAAGGGCCGTCACAGGTCCTGCTGCCCTGCGTGCGGGGCGATCTGACGACGAATGCAGGGCTGTCAGGGCGCACGCAAGTTGTAAGGGTTTCACGGTCGGCTATGCTACGTTGCCATACTCCGACAGCTGGGCTCGCGCGCCCGTGCCCCGCACCTTGGATACCAGAAGAATCTGTAATTGGTGAAAAGAATTAGCAGATAGATCAGTAGAGGAAGGGAGTGCACTGCCAGACTCATTGTTTGAGATGGTTGGTCGGCCAAACGCAGTGCAGAGGGTCGCGACCCACGGGCCCGACATGGCCCGATCTTGTACGCAGCCGTCCACCGGCACAGTCAGTTGATAAAAACTGGTGAATCGCTAGCCCCGCATGCGGCCGTACGTGGGAACGGTGCTTGTCCTGCTATCTGAACGGAGCGGTTCCTGGTTGTACATACATAGCGACGCTGCGACCGCTTGCACATTGTCTTTCGCGTCGCATGTGCCAAGGCCGCACATTGCCAAAATGGCTTGAAACGCCAGCTAGGCCTGGAGCGCAAGCGACCCATGTCACCGTAACAGCTTGCAGAAGCGATGCTACCCGCTATCATCTGCATCCTCTTATCATTATCGTTCAAGGAAGTATATGCAAATGACTTGCCAGCGAGCCTACGGGTCGCTCCCCGCGTCGTGGATGTCGACTGGCGGGGACTGCGGGTTTCGGGTATGATACCTAACCGCGAGGAGCTCAAAGGGAAGGTAGGCGGCGGGGAAATGACGGGGGTGGGAGCACAGCACACGTCAACACGCCCGCTGTCGTAACGCCGATGACTGGATCTCTCCGGCGGGCGTCAATCCCAGCCGCGTGTGGTCTTCGGGTACCTGAGCGAGAAGGACTGGGCTTTCGTCGAGTTACTGTGCTTCCTGCACGCTAGCTGGCGGTACGTGACGTCTTTGGCGGAGGTAAGAGACGCCCCTGCGCGCAACAGGGAGATATCGCCACGACGGACCCGCTTCAGATACCATTAAGTCAGGTACTGTGCCGTTCCAGGCACCAGGTACCAGCATCCTCCGTTGGAGTCTGTGTGCATTGCGGCAGGCGCGGGCGTGGCCTATGACCGTCACCTGTGCGCCCTAACCCAAGCAACGAGCCCGACGCGCCGTGGCTTTCTCCCTCCCCCGTCGGTCCTCCTTAGGCTCGGCAGTCAGACATAGAGATGCACTTGTACATTCCCCCGGCCCTCCTTCCACTCGCCGCTCGCATCCACCCTCGCGCTCAGCGCATCACCCCCGCCCCCGCCTTGCGCCCCACCGCCAGCCGACGGGCTACCGCATCGACCTTGTCGTCTTCTCCGACCAGCGCTGGCTGCGGGAGGCCAGCGCCCTGTGCGAGCCGGTGCAGCTCGAAGAGGCCGCCCGTGACGGGTTCACGCGGCTCCGAGACCGGCCTGGCAACGCCTCGACGTGCTGGGTGGTGCCCTACCCCCGCCCGCCCGTGGCCGTGTGGCACGGCTACCCCTTTGTGGCCAGTTTCCACTACCTGCGGGACGAGCGCGTGGCCGAGATGTTGACCGGTGTGTACGGCTACGGCCTCAAGACTGACTTTGACTGCTTCCTAACGGCAACGCTGGTGCAGCACTTCCCGTACCGGCTGGAGGTGCGAGCTGCGCTAGAGGGCTGGAGATGTATTTGAGTGGTTGCTATTGTGGGTGGCGGGGGTGCTGCGATGCGCGGCGCCGCTGGGGCGCGGCGGGTGACGGGTGCTACCGCTACGTGGCGTGCGGTTCACAGCAACGCGTAATCCGCATGGGGTGGACTCCTCCTAGACGCTGCGCGTACGTAAGGAGCACACACTGCCAGCACCCAGGCGGTGTCGGGTCCACGGAGGACACGAGCGGACGCGTGCAGGCGCGGATGCTGGAGCACTGGGGGCCAGCGCCTCGGGGCTACACTGTCCCCTAGCACTTGACAACATCGTAGGCACACAATACAGTGCATGTGCCAGGGTCAAACCTCACGCACCCCCAACCCCACGTTTGCAAAGACAGCTAAGTTTCTTTGCGTTGCTTCGGCCCGCCTTGTGGCTGGCCCACATCTCCCGGTTTCCCTCCTACAACCTCCTGTCTCCTGCGCGCCGTCCCCCAACTACTTCCCCCGGCAGATGGGCCGAATGCACTACACGCTGCTGCCTGACACGTCCGCCCGCCTGCGCCGCGTGGCGGCCGAGCTGGGCCTGGCCCACCGCGGCGTGCACGACGTGGGGCCCACCTGGCACGGCGACGTGCGCAGCCTGGTGGCCCTGGCCAACGCGTCTCTGCCGCTGGTGCACCACCTGCTGGACAGCCAGTTCGCCAAGGAGCCGGATGGCAGCTGGAGGCAGAACTGGGCGGCGGGGGAGGTGCGACGCGGGGTTTGTGCCGCGGCGTGGGTTGATGCATGGCGTACGACCCGAGGCGCTGGCTCCATGCGTGTGTCATACATAGGCTTGCACTTTGGGTGGCTGCTCGGCACGGCGAGGCGCGGCAAGGCCACACTGCATGGGCGCCCTTGCGCTGACTGCGTCGCGCTGTGTTTGCGTCCGTGGGGTGCCCTGAGGCCTGGCGCCTGTATCTGTACCTGTGCCGCCGGGCCCGCTGCTCGCGCGCCTGCTGGCTGCAGGGCTGGCCCGTGTGGAGCAAGGACATGGCGGTCATGTACGCAGCCGACATCGCGATCAACCACCTGGTAGAGGAGTTCGAGGTCTCCAACAAGTGAGCGAGGGGCGGGGCGACGCGCTTGCATGGAAGCCTGTAATAAGCGCGCGTGTGTATTCTGCCTGCGATTGACAAGCGAATAAGGACGCTGTGCTTATTGCCGACCCAGCTGCATGCCAGTGTAGGGGCCCCTGGCTCTTCAAGGCCTCACGGATGGTGTGGACCCTGTTGTGGACCCTGGTGTCCACAAGGCGGTGCGCCGCGTGGATGGCGCTTCTTGCGCAGCGAGGGTGTACGGCAGTGGTGTTGTTGGCGAAGGCAAGCCGGCGCCCACTGCGGCGCCCAATGACTCCTGCGTGCTTGCAATGTCTCTCCCCTCCCGGCGGCAGGTACGACGTGCACGCCGACACCGAGAAGTACACCTTCACGCTGTACCACATCCACTCCCAGCACGACGACAAGGACTTCAGCAAGTTCGAGTTCTTCAAACACAAGTACGCCCACAGGTGCGCATCTGGGCGCGGCTGGTGGGCGTATGGGCGCTCGCGGCGCGTGGCGCTCCGCAACGACAGCAACGACAGCAACGAGCAGCCAACCCGGTAGCCTGAGCCGGGTGGCTCAGGGATCGCAGAGCGCCCGCGGAATGCCCGCCCAAGAGCGGGCCTTCAGCGACAGCTCACGCGCCATGCAACGGGTCCCGCCGCCCGCGGCTCGCCCACAGGGGCCGCCGGACCTTCCGCACATGCCGACCGTCAAGGCATGCTCCGTGGGACCGTGACCTGCTAGCTGCTACACTGGCCGCACACCACCGCCGTGCAAGGGGCGTTCTCCCGCATGTGCGTCTTGTGCCGTTCTAGGGGGGCCATCACGCCCCCACGCGGTTGGACTTGCTCACCTGCCCCCGTGCCCGCGGCACCGCACCCGCACCCACGGCCGCTCGCCGCCGGCCCTTCCCAGGGACATCAGCACTGGCCTGGACTTCAACCTGGTCAAGGACTACGCCCTGTGGCTGGCAGTTAGCACCTGGCGGCACGTCAAGGGACTGCAGCAGCAGCAGCAGCAGCAGCGTGGCATGGAAGCGGCCGCGGCCGACCTGGCGTGGGGGGTCCTCGGAGGAGACGCTATGGGTGCCGATGTCGTGCACGTGGCTGAGCAGCGGAAAGAGGATCTGTGAGCAAGATCAGGGCACGGGGGCGTTGCACTGTGTGTCGGGTTTTCGGAACAGACTAGGGCGGACAGCCGATCACAAGCCCGAGCAGCGCGGCACATACACGCCCAACGGCCGAGGCTTTGATAGTAAGCGCCTTCAGCCCAGTAGCCGGCGGCAATAGCGGCCCCGGCCGCGCACAATGCATGCCACTTTGCAACCTTTGAACTGGTGAGTGCAGGCAGCCTGAAGGTATTTTAGGGTGTCAAAACCCTGCACGTCGTTTTTGGAGAGGTAAAACCCTAAAATATGTCTGCTCTTCGCTCCGATGGGATCTTCGAATGTGGGCTGGTGTGGGTTCCGGGGACCCGACGTGTTTTGTGGCCGAACCCCGGGGCATGCGCAGGCACGCGTAACTTGGAGTGACGACATCTAGGCATAGAGCTGCATATGACCAGCTGCTCCGCTGACACCGCACAGGAAGGGGAATTGCAGGATCCGGATCCACGCCTGTCATGAGTTTGAGGCTGCATTAGCTCGCTATATTCTTGAGTCTGCACTGCGGTCACACAGACTGTGGTCACAAATACATTGTTATCCAACAGCGAGGCACGGCAATGAGCAGCCAGGAAAGTGCGCGGACGGAATCGCACGAAGGCCCGGCCTTCGCGCCGTCCGAACCCGAGCAAGCTGGCCCGGAGCTGAGCCCCGTAGAGGCACCTGTGGCTCAAGTGGCTGCGCTCCGCAAGCGCGAGGCCAACAATGCGGTTCCACTCGCAGCTGGCCTTGCCGCTCTGGGCGTCACGCTTGTCGGTGGCCTACTCAGCACAGTTCTCAGGCGAGGTGGCAAGGGCAAGAAGAACGCGGGAGCAAGCAGCAAGTCCTCCAACGCCGACGCCCTCTCCATGCCTGATGCCCCGGCGACTCGCCAGACCGTGGAGGCATCTAGCACTGTCCCTGCGACCTCCGGCCCTGCAATGAATGAGTTCGAGGCCGCTGCCGCGAGGGATGCGGCTGCGGCCCCCTGCAAGGTCCCTCAGTGGGGCACTTCCGTGGGCGTCGTCGACCTGTCGCCCTTTGGCAGCCCCGCCTCCATCGGTGCTACCCCCGCCCGCCTGACGTCCATGAAGGCTGCACCTCGAGGGGCAAGCACAGCCAGCAACGATGACGACGATGCGTAAGTGTTGGAGCGTGTTGATGTCGCTCCCGGACTGCGGGCTGTGGCCAGCGCTCAAGCTACAGTATTGAGGTTTCACATACCGTTTCGCCGCGCCGCTTTGAGTAGGCTGTAACGAGGTCAGACGGTGCACTCCACAGGCAGTGCCGGAGCGACGGCGTGCTCTTCACTGGCATCCCTCGTGGCCTAAACCCCCATGGCGTATGGACATTTTGGAAATGGAGTCAGGAACAATCTACATCTGGGACCCAAACGCCACCCGTGCAGGTCGGACAACGCGTCGGTTCGCGACCAGCGCACCGGCTTTGTGGACGCGGCTCAGCTCCATAAGACCCTGAAGCAGATGCAGGAGATGGCGGAGGAGAACCGCAAGTTGCAGCAGTTCTTGTCAGAGTACAGGATGGACGCGGAGAAGGTAGGCAGCGGGGTGTGGTTTCGGGTTTGTTGAAGGGGTGGTTCTTGATGCTGACAGGCAACTTGTACCACATGCGAAGTGGATGCGGCGGGTGGGATGTTGGAGGCTGTTTGGGTTATACTAGAGACTTCCCTCTTCTACGGGGGCTGAGGTAACGGTCAACACGGCCAATGGAGTGCCGGGATAATGTCCGCTTCTTTTCGGGCAGCAGACAACCCTGCGCACAGTCGAGTAAGCTCACCGCCCCATTCCTGGTTGTGACATACCATACTGACCCGGTACACACACAGCTGGCCAAGCTGGAAGAGGAGAACCAGGCGCTTCGCGGTGTGACGCGCCAGCTGGAGCAGGTAAGCTGCCCGCATCGGAGTCTTACGACTCTTAGACTGCTTGCGCTGCCTTATGGGCTAGCGCTGAACACGACTTCAGCTCTCGCATAGCGCTTACTGACACCTCTCAGGAACCCGAGTCTTGTGGGCGCTTACGGCTACACGACTTTCGTTTCCCATCCCTGCAAAATCGTTGGTCCTCCTCGGCTGTGCTCCATTCTCAGGAGCTGCAGGACATCAAGGTCAACGCCCTGCCCCGCACCGGCGCCGAGTTGGAGGTGGGTTCGTGTGCGTTGCACGCTCTCCTACCTGTACTAGCTCCACTTGTCGCAGCGGTTGCTGGCCTAATGGGTTCCGCGCAGCGCCGAGATCATCTCCCCGTCACACCAGGATGTATGCTGTTGGCCCCGCACACGCAGATGTTCAAGAACGCTGTCCACGTGCCGGCCGTGGCTCGGTCGGTGTGCAGCAACGACGAGTCGGTGGTGCTGGGGCCAAGCACGGCCTCCTTGGACGGAGCCAACCCAGGTGGGCAGCATGCTGGAGGAGTACACGGCTGCTAACGCCACGCGCACGCAACCGTGTGGCCACGTGGCAGTGTGCCTGGCCTCTTCGTGCCTGCATGCCACGTGGGGTGCAGGCGCGAACCGCCTCAGCCTTCGCAACCTCCCAAACCACACACATGTGCGCCTTTTGGGGCGCAGGCGCACGGGTCGCCCGACAGAATGTGTTCAAGTCGCTGCTAGCGCACCTGGGCGCGTCCGGCCCCAGCACTGGCACCTCGCAGCCTGCTACGCCGCGCAGCGTGGGCGCCAGCGGCGGTGGCGCGAGCGTCGACGGCGCCACGGTTGCCAAGCAGCGCAAGCAGCCGCGGCCGGAGGAGGCGGCTGCGCTCGGACAGGCGGTGTACCAGCTGGTGAGTTTACGGTCCCGGCGAGTGGGCGGTCGGGGCCACTGCATACCATACTTCTGCGCGTGGGGAGGTGCGGGCAGGAGTCTAGTGCCTCAATTGCGTTTATTCAGCCCGTGTAGTTCGCTTGTAGCCCGCTCGCTGATGTATTTCTGACACATACGAAGGGCACCTTGATAACTGATTTGCAGTACGCACCTTGTAATGAACTAACCCAAACTGATCCCCCCTTGACCCCGTGCAGCTGGACTCTTGGGGCGGCCGCATGATGTGAAGGCGCTGGTGGCGCCCGGCGCTCTACCAGACGACGCTGAACCGGCGTGCTGATGAAGCGCTACAAAGTGACCACAAGCTGCATACTTCAACACATACGGAAGGGCCACAGCCTTACCGGCTGTGTTAGATGACAAATGATCCTGTTGAATTCAGGCGTAGAGGTCAAGACAAACTGCACCACGTGGTGGTTGGGTAGGCAGGGTTAGGCATGATATGCCTAGAGCAGGTGTGCGCACGCTTGGTTCTAACTTCAGGGGCGCATTGCCTCCATGAACCTGGCACGGCCCTGCAGGTCTCTTAGCATGCCATATGTGAGTCCTACAGGACTAATTGGATAGCTGTTGGGTGCCAACGTAGCATGTTGAGCGGGTTGCAGAGTTGTCGCCACCGAACCCCGCGCCCGACCCGGCGGGTCATGGATGTATGTGCGGAAGCGCGGCATTGCTCAGTGCACCTCTGTTTGACTGCTATTCTGAAGCACATTGTGACCTCGCTTGCTGGGGCGTGCCAGGGTTTTTATGCCGGACAAGGGCCGGCTCATTCACTATGGTACTTTCCATAGACGCATTTGTAATATACAGCAGTGTTTCCTACACATACTTGAGTTCCATATGATACTGAGTTTGAAGTCAACGTCTCAGGCTTTACTCTCAGCCATGCTCTGATAGATTTGCTTACGCGATCAGCAGCCCGCAAGACGATGATTAATCACAGAAACGCAGCGGCGATATGGGCAGCCATGGTCCTGTTCGCGCATTTCCAGCTGCCAGCATCGCTTGCTGCTTCCGGGGCCTCACGGCATCAAAGCAGCTCGGAGGTTAAGCGGATCGCTGAAGAGGCGGGACGTCGGGTTGTGTCGAGCGAATTGGAGCGGGACGGGAACCGCACCTTTCATCCGTCGTTCGGGCTTTTCCCGAAGGGGTGCAGGTGGCGATCTGTCACGGAGGACAACTCCACGAAAGTCGACTATGAGTTTTGGGACTTTGAGTCCGAAACGTGGTCCCCCACTCGGCCCGCGGCTTGCGTGCCGACTACGTACCCCGCTCCCGGGCCCCCGGACTGGAAGTGGCACAATAACACGCCCCGCACGGAGGTCACATGTCAGACCTCCCATTGTGTGTATACGAATATGTACTACAACAACGGCCGGTGGTACGCCTTAGTAGACGGGGAGACATACATCCCGTCCTGGCGATTCAGCCGCAACCAGGAGGTGCTGCCGTTCCACGTACTGGATGCCCAGGATTTCATAGACTCTGTGAAATGGCGGGTGGTGCCTGGAGACACTATCCTTTTCGACTTCATCTTCTTCATTCACCCCACCGCCATCGGACACTGGTGGGAAATGCTAGGGCCGCTGTACAGGTGCGTTGCAGTCCGGGTGAGGCAGTGAGGGTGCATGATTTCGAGGGGGCCTAGCCCCGTGTCTTTGGGACTCCGAACCAGCGCAGGGAGAGGCTCCTTCGCCCGAGATGCCGTGGTCTAGGGCACGGGTGCAGGGTGATGGGGCTCGCTGGCTGGCTTAGCTCCGTGAACAACTGTAACGACTCCGAGTGCGGTCTGGGTAGCTGACCGCACTTGGGATAAACACAGCGAAGGGGGCAAGCAGCCTCGCGAGCAGCTCCCGGTATCGTCCTGCGCAGTGCACCGAGGGAACTATGGCGCAGCGATGGGTCCATGTTTGCCAATGCGTGACCCTCGCTCCGATTCTTCCTTATGCCCCCGCCCCCACCCTGCCGCGGGCAGGGCAGACGCACCTCAGCTCAGGAGGACAGCTGGTAGCGATACTGCCCGCCTACACCGTGACCCATGCCAGGTCTGTTCTCTCCGCCCGGCCCTCACCCTGGCCCCAAACTCCCCCCCCCTCGCTGCCGCAGCATCCTGAAAACCATCAACTTCAAGCGCCCCTGCGACCAGTTCGTGCTGCTGCACCTGGGCCGCCAGCACGTGCTGGAGTGGGTGCGCGCCATGATCGCGGTGACGCTGGGCGTGGGGCTGGACGACGAGCTGCCGCCGGTGCTGCTGCAGGACGAGACGGACAATGCGTGGAACCAGATCAGTTGAGAGGCTGAGCGAGCGTGGGGTGCGGGAGGAGGGTACTGAAGAAGGGGAACGGGTCGCGTCGCGGACATCGAATCGCATACGAAGTAGACGAGCTTGTGGTGGTCTTGGTATAGTTCTTGTCGACCTCTGAAACTTGAATGTCAGCGCTGGGCGAGCGATGCTGAAGCGTACCTTCGTCGACCATAGCGCTGGTACAAAGTCGAAGAGAGGCGGTGGTGTGACAGCCCGTGCCCACGCACCCATGCGGGAGGGGGGGGTGGCGGTGGTAATGAGTGAGGACCGTAGTCCGTCAATGTTGGTTTGCTTGCTGTGGCATTATTCCTGTGGGATCAGGAGGTGAGGGGGTGTGCGGCAAGGTACGGGCTGGTGGCGTTCGTGTCTGATCCATCCTGTGGCTTGGGCGCCTCGCGCCGAGGGCGGAACTGACCTGCCCGCAGCCGGTCCTCTGCCTTGCATCTGCCGTGCCGTGCTGCGAGCTTGCTGCCATGCTGACACCCTCCCGCTCCACGCATCGCAGCCCAGCAGCTGTCGGGCTTCTCGCGGGACACCTGGTACATCTTCGAGCGAGTGCTCATCGTCAAGGTACGAGAGAGGCAATGGTGTGCGGAGCCCCTTGCACTCCTGCGGGCGCCCACCAGGTTGCAAGCAGCACTTGGCGGGGGGGCGTGCGGCCTACCCCAGCGCACAATGGATGATTGGGTGGGGGCTGTTGGAGAGCTCAGCGGTCGGCAGTGGGGATAGTTGTTGTATCGTCGCCAGCTGATCGCCAACACGGGAGCGGGCGCGGATGGGCCTGTCTATGCAACCGCGCCCTACCGCTATGGATTGCGTCTCGGATTGTCGTGCCTCTGCCTCGTCACTACAGTAGGGCGCCCCCTCACGTGCACTCGGGCAGGAAGTTGGCATTGCCCTGAGACACGATATGCCACGACCCCCCCCCCTTACATAGGACCTGGCCACGGGCGGCGGGCGGACGTTCCTGAACTTCAACGACGCGCGGGAGTTCCGGGAGCTCATCTACCGGCAGTACGGTGAGCGGACCGGGCTCTGGGAGTTGCCGAGTGCCTGAGGTCCCTGGGCGTGGTTCTCTGGCTCCTGCACATTCGAGGCCCTGCCCTGCGCCGTTACGCACCACCCGGGATCCATGCGTACCTCCCGGCGCCCGGACGCCCGTTATTGCACAACGGCGCAGCGCTGACTGGCAATCGCAGACTGCGCCCGTACTTCAAAAGTTTCACCAACCGGAAAGGTTCCTGTGGCGTCTTGGTCCCCTCGTCGCCTGTGCCCTGCTCCACGCCGCAATCTCTGCCCTCCGGCCTGCCCCCGCTAGGTCTGCCGCCGCCCGCCCCCCGGCCCCAAGTACCGCGGGTCATCACCTTTCAGCGCAAGCGGGCCAACCGCCGCATCATCAACGAGGAGGCGTTCCTGGACCTGCTCAGGGGCTACGGAGACCTCAAGGTGCGAAACATGCCCCATGCGGTGCAGGGGAGGGGAGGCGAGGGGAGGGGAGGGTTGCCCTTCCCACTTTATCCCAGAGCCGCGCAGGTTGGATACGTCATGGTAGCTAGGCCGGTGCCGTACCGTACTGCTGTGCCATACCCTGCGTACGGTCGTGCATCGTGCGGGTGGCCGGAGGCGGATGAACCACCCGCTCTCGCCCCTTTGCAGATTGTGGAGTACAACAGCAGCTCTTCGCTGTACGAGCAGCTTCTGCAGATGCGCAAGACGGGCGTCTACGTGTCGGTGCACACTTCCAACCTCGCCAACGCGCCGCTGCTGCAGCCCGGCTCCGCGGTCTTTGAGGTCATCCAGGTGCGCTGCGGCATGGTGGGGTCGCTCGAGCCGGGGGGTTGGATGGCCGTGCATGGTCGGTCCGAAGCTCCAAAGCGCCGCCGCCGCCGGCCGCCTCCCAGCCCCAGGCATGCCATTCGCCACCCCTCCTAAGGCGCCTTCGTCAGGATACTATTCAATACCCGTATCAAACACCCGCTTGTGGTTGGGGCTGTCGTACGCCGTCCGATGACGACGTCCTCTTACCTGGAGGGAGGCACCGCATGCCTTCATGCCTGCAACGCAGCACGTATCGCGCAGATACTGGTGGGCCTCCGACGGTTCCCCTCCCGCCTCCACGGCTGTGCCCCCCGGCTTCCCCGCACGCAGCGCAACTGGATGTGGAACGGCCTGGACCGCTCCTTCAAGGACCAGACCCACATGATGCTGGACATCCACCACTACGCCTGGCGCGCAAAGTATCTCAACCAGACAGTCTACCTCAACGAACGCGACTTCCACAAGTAAGAGCGCCGACCGCCGGGTGTCGCGGCCTGAAAGCGAGGGTAACAGAAAGTCCCCCTCCCGCTGCTGGGTTTCCGCTTGCCCACCCCTACGGAAGAACGGGACGTCAACCCTGCTGTGGAACCCAGCCCCAGCCTCCCGTTGCGCAGTGCACGTTTCCCATTCTTGCACTGATCGTCTTTTCCCCTGGGGCTGTCACCGCGCCGCTGCCGCCTGCTCTGCCGCCCTGCCTGCAGGGTGGGTCACTGGCCTGCGGGGCAGTGCGGAACGGAGGAGTGCGTGGAGGCGCACACCAACGTGGACGTCATTGTGGACATCGACGAGTTCAAGGCGCTGCTGGACGACCGCCTGCCCTACGTGTGGCGCGGCGCGGGGGTGCAGGAGGCCGCCATACCCTGGCCCGACTGGTAGAGCGGGGAGCGGGCCGCGCAGGGCCGGCTTGGCCCCGCACGGGGGAGCAGTTGCCAAGTGCCGCAGCGAGTGATGCAGCGCAACGCGTGCGGGTGGGGGAAGCGTACCGGAATGGTTTTACGGGTTTGTGAAGGTGGCGTGGCCTTCTCGTCCGGTGCAGCATGCCTGGGCACCGTGGCCGTGTGTGCATATTGTTTCAGATGCGGGTACGCGCGGGTGTGGCCTGCTGGATGCAGGCGTGTTGGGTGCTGCTGTGCAGGCCTACACACGTATGCGGGGGGCCGGCGCAGTCGCAATACACTCCTCATTGGAGCGGTGACAGGATAGCAGATATATAGGCATGGGGGCCAAGGCCTGGGTCCGCTGGCGACGGAGGGCATTGCATACCCCTCTGGGGGAGAAGCCCGCTGTTGTTCGCCATGATCCTCGCCCAGCGGCTCTCCGGCCGTGTAAGGCAGTGTCCCTGGGTATTGACTTCGACACAGGGCTGTTGAAATTCTCCATTAATGCAGCCAGCTTTGTCAAGTCCCAGCGGTTCTTACAGCTTCTCATGGGTTGCATTCCGTTCGCGGTCATCAAATGAATCAAGCGGCGTTAAACACACCAGGAAGCCCAGCTCCAGTTAAGCGTTAACAAGTTAAACGACATTCCAAACAACATCACCATAGTTGTACAAAAACTTCACAAACCGACCGACGAAAAACCGTACATGCCAAACAACCATCCAAACCTCTTCAACGGGCTGCGCGCCCGGCGAAAGAATGACTAGGTCAGGCACATCAGCAACCCGCTTTGGCCCGCAGACACGCACGAGCCGCACCGTAGCCAAATGTAGGCTGAGCCGGTGCGAGCCCTCTGCAATGTCGACGCGGGCTGCGCCCGGCCGCGACGCACATACCAGCTGGTTCCACTTGAGTGCCTGCCCCTGGCGAAAGCTCCACTTGCCAGGGCACCCCCCGTGGCTGACACGGCACAAGCCCGAGGCGCGCACACCCCAGAGCACTTCCCGGAGACGCCAAGCCCATGTGAGAGTTGGCGATGTCCAAAGGAGGCGCACGGGTGCGACAACGCCTTTTGGGTCATGCAATCAACTAATGTCGAATGCACACGAACAGTCCAACAACAAGTACGTACACAAGACACCAAGACAAACTGCACATGACGACTCAAGCCAGCTTGGTACACTGAAGGAACAGGCACCGGGATCTCATGGAGTGCTTCAGAATCCGTGTGCCACCACGAAGCAAGGGGGCCCAAACCTCTGCAGCTAGGATCACACACGCCGAATGGGAATGCCGAAAGTACCGTCGTTAAGAGACACATGCGAAAGTTAATGAACCACAGACGACCGTCGTGGACAGGCCGACGAGCGTGACACGAACACCCGCCGCGGCTGACGCATCCATGCACACCACATGCCTTCCGACACCTGAGCACGAAGGGAGGACCCTCCACGCGTCCCGTGGCTCGCCCACCCTACAGCCAACCTCCCGTTTGAGGAAGCCCGCACCCAGGGTGCGCTTTCGCACACATGCAGCATGACCTCCTTCCTCCCGGCCGGCTGCCTAGGAGCACACCGGAGCGCCCACCACTCCCACCACATCCGCCTGCGCGCTCCCTGACCCTTGCCGCCGGCGCTCCTCCGCACAACAATCGGTTGGCGTCCACCCGCTTAGACCAAAGAGGAGCAAAAGCGATGCGGCGCGTCGCCGCTTATTCGTAATATGCACAGCACGGATGCATCGGGGCTACGATGCGGCCTCTCGTTGCGAGCGTCAGGCAAGCGACGGCATCGGCCAGCGGACGTTGGTGGGCGGCCCCCTGGCAAGCGGCGACAGCCACGAGACCATGCGCCGTGCCGCCACGATGGCGGGCTGCTGCACGGATTGGGTTGCTGCGCATTGCGCCGTGAGTAGCACTTTTTGCACATGCCCCATGATCTGTGTTGCCAGAACACCTGTGAGTAGGTGCCAGACCCACCCTGCACACTGCAGCACGCCAGCACCCAGCAAAGAGACACCATCACATCACATCACCACAAATCCATAACAAATCCTACAAACTGTAACTGTATGAGGGGTTTTCCCTGCGGATACACTAACGAAGGCCGTCGTCACGTAGCACACTCGCGCGGTCACCTGGCCATGAGATGACCCGGGCCGCGAGCGCCATCGCGTAGGAATGCAAAGGCATGCGCCAGGTGAATGCAAAGACACAACCATTCAAGACTTCTCTGCCGACATGCCAACCGCACGAGTAAGACATATGCGTTGGGGGATTCGCACCCGGAGGGCGGACTTCAAGGTATCGACAAGCACCACCAGCACCCAGCGCGCACTAGCGCTGCTCTCGGGAAGCGGAGTCCAGCAGTGCCGAGGTCGGGAACGCGCCTCCCCAACCACCACCCTCAAGCGACGGCCGCTTCGAAGGCGGCTCCAAGTCCAAGCCGCCCTTGGGGCCATCCCCGCTGCCAAATTCCCGCTCTTCCCGGCAGGGTTTGGCGCCGCAGCCCCGCGCGGCATGCAGCTGCGCCATCGGGACCGCAGCTGGCCGCCGCTGCTGTTGCGCGCCTGGGCACTGCTGCTGCTGCGTTCCGTCGCGCGGCAGCTGCTGCGGGCACTTGGCGGGCACTCCACCGCAGGGCTGTGGGCGCAGTGAGGGCGCCAGGAGCTGCTGCTGCAGCGTAGCGAGGTGGCGGTGGTGCTTTGCTTGGTGATTGGCGGCAGGGTTGCGGTGGCGGTGGCTTTGGGAGCGGGGGCTGTGCGCTGCGCAGTGGGGCCACGCCTCAGCAGCCTGCGCGCAGACGGCGTGGGCCGGGGACGGGCTGGGCGGCGAGATGGCGGGCGGCAGCGATCCGACCGTCTCTGCGTGCGCGTGCGCGGGGGGCAGCAGCCGTGGTGGCGCTCCCCGGGAGTCCCCGTCATCGGCGTGGCACCGCCAGCGCGGGGCGTAGGCGTCCAAGATTGCCTTCACCGCGAACGTCGTCAGCGGCTTGCGCTGCACGGGCGAGGGCAAAGGCCGGGATAGGCATTCACTGGAAAGCATTGATAACAAGACGCAGTGCAATGGCGCCAGCGACTCGGGGGAGGACCGGAAGCGCACCGGCAGGAGCGGCGGCAATCGGGAGCGACGGGCAGCGGCAGCATAGCCCGCATGTGCGTGGCAAGTGTGGCACAGGCCTCCTCACCACGGCTCCGTCGGCGCCCAGGGCGAGCGCCCGCTGCGCCACCGTCTGTCCGTTCTCCACAAGGTCGTCCAGGCACGAGGCCGTGCAGAGCACCACGGGCACACGCGCCTGGCCGCTGCCCGGAGCGCTGGATTCGAGCTCGCGGATGCCCTTGGTGGCCTGGTAGCCGTCGGCCAGGGGCATCTGCAGGTCCAGAAACACGCACACCAGCTGGGCGCGCTCCTGGTTGTAGACGTCGATGCACTGAAGGCCGTTCTCCGCCTCGAGGACTTCGAATCCCAGCTGAGAGGGAGCAGAGAGTGAAGCAAGAAGGCGGGGCGGGAGGGGGGTGCGGGCCGTGTAAACGTCGGATGGGTCTCAAGGAACGGGGAAGGGCAAAATGTTTGCGTTTCGAGCAGAAACTACGCGGTCACATCGTCATGTTTCCGGAATAATGCGCGGGGACCGTCGAGAGCTTTGTGCACCGCCTTCCGTTCTTGACGCGCCTGGGTCGTTTCGGAGTCGTCCCACGACATCCCACTGCTGACTGGCACCAACCCCGTCACTCTGCGAGAACCTACCTTATGGAGTATTGTGCCGAGAATCAGGCGATTAACAGGCAAGTCGTCGACGACGAGCGCCTTGGGAAGCCGCGCCATGTTACGGTGGGGCACAGCTTGGCCGGGCAGAGTGGAATGGCACTCCGCAAGGATTGTGCCTAGCCGCCAAGCCGAATGTCAATGTGCTTGACGGGCGGAGGCGCTGAGCGCCAGCAACAGTTGTTCTGTGAGGAGCGAGGGCGGATTTATGAATACAGCGAATACTATGTGAAGAGACGCCGGGCGCACAAGTCGGTGTCACTCGGCAAAATTTGAGTCCTGTTTTGGGATTTGGGAGGTGCGATTTTGCCGAGTGATACGGCAAATCATAGCCCCGGATTTCGTCACCCGAAGATCACCACTGCCCGACATCCCTGAAGTCCAAAAAAGAGCGCAGACAACAACCCTAACTTATTATACATGGTGCGGCATTAAGTTGTTTGGTGGGCGATACCGACCGTTGCGGCAGTTGTGTGCTTTTGCTGAGCGCCCGCTCTGCCCCTTTCGCGCCCGCTGTTGCACAGTTAATAAATTCATCTACATTCAATTACCATGGGCAACGGCCTTAGTGAGGCATGCCTAGCTGGCGCCCGCGGACGGTTCGGGCTAGTGCCGTGTCGGACTACCGCTGTAATGGACAGCTGGGTCCTCTCGCGCGTCCAAACGTCCAACACGGCTTCTTGCAGAGGGTCTCGTATGTTCGCATGCTCAGGGCGAGGGCAAGCAGCGTGCCGACCTGGCGTCGGGTGCGTGACTGTCGCGATGTAGTAGTACGGTCAATTTCACGTCCCCGCGCACCATCCTCCGCAGCTCGCTGCCCCCATCCCCTCCAGGACGGCGACCTCTGGCGTTACAAACCGTGCGCTTCCTGTTGTTAAATGATGTACTCCCTCTCATAAGTCGCTAGGCATAGACGAGTGCCTGGCTGCGGGCCACGGGCCACGGGCCGGTCCTGGGGCCGGTCCTTATTGGCGCACGCAGTTAGCCAGGAGGCCATCGGCCTCGAACCCACACCCACCAACCCCGCGCTCCTGTAAACGTCCCCGACCCCTCGTCCTCTACAGCGAAGCCCAGACTCACCCCCAAAGCTCCACAATGCTGCATAGCATTAAAAAGCCCAGTCTCGCCCCCCAAGCCCCACAATGCTGCATAGCAAGGGAAGTCCTTCGTCGGAGTTCTGAGCGCAGCTGCAAAGTGCACGCCTCCCTAACCCCTAACACCCGCTTGGATCCAGCGGGTGGGGGCGCCATCCGGGCTCTATGTGTCACTGCAGCGCAGGAAGGCCCCCCTCCAGGAAGTCACAGCGCTACCGGCCAGTCGTAGGACCACCTACCGTATGTCCCCAGCTAGGTAGCCAAGGCAAGAACACCACACGCCGCCACATGTAGGTACATATCTTGTGCACACCGACTAGGCCAGCGTCGCGCGCATCCCCTGCCGCTCTTCTGGCCCCGCGCCCGAGGCGCCCGCCCGCCCTGCGGGGGCCTCCCGATCGCTCCGGAACCGCGCGTACAGCGCCGCCAAGCGGGCAGCCTCCGCGGACGGCAGCGAGGGCCGCGCTGCCGCCAGCGCCCGCAGCACGTGGCGCATGCGGATGACGGGGCCGGAGGCAGGCGGGGCTGGTCCGGACTGGGAGCTGGCGCCGACGCTGGCCCCAGTTTCTCCCGCGTCCGTGCGCTGCGGAGGCGCTGGGCGTGCCAAACCCTCCGCTGTGGTTGCAGTGCCTCCCGAGGTACCTGCGTCACCACATACACTGCCCGCCTGAGGTTCCGCAGGGGAGGCTTCGGGTGTGCCGCCGCGTCCACTGGTGGCATCGCCACGCGGCCCTGCTGCCGTGACACTATGACCCGCCGTGGCCGTCACAGCGGCCGCCCCTGGCGCTGCTGCGGCAGCGACCGCCTCCAGCCTCTCGTTGACTGCGTGCAACTGCGCCTCCGACAAAATGGCGCCCAGGTCCGCACCTGGAGGAGCGGTGCGAGTGGAGAGAGACAGGCCAGCAGCTTAGGGGCGAGAGGCAGGCCAGTACGGTATGGCGCCGCGAAGCCGCCATTCGACAAGCCGTGCCAAGCCGTGCCTCGATGCAGGCCGCTGAAGGGCACGCAGCTGCGGTTGCGGTGGCGGAGCGCCCCGCATCGGCAGACCTCCGTCCCGAGCCCCGGTCCTCACCCGTCATGCCGTCGCTGCGTGCGGCCACGTGCTCCAAGTCCACGTCCGCGTCCAGGTTGAGGCGGCGGCTGACGGCGCGGAGGATCTGGCGAGGGCGCACCCAGAAGCCAGGCGTCGGCAAGTCGCGTTTGCGTTCGCTCCCTGCCGCTTGGGGCTGCCGGATTTTGCTGGACAATGGGCGCGGACGCCCCTGCCCACCTGACGCACGTGCACAGGCACGCAAGACAGCTGGACGACCGCGGCCTGGCAGTCACACGACCAGAAACACCCCCAACCTCCGCGCATCGACCCTGGGCCCCTCATCCTCACCTGCAGCCGCTGCTGGGCGCTGTCCGGTGGCCCGCAGAAGAGCAGGCGGTCCAGGCGGCCCGGCCGCAGCAGCGCCGCGTCGATGAGGTCTGGCCGGCTGGTGGCCGCCAGCACCACAACCCCGCGCAGCCCCTCCACTCCGTCCAGCTCCGTCAGCAGCTGGTTCACAACCCGGTCCGTCACGCCTTCGGGTCGCGAGGGCAAGGCACGGTGGAGAAGGGCAGGGAAGTTCAGGGCGTAGAGTGATCAATCGTGTGTGTGCATGCCGCGACGTGCAGAGGCCGGAAGCACTGGCAAGGGGGTGAAGCCCCCCTTTGGGGCGCCCTGGTTCGCCAGGCAGGAGGTCAGGGGACAGCGTCGCAACCCCGAGGAGCCCCCGCGGGCTGCCATAGCAGAGCGGATGAAGGCAGCAAGGTGCCGCCGTGCTGGGTCACCGGCATGGTCGTGCGGCCCGAGCACAAGCTACATAACCCTGACCGATGTCCTCTTTGCTCCCTGGCGTTGCACCGCCACGGCGGGTGGAGATGCGCAGCACCGCACAGACGGCAGCCCTGCGACACCTCCGCCACAACTACCGCCCCATCAAAACACGACCGCCCTCGATATCGGGCACCCGCCGCCCGTCGAAACCCACCAGTGGAGTCGTGCCCTCGGGGCGGCGCGATGGCGTCGAACTCGTCGAAAAACAGCACGGCCGGCGCGGCGGCGGCTGCGCGGGCGAACAAGTCCCGCACGGCCGCCTCGCTGGCGCCGATGTACTTGTTGAGCAGCTCGGGGCCCTTGACGGCCAGGAAGCTGCGGCCGCAGGGGAGAGTGGCAAACGGGCGGCCGGACGGCAGCGATCGGGGGAAGGAGCTTCAAGATGCGGGTACGCGCGAGGTTGGCAAAGCAAGTGTGGGGTTTCGATGGGGTTCCCTTGGTTGTCCTTGCCTGAACAATTGCAAGTGCTATTGAGTGAGAGACCGGCGCCGTTGCACAGCAGCAACCCAGCCAGACGCGCCCGCCACGCCCTCCCTGCGCGTGCTCCAAGGCACGCCCACCCGAACTCCGCCACTCACCGCACGGGCGCAATCTTGGACACCGCCGCCACCGCCGCCCCGACCACGTGCGTCTTGCCGCACCCCGGCGGGCCGTACAGCAGCGCGCCCGTGCGCAGCCGCAGCGGCGCGGCCGCCACCAGCTGCCGGTACTTGATGGGCAGCAGCAGCGCCTCGCGCAGGGACGACATCACGTCTGCCAGGCCGCCCACGTCCTCCCAGCCCTCGGCCTGCGTACGGTATGCGGCACGTCGCGACAAAAGTCATGACTACATGGTGCATTCCTTCAGCAACAACAGAAAAAGGGACCACATGCTACAGCCGGAAGAAGGATACGCCAGGGTCGCCACACGGACTGGGAGCGCATGTATTATCTGATAAGCGACGCGACCGGCGTGGGCCCCTCGCCAGCGCCGGCATCCCGCCCGCGCCAACCCGCCTACACCTCCGACCCCTCCTCGACCCAGCCACCCACCCGGCCGCCCGCCTCCGCCGCCTGCTGCACGCCCCAGAAGGCGGCTGGCACAAAGCCCTCGAGAGCGCTCCGCAGATCGCCCTCCGTAACCGACAGCCGTAGCTGCAGCGGCGCGGAGGCAGGTGCCACCGGGCCCGCCTGGGGCGGCGTCGGGGAACTCCCGCCGGCGGCGCCGGACGCGGGCGTCGGCCGGCCATCGTCATCGCCGGGGGGGCACAGCACCTGCTGTTGCTGCTGCCGCAGCTGACGGCGCAGCGCCTCGTGGACAGCCCTGGAGGAGAGGGACAAGGCGGCGACGCGGTGGTGAAGAAGGGCGGGTACCGGTATTCCCCTTTGCGAAGGAGTGGCCCCGGGCAGCGGGTACTTCGGGGGCACTCAAGGCGGGCTGCGCTCGGGGTGCGCCTCCACCGGAAGCGGCCAGGCGTGACCTGTGTGGTCGGGCAAGGCGTGGCCCCACTCGCGGTGAAGGTCTGCACCCCCGTGGCCGCTGCGCGTGCTCAATGTCGGTGTTACGCAGGGTAGGGCAGGAGGCAGCAGGACGCGCGTACACCGACCAAATGCACACTAGACTGTCTCGACGAAACGGCCGTCGTGTCGCAGGCAAGGCGCTTTAGGAAGGCAGGCCCTACAAACTGCGCGGGACAGACCCGCCGCCCGGCCCCGTTCCGCACCCCGGCCACCTGTCCAGCAGAAGCCGCAGGTCCACTCCCTCAAAGCCCTCCGCCGCCCCCGCCACCGCCGCCAGCTGGGCCGCTTCAACGTCCACGCCGCGCTGCCGGGCGGCGGAGGCCAGCATGGCAGCGCGGCCGCGACACCCGGGGGTCGGCAGCCGCACCTGCGACGAGGGCAAGCGGGTCCAGAAATAAGAAGTACAGGATTGCGGCAAGCAGCCCAGGCTGGCCTGGCAGGAAGCTCGGCAACCTCCAAGCCACCGCGCGTCTGTGTATTCGGGTTTGCTGCACATACATAGGCCCCCCAGACGGCCCCAGGATCCTGCGTCAGGGTGCGTGCTGCGTTCACAAGCACCTGCCGGCTTGTGCCACCCTGCAGTCTGCCAGTCCCCACCGCCAGGCGGCGCACCTCGTAGTCCAGGCGCCCCACGCGCCGCAGCGCCGCGTGCACCGCAGCGGCGTCCCGGGACGAAGCCACGACGGCCACCGCCGGCGGTGGCGACGCCCCAGGCGCCGCAGCCGCGGCCGCCGCCTCCGCCAGCTCGTCCAGCAGCGCCGACAGCCAGTCGGCGAGACGCGCAGCAGCGGCGGCCCCGTCGGGGTGCTGCATGCCGTACTCGGGGCCGTCCTGCGGCGCAGCACGCGTGTCCGGGAATCGGCTTTTGAGGAGGGAGCCGGCACTCGACGTGAGACGGGCGCAGACACCCAGGATCCATGAGGTGCTGCACGGCTCACATTGAAATCACATCCTGCCCGCCAGCACGCTGCCGGTCGGTCTCCGCCACCCGTGCCGGTTCGGCCCCCCATCTCACCGCCGCGCTGGGGCACAGCAGATCCAGGTCGTCCAGCAGGATAAGGGAGGGCGCGCACGACAGCGCCTCGGCCGCCACGGACGCCAGGGCGGAGGTGGCGGCGCCAGGGGTCCCGCCTGGGGGGACATGGGTGCATGGGGACGGGTCTGAAAGGGTGAGGTTGAGGGGTTGGCAAGTCCCATCCGGCGGGAAAGGATCATCCCAATGTCTGCACCTCCCCCCCGGCGTCGACCATCCCACCCAGCGTGTAGACCGCCAGGCTAGGCCGCCAACCCCCGCCACTCCACGCACCTGCCAGCTGGGCGCACCGCACGTGCAGCACGTGCGCCTGCAGCCAGGGGTGCCGCTCCGCAGCGTCGCCCAGCGCGGACAGCAGCGGCGAGCGGCCGCTGCCTGTAGTGGGGGACAGGCGGGGTGGGGGCGGCAAGCGGAAGCGGCACGGAGCGGCGCATCAGGAGTGTGAGTACAAAGGATCCGACGAGCTGAGCGCATCGCCTGGTACGGCGTGACGCGCCACACCACACAGCACCACACCCAGTACAGCTCCACTGCCTGCGCGCTCTTGGGGTCCACACTCAGTACCAGCTGTCAGTGTCTCGGAGCATAGAAGCGCATGTGCGAAAACCGCGCGCGGTCCCATGACGACGACGGCGACACACCTGGCGGCCCCGTCACCAGCACGCCCCCGCAGCGCGGCAGCCCCGCTCGCGCCACCGCGGCGCTGACCCACGGGTCGATCTGCGGCAGCAGGCGCCTCAGGCACCCCTCCAGCTGCTCGCCCAGCCAGCTGATGTGCTGCAGGTCCAGATCCAGGTGAGGCAGCGCCAGCGGCCCCGCCGCAGCCATCGCCTCCGGGCCAGCGGACGATGCGGGCGCCGCCGCTGCTGTCCGCGCGGAGGACGCCGGAGCCGTCGTCGCAGCCGCCAATGCCCCGGTGGGCGGTGCCCGCACCGTTCCTACGGGTTCAGACGGGCCCTGGCTTTGCGGGCGCACTGGCAGCAAAGCCGCCAGCGGCAGCGGCAGCGGCAGCGGCCGTGCGGCGAGCGAGGCGGCGGCGGTGCGAGCAGCGGGGTACGAGACGTCCGGGAGCACGACCGGCGTGCCCAGCTTGACGGCAAGCGGCTGCTTGTGCTGCGAGCCGGGCTGCGTTGCTCTGGAACCCGGCTTGCCAAGGCTGAGGAGCGGCGCCTCCCCGTCCAACAGGCCTGCCAGCATGCTGCTTGACAAGAGAGCTGGCTGTCCGGATCCCGCATGCGCCCGCCGAACCACGTGAAGCATCAAGCAGTAGTCGCCCGGCGGCGGCGCCGCCAGTAGCGCGGCGGCGGCGCCGTCATCGCCCCGGCCTGTGGCCGCCGTGCTGCCGTCCCGCGCCTGCAGGCGGAAGTGCACCACGGCGCCCGAAGCCAGCGGGAGCAGCACCTCCGGGTCGCTTGCGCCTTCCCCGAAGCCACAGCTGCGGCCGCTGCCCTCATCCGGCTCCGCGGAGGCTCCGCTCCCGTGAAGGGCCCGGCGGATGCCCTCCTCCTGAGCCGACAGCCAGCTCCGCAACGCGCTGGGTAGGGCCTGCGGCCCCTCTGCAGCGCCCGTCGCTGCTGCAACCGCCGCTGCCGCTGCTGCCTGGCACCGCGCCCCGCCCTCATCCGCATCCAAAGTGCTGGGCGCCGCTGCCTTAGCCTCGCCGCGGGCAGCGCCAGCGGCGGGCGCGGCCTCCAGCGCGTCCACGAAGCGGAGGGCGGGCACGGGCAGTGTGTGCAGCCGCAGGCTCTGCAGCGCCGCCGTCGCTGCCGCCGCC
>LSYV01000003.1:1686187-1745089 GCA_001584585.1 Gonium pectorale
CTGGAAGTTGTCCTCTGGAGTGGAAGGCGGGGGGGGGAGGGCGGAGGGAGGGGGAGATGCTGGGTAGGACGGTGGAGCACGGGGGAATGCGCCCCGGGGTGGGTGGAGCGGAGGCGAAGACAGCATCCCTTAAAGTGTGCGCCTGGCCGTCAACATGCGGCGGGTACAGCAATCAGCAGCATTGATATGTCTGACCAAGGCGGGGCTGGCTGATGCGGGGTGATTTCGGTTGCATCGAAGGCCGTGGATCGACGCCTCCCAGTTCCGTCAGGGAGTTCGGCTGCGGGGTTTGGATTTGCGCTCTCGCCCCCCCCCCCGTGTGCCCGACCTTCCCGTAACCCGCCTGGCTTTGGAGGGAACTTGGCCTTCGTCCAGGGCTTGCCGTGGAACGGATCAATAGCAACTACGTTGAAGCCGCCCTCCGCAATCCGGTCCGCGACTTGGAATACCTGTGGAGCGTGCCTGATGCGAGTTACTCATCCTTGTTGCCTCGGCCCCTCCCCCGGCCCCTTCCCCCACAAGGTCGCGCTGCTTGCCCCACAATATGTCTGTACCTGTTTTTCGCCGAACCCAAAGATATCCGGCACAACCACAACGCCCCTCTCGCCGGAACCGGTCTGGTATATCGGCAAGTCGCCAGCCTTGCTGAACTTCCCCTTTGGCTCGTAGTTGATCTGAACTGGCTTGCCGGCATCGCAGCACGCCTTCGACGACATTGCGCGAACGCAAAGCTGCTGGCGAACGAGGCGAGGTGTGCAAAGCGATCGCGAGAAGGAGCGGCGCGAAATTGCACTTCGCATCGCAGGTGAGGAGCCCCTTTGCAGTGCTCTTGAAACGGGAAAAAACGGCCCCCGGGTCGGCAACCTTAACGGTCTCGGAGCCCTTCAGGTGACCTCGGCTAGCCAGGAGCTTAGCTGAGCTTAGCTGCCTTTACCAGACGTTCTCCGCCGCCTATCGGGATGTGATGATGAGATCATGGCCTGTTCTTGCAGTTCGGCGGCCTGGCGAGGCTTCTTCCCGGGCGCCCCGTCTCTTCGCGAGCCCGCTGAGAGCCTCCCTCCCTCTCTCAGCAGAACGCATTATCATGCGGCGCTCAGCTGCTGCTGTCAAGGAACGGGTCAGCATCAATATGGCGAGCCGGGCTGGTTAATTGCAACAGCTGACCCTCACAGGGTGGCGAGGCCTTCTGCGGCGCCGCGCGAATACCCGGCGACGCCGCACGCCGGTGCATCCCAGCTAGCCTGGCGCCACAGGTAGTGCACTCTAACTGCACTGGAAACCCGTAACCGCACCTCCTGCAGCCTTCATGATGCACTTGACCCATTCCTTGATACTCCCCATACTTCACCCACGCCACGCACCCCGCGTGACAGCGTCGCACGTCGCAACGTGTGCGTACCCGCAGCAAGTACCCTTCAAGAGGCAGCCCCACCACGCATGCGACCCGCACCCCGTGGCTGCTCCTCCGTCATCGGCGGTACGACGCCTCATTCCTTCACAACACAGTCCGGCATGCACAATGCCACGGGCCGTCCCTTCCCTAGAAAAGGACGGAAGGACGGACCCAACCCCCAACAAAGGAATGCAAGGAAATTCATTCATACCGGTACCAGCGGTGCGGCAAGCCCTCACGGGCGGCCGCCCAGTGCACACCGGGCACACATCGCCGCAAACAGACAGCAAACTGGATGAGGAAATGCCTCTCCCCGGAAAAAGTTGTTCATGCCTGTAATTCAGTATGAGTGGAGCATCTGCTCTACCACTTTTCTTTCTCCTATCTACTGGCCGCCCCCCGCAAATGCGGTACGTATAAAACCATACCCGTTGGTTCAAGAAATATGCACTTGCCACACATACGGGAGTCCAAGCGTCAGTGGCCTTGCAAGGTTCAGCAGCAGGTGCGTCATACGTAAGCGTTTGCCGAGGCGTGGGAGTCAGGATGGGCGGCTGCCGCCGGCAGTTGCAAAAGGCAACGGCGCGTTAGGAAGAAAAGGTACAATGAGCCGTGGCGCCGCCCTGCTCCTTTGGTGCTTAGTCCGCTGCGCAAGCCCCATCGCCACGCTCCGGATGTCAATGACTATAACATAGCGGCTAGCAACCGCAACGCAAGGCTCTTCGAGGTGCTGCCTCTTGGGACCCGTGTAGTATCATGGCACCGCTGCTCCTGCCGCCACCGCCGCCGCCGCTGCCCCAGCCACCGCGGCCGCGGCTACCCCCGCCTCCTCATGCGCCGCCGCCGCCGCCCGCTTCTTGTCCAGCACCATGAGCGCCGCCATCAGCAGCAGCAGCAGGTTCGGCCTCGCGGCCACCACGTCTTCCCAGCCCAGGAAGATGACGCAGCCCACCTTGCGGGCGCAGCTGAGCAGGTATCTGGTCGGGCGGGCATGCGCAGAAGGGGTGGCGAAGTTTCCATGGTTCCGAAACCATGGGTAAACACACGGCCAGGACGCTAGGCGTTGCTGCGCGGTGAGGTGCGTCGCTGGCAACGCCCGTCCTGTTGCTCCGGCACTGTACGGCAGATGCAACCCGTGCACGCGCACCAAACAAATCCTGCTGGCAGTCCATGCCTGGTCGCCTAGGGGCCGGGCCTGGACCGGAGGCTCTACAAACACCGTACGCCAGCTGCGGGCCTTCGTCAACTGGTCCACTGGCCCTTTCCCAACCTCTCCGTCGACCCTGCCGCGCCCCGCCCTCCCAGCGGCAGTGCACACCGACGCGCCCACGCACTTTGCGTTGCTCTCCCGCTCCTCGGGCCGTTTGCCGGGCAGCACGTATTGCGCATCGACGGCGCGCGGGCTGACGGCGGCCAGGAGCTGCAGCAGCAGCCGGCCCTCACCCAGCCGGGAGTCTGAAAAACTAGCCAACGGTACAAAAGGAGCCGCCGGCCGCAGGGCCTCTGCCAACGCCGCGGGCGGCGACGGCTGGCCAGCGGGCGCCGTTGTTGCAGGCGCGGCGGAGAGCTTTGCGTTGGCCCACGCGAGGACCGCCTTCTCAACCTCTACATGGTGCACGTGGGGGCGGCTGTAGGCCGCAGAGGGCCCGATGGTGACGACGGAGTAGGCCGTGGCCCCGCCGCGCCGGGCGGCGACGGAGCCCGGCTGCGCAGTCTGGAAAAGAGGCGGCCGGTCGGCTCCGCCCCCCGCGGCGAGGCCCCCGGGACCTGATGCGGGCCCGGCCTGGCTGCACACGGCACTGGCTGCTGCTGCTGCTGCTGCTGCTGCTGCTGCTGCTGCTGGCACCGCGTCGCGGTCGTCCTCCTGCATGTGTAGCCGCGGCGGCACCGCCACCAGCCCCAGCAGCATGCCGGTGTGGTGGCGCATCATCTGGAACACCAGCGACAACGTGGCGCGGCGCTGGCCCTGCGAGCAGGCACGCACAGAGAGCGGTGAGCGGCCGGGGGCAAGCCGTCAAGGCTTCCAAGTTATCCGCTGGGGCCTCCTAGGCACCCAGCCACAGGTGACCAACAGCTGCCCTCCGACAGCCTGTCAAACCAGGCGGCTGCCCCACGGCGATGCGGCCCGCGCCTTCCGGCCCGACTCACCAGGGCCAGGTCCAGGCCGCCAATGTTGACCAGAGGCGGCATGGCCAGGGTACGAGTGCACACCCTGATAACCAGGTTGCAGTTCTGGACGCTCAGGATCTTGCGGAGCTGCAAGCCGGCATACGCGTATGAAAGGAGGACGTTAGAGGGAGGAGGCAAGGAGCCATCTCCAGGCGCAAGGTTGGCAGGGGTGATTTGCAGGCCGCCTGCGGTAAGGGACGCCGCCACGCGTGCTGCGGTATGATCCCTCCAGTTTCTACACTACTCTGTGGCCACCCACCCCCTTGTTGCGGCACCTGCCTGCCCGGGCCCTTGCTGTGCCCCAAGACAGCCTGCTCACCTTCTCCTTGAAGGGCGGGCGGGATGCGTTGTGCCAGGGCACGCAGCCGGGCTGGATGGCGTCCAAGGCCTGGGGCGTCCCAGGCGCGGTGTAGGAAGATACATCACCAAACATCCAGGAACACATGCCACACACACCAACCCCTGCTGTTCTGCATTTGCTGCCGTTCAGCCGTCCATGAGCCGGTTGGTGCGTGCCGTCAACCAGCACATGCAGCACCGCGCGCACCTGCAGCAGCGGCCAGCCCGTGGTGACCTCCGCCTCGAACAGCGACCCCACGTGCAGCGCTGGGCCCAGGCTGTTGAGCCACAGCCGCAGGACCCGCTCCTCCTGCGCCCAAGCACAGCATGTGGAACCAGGGCGACATCAGAGCAGCCAAATCAACACGAGCGCTAGCGTTGAAGCTGCTCTCATGCTTGTCAAGCTGCAGGCGCAACCAGGACAGCATAGTCATTGTGGCGACGCGTCCCAACGGGCAATCCGATGGCCTTTCTTGAACAAAGGCGTGTTACCCGCTGCAAAGTTGGCCCCGTCCCGCAGACAGGCAGGTTGCCAGCACCCACCTGATTCTCTCCCGACACGTCGTCCGCGTCGCCCCCCCACAGCATGCCGCTGGGGCCTGGCCCCGCTGCTGCATTGCCGCCGACCTTTGCCACCGCTGCGCCACATACGCCGGCGCTTCCCATGCTCCGCTGCTGCCGCCGCAGCTCCCTCTGCTGGTGCTCCCGCTGCACCAGCATGTTGTGTTCCGACAGGACATCCGACTGCGTGCGCCCCGGGGCCACCACGGCGCCGCCCCCGCTACCAAGCCCGCGCGCGCTGCGCATGCCAGCGCCAGTACCCGGCCGCGGTACTGGCGGCGCCGGCGACGCCAGCGGCGGTTTCGCCGCCGCCGACGCCAAAGCAGCAACGGCCGCAGCAGCATTAGCGGACGACAGGCTGTCGTCGGAAGCGCTATCCCGGGGCGACAGAGAGCGCGATGATGCACCACCGCTCGACGCCCCACCGCTTGATGACCCTCCGCCCTCCTCCCCACGGTAATGCTCGTCCAAGCCCCCTGCTTCACCCCTCGAACCTCCAGCTGCGTCCGTGCCGGACGCCGCAGCAGCTGCAGCTGGTGAATGGGCAGCGGCTTTCCCGGCGTCGCAGTCCCCCGCGCGGCTGTGCGCCAGGAGCAGGTGCACTAGGAGCACCGACCTCAGGCCGGCGTGACGGCAGCGCAGGTGCTCCGGCCGCAGCGGCGGCAACGGGGTGCCCTGTGCCGCCGCCTTCAGCACGCGAGTAAGCGCAGCCGCAACGGATGCCCACCGCGAATCGGGCTGAGCGCCGTCGGCGGTATCGGCCGCGACACCGCCTGCGATCCCCGCACGCAAGGCCCCGAGCCCCGCACTGGTGACGTCTAGAGGCCCCAGCGTCTGTCGCGTCGTCTCCGGGGCCTGCAACGATGCAGGCTGTGGGCCTCCGGGCCTGTCGGCCAAACTTTTGTCCGTGGCCGGGCTACTGTTCCCCAAACGCTCGAGCGAGGACGCCAGTCTCTCCCACACCTCCAATCCCAGGGGGTCCGCGCACGCCCCGCCGAGCTCCTCCGAAGCGGAGGCGCGCCGGTCCGCGCTGTTGCTCGAAGCGCCGCTGCCTTCTCCGCCTGCTTCTGGCCCTGCCCCTGCACCGATAGGACCAGTTGAAGAGTCGCATGGGCGGCATGGCTCCCCGACCGCACCTCTGGCCAGCTCGGCAGCCCACAACTCCAGCCCAACGGCCGCGCGGCGCGCGGCGGCTGTGCCCGGGCGCAGCGCATCGTGCCCGGCGCCAGCTCCAGGGCCCCAGCCGGCAACACCTGGGACCGTAAGGGCGGGGCTCGTCAGCCGCGCGGCGCTGCCAGGCACCGGCCCCATGCAGCTGGCCTCCCCGCCGGTGCTGCTGCCGTTGCTCCCCGGCTCCGAGCCGGCGCTCAAGACCTGCCCCAGCCCGCCATGCGGCATATTGGCCTCCGGCGCGTGAGGAGAGGGCGCCACCAGCCACTGGCGTTCGGCAGCTGATAGCGTCTGCTCGGAGGGAAGCGGGCACGGCGCGAAAGGGAGGAGTCTGGACACGCAACAATGACAGTCTTACGCGAGGCCAGGGTCCAGAGAAACAGCATGAAAGCTCATCTACTGAGGGGCAGAAACCGGTCCTAGCTGGCATCATGTATCAGCGAACCGCTTAGAGTGCTGAATACAGCAGGTCTGCAGCAATCGTAGTAGGGCCAGTGCGGGAGCATATTCCGGAGAAGCAAATGTCAGTAATGCATGCTATCCAGCACGTTTCGTAGCCAGACACCTAGGATGCCCACCTGCGCAGCCGAGACACGGAGCACCTCGAACACGAAGTCCGTCACAGCTGCCACCTGCAGAGGGCCCGGGACAGCCCTCACTACAGCACTCATATGCAGCGCCTGTTGCCCAAAGATGCAAGCAGGGGGGCTTATCTTACAGTAAGAGGGCGCCGATGGAGGCAACGCCACACAAAAGGCACCGGACCCCACCACCGCCACCTCACCCATTCTTGCGTCCTCCCAGCGCACCTCGCAGGCACGCAGCTGCTCCACGCTGAAGCCCTGCACATCACACCCCTGCGCTTGTGCGCAGCTGTGGCAGAGGACGAAGTTCTCGGTGAACTCCTCTGGCAGCAGGTCTGTGCCGTCGTTGACCGCTCGCTCGTCCAAGCTCCCAGGTACCGCGGTCGTTAGCAGCTTGCTGCAGTGGGAATGATGCGCGGAATGAAATACTGCCAACTAAGCCATCATGTGGAAGGTCGTGGGCTGCTGCCAGCGGACCCTGTGTCCTCCCGAATGACCCCCCTCCCCGAACCCCATACACTCGGCCTGCCGCACGATTCTCACCAGAGGATGGAGCCGCTCCAGCACAAGCGCTGGAGCGTTGTCTGCATGAGGCCATGCCCCCAAAGGTCCTCGCCATTGGCCAGGCAGCCAACCGCAAAGGTGCTCGCGGCATTCAAATGGATGCTCTCCGATGTTGAGGCCGCAGGCATGCGGTTATCGACGAGGCTGTCGCTGGGCTCCTTCGATTTCTCGTGGCACCCAGTTGCTGCGGATAGCAGACTAGGTGCAGAAGAAACTCGCTCAAACCCCTTGACACGCCCAGCACCCGAGACGATGCTACCAAGCATGGGTTTGAGTTCGACCTGTTCATTGCGTTCTGCTAACTCCACGTCTTTGGAAATCCTCGCGCGACTGCCTCGGACAGTCCCTGGCGCAGGCGAACGGAGGAGAGAGAGCAGTAGGGATTTCATCGTGATTCAATCTACCCATCAACATTAAGCGCTTGACGAGTCATTTTGCGCCGACATCGTCATCGGGTGTTGCAGCATATATAGTTATAGGTGAGCGGCCACATATCAGCTGCACAGTTAATCATGCCATGGCAGTTTCGAGACGGGAGGCCATGACACACAGAATCCACACGGTATCCCTGTAAGGTACACAACCGATTAACGGTACCGGCCTACCTCTGTAGTCTGTACCTCATGGCCTCGTAGCGCCATCGAGAGTTCGATACTCTTGTGCTGATGCGGCCTGCTGTGGGCCGGCTTTGCTGTTCACACGACCGTGTGCCCGTTTATAACTATACACAGCACGCACCCACTGGCCCCCAAGCGTTGGGGGTACTGTGACGAAGTCTGTCTCTGTCTCCGGCCCTCATCCAATTGATGCTTGAGGCTTAATGGGCCCGATCCCTGGGTGACTAACGGTACACACTCTGCAGCTGGTCCTCGTATCCGCCCAGCCCTCCCTCCCAGTGAGTGTTCGTCCCCGCTTCTTGCGGGCCCCTGGCGCGCTTCGCTGCGAGACAGGCTTCAGTGTATTACAGGGAGGAGAGACGGGAAGAAGCACAATCTCAAACCCAACCGATATGGCATGCCACAGATTGATGGAAGAGATGCTCCAGCACGGCCTCGTCAGCTTTCCTGCCTTTTCGAACACGCCAGCTTCCCCTCGTTCGCAAGAACCAGGCCACGCGGGTCAGCCCGTGTGCCATCGGAAGGCGGTCTCTGGTTTCTTTCCAGTTGCGTGGCAGCAATAGATTGAAGGCCAGTCCCGAATAGGCAGCTTAGCATAACTCAACGCCAACCCACCCTCTAGTTGCTTGCCCTCGACGCCTTCAGCCGCAGGCATTTCAGCCGCTCGCCGCGCAAGGCATGCGCCGACAGCTCCGTACTCCGCATCCATCTCAGGTCAGTGCCCGATGACCCCTCCTACCGCACACCGCCAGGACCCACGCCCGGTACAGTTCCTCCCGGCCTCCATAGCGATGTGGGGACCGAGACACAGACCCCGACGCCCTAACCGACTCAAATTTACAAGCATGACACGCCTTAGCCCGCGTACACGTCGAACGCGGCAGCCCGCCAATGGAACCGATCATCCAAGAGTGTAAGTAACTGGGCAAGGGGCGAGTGATCCAACGGCCGCAATCCGCTCAGCGCCGCAGCAGCGTGAGGAGTGTCCGACGCGACATGCACAATACCTCGCCACGCAATCCGTCAAGATGTTCCAGCGAGCGCAGCTGGCGCACCCGCTAGCAACCTGCAACGATGTGAGCGCCCACGTATGGGAACGCGCGCGTCGAGAAGTCCGACTCAGATGTATCCGCTAGCCCGAGCCGCAGACCCGGTAACACCCAAACCCAATCCAATACGTCAACTGACCCGGCTTAGCCGCAGAATTGGTTCCCCGCCATCAGCCGACCTCCATGCCGTCCGGCTTGGTTCCCCCGTTGGCGCCCCCGTCCATTTCGACGTCGCCACCTGCCGCCGGCTGAGACCCCTTGGTTACCTCCCCAGTGCCCTCAACCTGGATCTCCGACGGCAAATGCCCCGATTTGAGCGCTTCCTCCAGCCGCTGAATCTCCTCCAACGTCTGTGCGTTCGCAATGGCCGCCTGAATGGCCACCATCTGTTCCCGGCTGGGTGCGGCGGTGGGGCGCGCCGCTGCCGCCTCCCCTCCTCCCTCCGGCTGCTCGCCTGCCTGCGCCTGCTCGCCTGAGCCGCCGTTCTCCTGCGGCTGCGCCGGCGCGACGCCTGCCTGCTGCTGCGCGGCCGCCAGGTCCTCGTCGGGCTCAAAGGTTTTGGAGGCGTGCGTCGCCTGCGCCTCCTCCGACCCGAACGTGGCCTTGGCGGCCTCCCGCTCCTGGAGTGGTAAGAGTTCGCCCGTTAGGGGAGCGGAGGAAATATACGCAGAACTGTGTATGGGTGTTGGTCTGTCTCGTCTTATGCCTGTTCGCGCCCGCACGGCGTGTGCTGTCTCACCTTTTGCTTGACCTTTTTGAAGTCCAGCACTTTGAGCTGGGGAAGTTTGCTCACGACATACAGCCTACAGGTCGTAGGAGCGGAGAACTCATCAGGCGCCAACCTTCCACCAAACGATGGGCGAGGACACGGTAGCTGCACTCTGCCTGGGTTCGCAGCGTCGGCGGCATACCGCAGGCTGGAAGAATATCCACCCTGTCCGACCACTACACACGCAACATTGGCAACAACACCAATATGCTGTCCTCCAGCGGTCACGGTAGCGGGTAGGTCCCAGTGCATCCTAACGCACACTCCCCACATTAAGCGTTCGGTGAGAACTGCGCTCCATGCACCGATTTCCATTACCCTACTCGCAGCGACCTCTCCGGCAACGACGGCACGCAAGCTCGGCATATGCCTGGCCTAACCTGTAGTTGGGCTTCATGACCACGGGGTTGCCGTGTAAGGACAGATGCTCCAGCTTTCTAAGCGTGGCGAGCGGATCGATGTCCTGCGGAGGCACATGCCCAGACACTGTGTGTATCGAGCTTCCCAAGCATGCACCGCGTGCTCTTTGCAGTGTGTAAGCCTAGGCATGGGCACTCTAGGGCAGACGAGCTACAGGAAAGGCCCCTACGCCTTGCGAGCTCACCTGCAGATTGTTTATCCGGTTGTTGGTGAGGATAAGCACTTCGAGGTTCGGGATAAACTCTAGAGAGGGGGTGAGGCATAAGCGTGTATGAGCACGGTTAGGGCGGAGGGCGAAGCAGCACCCGACCTACCGTCCAGCCCCCGCGCAATCCTCGCCACGCGGTTGTTGTTTACTAGGAGCTGCTTTAGCCTCAGCAGCTTGGGGAAGCCGTCCAGTCGCACAATAGCGTTGTCGGAGAGGTCGATGCTGTCGAACTGGTTCTGTAGGTCCAGGCGGCAGCAGCGAGCACATGGCAATGCTCATCGAAAGGAAGAAGTACTACGCCCTCCCGTTGAATAGCACACACGAGGAAAGCCGCCAAAAGGTGTCCCCGCATACCTGCGTCGCGCCTAGGTTCTCTATCGCCGCGATCTTGTTGCCTACGCCCGAATGAATGTAACGCGTAAGAAGCTGGGGGTGCTTGAGAAGGGCGCTGATCTAATTTACACACCCCGGAGGTCAACCTCGTAGAACTTGATACATGACATGTATTGTGGGGATCTTGAGATGAGCTCCGCAGTGATACGCCCAGGCAGGCGCGGGCCCACAGCGGGAGGAGGCCGCGCCTCGTTCATTGCTCCCCGTGTATCGGAACTTCCTGATTATGGAATAGTTGACCACATGGATGCGCTATTCAGCAAAGTTGCGACACCGTGAACTAGTCGTCGGGACAGGGCACGCGTTGACTGTGTTGCAGGTGTGTCAGGTGCCGTACAGTACATGCCGTACACACCAAGGACCGTGCAAGGCTTGGGGGGGGGTAACTCCGAGGTCAATACACTGTAGACATGTAATTGTCACGCCCTTGCACGCAATGCACGGCTGGCCTCCCATCCCGCCCCTCCTCAGGGCCCCTACCCATACTTGAGTGCGTGGCTATTACATGTCTACGGTGTATTGACCTCGGAGTTACACCCCTAAGGACGGGCTGGATGGGAGGCCAGCCGTGCGAGCCTGCACATCCCAGTCAAAGTGAGACGAGAGGAGCAGCTCATAGCTTACATCAGGGCCACTTGGGCGTCCTTTAATGGAAGTGCTGCACCTGAATTGGCAGTTGTAGCCTGTCCCCGTGCTCTGCTGGCGCGTGCATGGCTTCAAAGCGGACGTTCCCCGCCTCTTATCGCCATCGGTTGCAGGGAGCTGTGCCAGGCCCCCCTGGCACCTGAGATGGGCGACGGGAAGCCGACCGGCCGCGGCCTTGTCCCGTCCTCCTCCGCCGCGTTCCAGAGCGCCCCAGTATGGGCCACAGTCGACGACGGCGCCCAGCAGGCCCCCATACAAAAATCCATGCCAGGTTACTATACCGCTGGACCCTCAGGGACATGAGGGCCCGTCTGCTCGTGACATTAGCCCGCTGTTGTAACACAGCTCGGAGTGACTGAACGGTTGCTGATGACAACTGTCACCAGTGGGACGGATCCCTTGGGATCCCTTTGGACGGGTCTGTTGAGGTCCGTTGAGTTCTGGCAACCGACGAGGCCGTCGATCCGTCGAGGTCTCACTTCTATTTAAGGGCTGGCAGATCCAGTCTCCCCACTTCCTCCCAACCCACGTTGGCTACTACAACCCCTTGCAAGCTTCGCTCCTAGTCAGGAGCTTTTTCACCCGTTAACACGGTGCAGCCAGGGTCTCATGCCACTACACCCGCCATGCCTTGTACTAATCAGCCCTACTGGTAACGTCGCGCCTTCGGGTGTATATGTCCGTCTGATGTCCGTTGAGGTGACACCCTCCTCGTCTGCAGGTTTCTGTTCCTCGCACCATGGGCCGACCACGCATAATTGGGCGGCTCAGGCCACCGGAGTAAAACCATCCTTCTCAGCCAACACCATCGCTAAACAACTAATCATACAAATGTACAGCATCACACCGAAGGGCCGCAACTCCTCGCCCGTACTGGAGGGGATCGATAAGATGCGGGTATGACCAGCAAGCATGCACTCCCGCAGTTGCCGCCCAGAGGTTGCACGCCCGAGGCTTGCCACCCGTCATGCATTATTACATGGGAGAGTTGGCTAATGGGCGTGCCTGCCTGGGGCGTGGGCTGCACGGGTGGCACCCACGCATAGCCTGCAAGGTATCGCACTGCTGTGGAGTAATGCACTTGTACCCGAATCCACAACGGACAGCCATGGCACGCACGACAGACACCGTCCCGTCCGACTGCATTACGATCCGCGGCCAGCTTCTTGGGCGATGCCAGGGGCGTGACACTAATCAGTCCTTGGTGGGGTCGTTGACCGCCCCGATGAAGGCCGGCAGCCCCGTGGGGTTGTGTCGGATGATGAAGGCGAAGGGCCGGTCGAACACCAGCTCGGCGGGCGGGAGGGGTACGCACAGGCACATGATGACGGCGGTAGCGGCGGCCGCCACCGTGCCCTCCTCGTCCACCTCCACCACGGCCTGAGCAGGAAGGCGCGGTATCGCATGCATCGGGCGAGTCGGATGCTGTGGCTGCTGCCCCACAAGCCTGATCAGAGTGCGCTGAAGCAGGATCAGTCAGCGGACCGCGGTCGCTTAAGCATTCCACACTGGAACACATCATGGTCCTGGCGACCAAGGCGGTCGCCGCATTCATGGAACACGATGCGCCAGGTGCCTGCCAGTGACGTCTAGGGATGAGTGGGTGACCCACGGTTCAATTGAAGCCCAAAACCTAAACAGTACAGTCGTGCGGAGCGCGTTCCACAGATGCGCGTGCCATGACAATCATGCATCACGCATGCTGTACACCACCTTCCGTACCTTGTGCACAATGTCGCTGACGAAGAGGCCGGGGTCCGCCATGCGGCTGAAGTCGGCCACTCCCGGGGTGAAGGCGGCCCGCACGCCCAGGGACTTGAGCACGGGCCCGAGGGTGAGCGACGTGGACGCCTTGAAGCGCGGCAGCTTCACCAGTAGCGCGCCCATGGGAGCCAGCTCCTGCGGGTGACGTTAGGCGGGCCGTACGGTCCGGTGAGGAAGGGCTTCCCACTTCTCAGTTGCGTGCCACAGCTTAGTGAGCCCATTGCGATGAGCGAAGCACGCAGGCAACGTAGTGTACATGCGCACGCTGGCGATTGCAGGATGAAAGATTTGGCAGGGCAACGTGGGCAGTTGGTTCGGTGGCCAATTTTACGAGTGTGGAGAAAGGGCGCGACTTGCAACTCCTGTCCGGCAGGATGCAGCGCAGAAGGAAGCCAACGCGCACAGGGACCCAGGACGTCGTCGCTCACCTGCGGCACCTCCGCCCAGTCCCGCAGCGCCTGCGCCACCGTCACGCCCGGGGCCGGCAGCAACGCCACCGCGCTGAAGGCCCCGCCTTGGTACGGCAGCACGACGGCATCGTACAGGCCTTCCTTGCGGGCACCGTGTATGTTATCACGCGCCGCAAACTCGTGCTGCATCATGTCGACTTGCTTGGCGGCGCCACTGGCGGTGGTGAAGGTAGCCGGCTGTGTGAGGCTGTATGAAATATGCAGCGAGGCAGGGAGGTATGCATGGCGATCCAACTCAACAATGGAGAGAACCAGGAATGTCGCCAACAACAAGCAGAATAAAGCATCGTCCTTCATAGCGCACACGGTGCAGGGAGGGTGGCGCACCAGACCCAGCCATCTAGGGGGCGAAGCGAAAGGAAGGATCCAACCTGAGCAGACAGGGACCTACTCTTTCTTAAAAGCATGCTCCCACAGCCCCTTGAAGTAGATGGCGTTGGCAAGGATGGACTTGAAGCTGAAGCGTGGGAGCGGTAGAGGGATGAAGTGCCGGTCAGAGCCAAGGAAAGCGTACATGCGGGTCCTTGTACACCCGCCGCCTGCGCACGACCAGGCAAAGTGCCGTCATCATCCTGTAGCGCCAACTCTGTACACCCCCCGCGCACACCGCGCTGCTCCTCATCAAGCACTGCACGCCCGCCCTGCCGGCTGCACCCACTTGTCGCCCTGCACGAGGGTCTTGATCATCCCGCGGGTGACATCCGCGACCCAGTCGTTGACGTCCTGCGCGCCGTGGACCGCCTCACGGGCGGTTGCCTGCCGGGAGGAGGGAGCACGGGCCACGGGGTAGATGTTGTGTCGCTTGGCACACCGCATTGGGTGCATTGGGTGCATGCAGCAGAACAGCCTCTCCACCTACCGCTACACAGGCAAACACCCAAGTATCTTCGCCCCAGCCACGCCTTTAGCCCGTCATTCCCGTACCTGGAACAGTGTCTGCATCTGCTCCACGTACGCCGCCTTGAGCTGCACACCGGCCGCAGTCCAAACGCTGTTTGCCAGAATCATATCAGAGCCGCGGCCGCCGCCGACCCCAGCATCGCTTTCGGACCTGCTCACAGCCTGGCCGTTCAACAGGGCCATGGCCCGGCGCAGCTCCGCGTTCAGTTCATGCTCCGTCAACGGTTGGCCGTGGCTGCCGGAGGTGGCGATGGTGCTCAGCAGCTCGGAATGGGTCGGCGTTCCGGCGCCTGTCGCACATCCCACAGGAGAGCATTAGGGAAACTATGGTAATGGCAGACAATATGAGGTTCGTATACAATAATACGCCGTCCCTTCTGGGTATCTGCTAAGGCCAACGCAGCGGTACATACCGGCACCGTTCAAAGCGAGTGAGATGGCGTAGGTCACACTGAGCGGCGACAAGAAGCATCCTTTGGGGACCGATGCTAGGGGGAGCGTCGACAGGAAGAGCTTGTAGCCTGCGTGTGCGACTGCCGCTGCGGTGCTGTGCTGGGAAGGTGGTGTGTCGGCCATGGATGCAGCGCGCGCAACGCAGGAGCTCGCCACCCGAGTTACTGTGGGCTGCGCAGTCCCTGGAGGTCTGGGCCTCGCCCCCGATGGTCGCGGCCGTCGCGGGCAAGTACAAATGTGTCGCAGGGAGTAAGGCGCTTGGGTATTCAGCGACGCATACTCACTCCGAATCACCGCCAGCGTTTATCGAACCCAAATTGCTAGAAATTGAGTCTGAACGAAGCGAGGCGCGTGCTTTCCGCAGTGCGAGACGCAGCCGCGGCCGAGCAGCTTCTGGTCCTGGAGCGCTACGCGCCCCCGTGAAGTAGAGTAATGAAGAGGTACAGAAGCGAGCCGACAATGACAATTGTAAAGCGTCTAGATCGGCGACGCTCTTGCGCGTTGAGCTGCTGGCTAGAAATTAGGCCCCAGCGGTTTGTCCGAGCAGCTTCCGTCAACCGCTCTTTTCGGGCCCGTGATCTCACACCTCGGACATAAGCTTTATACCGCTCCAGGACGGATCGATCACAGCAAGATTAACTGGTACCGCACGGTCTCGGAGGCAGCGACGCAAAGCCTTTAACGCTTAGCTCGGTACCTCGCTAAAGATGGCAGAGTGCTCAGCGACTCCTAGCCCCGTAGCAACCGCTATTGCGAGCGCGGGGTACAGCCTCTTCCTCACGGCGCTCCCGCTCTCGGGCGACGACCCGCAAGGCTGCTTCCTGTCCCCACTCAGCATCCTGTACGCCCTGTCACTTGCCCTGAATGGCGCGGGTGAGTATTTCAGAGCCAGTTGCAGCATGTGCAAGGCGCATGCGGCGGGTATCACACTCCCTGTATCGCCCCTGGATACCTGCCATGAAGGCCACCCTATCACTCCAGCGCGCGTATCTGTACATGCAACATCTCTCACCCATACACCGGCACACCGCAACAGGCCCTGGCTCCTCCACTCACACGGAGTTGCTCCGCGTCGTTGGGGGCCCATCCACGGGCCAGCAGCAGCAGGAGGCGGAGCTCAACTCGGAGCTGGGCCGAGCCATGGCGCTCCTGAACCAGCAGTGCTCCACCTCGGCTGTCGACGGGCCCAGCTCCGAGCTCATCCTGGCAAATAGTCTCTGGACGGCGCCCGGTGCCCAGCTCAAGGCGGCGTACGTGGAGCAGATGCGGACGCTGTTCACGGTGTGCGGCCGGGGCGGGGGCCGGGGGGCGGGGGGCTGGCCCAGAGGCATGTGGGGGTGACATGCGGGGGTGACTAGAACCGGGCTGCACTTTGCAATGGTGATTGGCGCTTGCGTTGGGCTGTCGTTTTGAACATGGTGGTTGCTCCTGCCAATGCTGGCTTTCACCCAACCGACTTTCGATGCCTGCGGGGCAGTGCTCAAGAGCATGTTGCGTGTACCACCTTACTGTGTGTGTAGGCGACGGCCAGCGTGGCTTCAAATGGCGCCAGGGACATCAACTCCTGGGTGGCGGACGTCACACGGGGCATGATACAGGACCTGGTGCAGAGCGACGAGTGAGTCGCCCACGGTCCGCAAGAGGGGGCGGGGGCATCTATGCAGAGATTCCTGGCACCTGGGGAATACGAGGTTACACTGGAGCACTGGAAAGGACACGCGCCCGGCACCGGCCCTAGCCTGCATGGTCGGCATAGGTGGCGCCTGAGTGGCGGTATCGGATCTACACGTACGGGCTATGACGCGTGGCGCAGCTCAGCCGCTGTCATCGTGCCGACCATGGCCGCGTCCGCTTCACTGCGGGCCTCCCCCACCACCCGTTTGTTTGTGTATTCCAAACTCCACCCCACGCAACCGTGCAACCTGTGGGAACCCCATCCCGCGCGCAGCTTTGAGGTCGTCCTCGCCAATGCCATCTACTTCAAGGGCCTGTGGGAGGAGGCCTTCAAGAAGACGTGAGTGCGGGAGAAGGGCCCAGGGTCTGAAGCCGTTGGCGAGAGCCTTGAGCCTTCTGGTGGCTCCTTACGTTATGGTCACGAACCATGGCGATCCATCCTCACTTCCGCCTCGTAAGTCGCTTCCCGCAGCTTAGTTCCTTTGCCGTAATCGAGCCGTGTGCTGCCCCCACCCGCCGTCCGTTTGCGCCTGTATCTCAGCCTTACACAACCGGGCGACTTCACGACCGCGAGCGGGGCCATCAAGCAAGTTGACATGATGAAGCACGAGTTCAAGTCGGCGGTCGGCATCCGGAGGCGCGGCACGTACGACGCGGTCGTGCTGCCGTACAAGGGCGGGGCCTTCAGCGCGGTGGCGTTGCTGCCCGTCCCAGGCGTGACGGTGGCGGAGGCGCTGCGGGACTGGGCGGAGGCTCCGCAGGTGAGCCTGGACCTGCCGGCAGGGCTGTGGCTATGATGCTGCACGCGCTTGCTGTCTTCGCTAGCTGACAAGATGGGCCACCCCCGTAAACTCGCTCCCTGGTGTTCCCCCCGCCGCCTTGGCCGCAGGATTATGCCCCGCTGGGCAAGCTCTGGGTCAAACTGCCCAAGTTCAAAGTGACGTCCCAGCTGTCGCTCAAGCCGGTGCTCAAGTCGCTGGGGGTGCAGGCGGCTTTCAGCCCCGGTGCTGATTTCAGCCGCATGGCCGAACGCGGGCTGTTCGTCTCGGACGCAGTGCACAAGGTACGGTGGGGGCACCCGCGCATCCGCCGTCCGCGGCCGATCTGCGGGTTCGGCCGCCCGCCCAGATGCAGCGCGATGTCCCGAGCCCCAGTCCGCACCTGCACGTCCTCCCAGCATCTCCCATAGCAGCAGTGCTTTGCTTCCATCTTGGCATTGCGTGTGCACCCACGGGAGGCTACGCAGGCGCTCTGCTGCACGCTCGTATTCCCCTTCAGGCTGGGCTGGCGACTAGCCAAACATGTCGGCTTCAACCCAGCTGGCCTTGTGCCGCAACGCCTTGCGCTCAGTGCCCCGCCCTCCTGCCCTCCGCTAAGGCCGTGGTGGAGGTGGACGAGGAGGGCACCGTGGCGGCCGCCGCCACTAGAATTATGCTGACGCGGAGCGCCATGCCCGAGCCCCCCCGTGAGCTAGTGTTCGATCGGCCCTTCGCCTTCATCATTCGCCACAACCCCACGGCCCTGCCGGCCTTTATCGGGGCGGTCAACGACCCCAGCCCCGCCTAGGCCAGGGCCGGATGGGGATGGCCAATCGGCCGAGCGTGCATTCCGGAGACATAAGGGAGTGGGTCCACGGGAGAAGTTCCCGTTATGGGAGTGCCGATTTGCGATTGAAGGTTTGCCTGCTGTGCAGGGACTTTGCATTGGCGGTTGCATTGTTTGCATGGGGCGGTTGTGTGGTGCATGCGCTGTGTGCATGTTGTCGGACGCCGTCAATCACGCCGTGAATTAGCAATGGCTTGGTTTAAATGATCGCATAGGTAGTCGCAGGCGCGGGCTCGCACGTGCGTGCATGCACTTGCGTAACAGGTGAGGTTCGCAAGCACGAACGGTCACACAAATGCAGAAATTGGCTTCGGTGCCTTGCTGGGCTGAGCGTGCGTGGCAGTGTGTGGAGGCTGTACGGGTAGCAGGTTGAGTCGGAGAGAGAACGATTGTTGAGTTGTATCATGGCTGACTTAAAGCGTGGCGAGGCCCTTGGCCTCCGGAAAGAATGAGTACCAGTCGAGTCCACTTGTGATGACCAAAATCACCCGCGTGCACAGCACGTTGTACGGCAGGATGGCTGTTACATTCGTCCATTGCGGTGCCAACTCTTATCGAATAGATGCTCTAGGGCATTACGGGATCTGTGTCGACGCGTACGCCGTAGACGAGAGCCTGAGGCGGAAAGCCCTTCGTAATGCGCCACACCCTACTGTTGTGGGTCCGTGCCTGCCGGGCCGCATCACCAAAAAGCCTATGCCCGAATCCCCCGTGTGCGCCGACATGCCTTGTTACCGGCTCACCTGGACGTGCACAAGAGGGATGGGTGGCGGCGGTATATGACCGTAGAGGTGGCATTTCTCGGTTACTGCCACAACCGTCACCGTGTGCCTGTGCATCTCCGTCCCCCGCGGCCGGCGGGCAAGCGCCCAACCGTTGTCAGTCCGGGGCTACCCCACCCTGCCATGTGGTTCCCAGCAACAGAAATGCCCCCAGGATGCTAACGTGCAGCTCACATCGCATGCGGTCCTTGTGCTGTGGGAGCTGCGCCTGCAGCGGAGGTGGGGCAAAGCCGAAAGGCGACAGCGACCCATGGGTCACCGCGCTCACCTTTCAAGAGACACAATGCTACCCATACGTCCAAAGGAGCGAATTACACAAACAGCGTACTCGCGAACGCTCGCCTTGCTTTTGGCCGGCTTTCCCCCTAGGTTCACGAACGACTTCATGCACAGCAGCCAGGCGACGAACCGAAGACGCCCAGCGAGCCGCACATGCTTGCCAAGAATTTATTACCCCTTCGTCTGAATCACCATGAACACGTCCATGTCTGTGTGTAGTGCAGCAGCAGTATCCGGTCCTGTGATGGCTGGGCTCGCGAGCGCCGGATACAGCCTCTTCCTCGCGACGCTTCCACTCGTCACCACGCCATCTGGCTACTTCCTGTCCCCGCTCAGCATCCAGTACGCGCTGGCCCTGGCCGCGAACGGCGCCGGTGGGTGCGGTCTGGTGGAGAGGACCCTTCCGCGACCCCACGCCGCGCACCGCTCCCTGCAGCATGTGAGGCACCTCCCTGCCGCTCCCGGCCGCCTCCGGAACCCATTTACCCGCGGCAGTGGCCAGTGGGCGACCTTGTCGAGAGACACTGCGAAGTACTGCTCCTTTTAGTTGTTGACGTGCTCAAGCCGATAGTTCCCGCCCCCCCTGGCCCCACGATGCCAGGCCCAAACTCAACTACGCAGACTGAGCTGCTCCGGGTAATGTCGGTAAAGGGTGCCGGCAGCCCGCTGACCGAGGCGCAAGTCAACGCCGCTCTCGCCCGCGCCAGCGCCCTGCTCACCAGCCAATGCCCGGGCGCGGATGGCGGCAGCGCCGCCGGCAGCACCAATCGCTCGGAGCTGATCCTGGCCAACAGCATTTGGACGGCGCCCGGAACGCAGCTGAGGCCTGGCTACACAAGCCAGATGCAGGAGCTGTTCCAGGTGGGAGGTGCGGGCGCAGGTCGAGGCACTGGGCACGGCGCCAGGGTTGGTGACCGGGGCAAGGCGTGCGTCCCTTCACAGTGACCGCATCCCTCTTACACACGCGGATGGCCGGGAACCCGCGCTCCCGTATGTAGCTATTGCCGTATGCTCGGGGAAATGCGACGCAGACTTGCAGTGATGCATCTGTCGTAACCCAGTGGTCTTCGTAAGAATGCCGGGGTCTACCCGGTTGCGCGTTGCGGGGTCTTCCGGGACCACCCTGCGCCTAACAATACTTCGGCATATCACGTACGCTGTCCTGCACTGTACGTCAGCACAGGTCGGATTTGCCAATGCGTATGGTTCATAGCACGCAAGGCCCGGTTGCGGCCGGTTCTGTCCGCGGACGGTTCGCGCAGTCTTGACTGTCGCGTGCACGCAGCTGGCATGCAAGTGGTCCCCAGGGCCCCCCCACGTGCTCGCGCAGGCGACCGCGCGCGTGGCCGCGAACGGCGCCGGGGACGTCAACGCATGGGTGTCCAGCGTCACACACGGCATCATCGACAACCTGCTACAGGGCGAAGTGTGAGGGGCGCGGGGGCGAGAGGTTGCGTGGAGGATACGGCGGCAACCCTCGTCGGGCAAGACACATACACACACATACATACATCGCAGCACGTCTGACAAGGGGTAAACGTGTTGCAGCATCCAAAGCACCGACCCCACTACCACCCTTACCGTTGATATGAGGCAGGACACCTGGTACGACCTGAGATCTGCTATTGATGACGCCGCCACGACACGCGCTGCCTGCCGTGCTGTCCACTCCTCGTGCAGCTTCAACACGGTCCTCGCCAACGCCCTTTACTTTAAGGGGGTGTGGCGTTACGCGTTCCGAAAGACGTGAGTATGGCAAGGAATGCAGTTCTGAGAGAGGGATCCACCTCTACAGGCATGCATGGCATTCTTACTGTTGGGATTGTGTATGTTGGGGTGGGGGGCGGGAAGCAGGCTAGCCTGTGAATGCCACCGGCGCTCTGGCGGCCACACCCGCGTTGGCGTCCATCAGTTCAAGCGATTCCGACCTCACGACGAGCCGGTTGCTCCCGTGCCACACGACAGTGAGGGATATCCATGGGTTTCGTGCGTCTGCACGTACACGTCATGTCCTGACACTAGACGGCAAGTTCCTGCTCTCTATTATTCCCAGTAGGCGCCATGAACTCGGACTCGCAGGTGATCCGCTCACTTACCGCCCAAACGTGATGTATGTAGCCCCTTGTACCCATTGTACCCACTGGACCGACTCTACCCACTGTGCCCGACGGACCCAACGGACCCAACGGACCCAACGGACATACATGAATCCCTGGGATGCCCGCTGACTGACATACTGGCCCCTGCCTTCGTGCGTCTTCACCCGTCAGTCTCACGCAGACTGCCACCTTCACCACCAGCAACGGCAGCGCCAAGGATGTTGACATGATGAAGCAGGAGTTCAAGGCTGGAAGCAGCGTACTGTGGGCTCGCAAGGCAGGCGTGTACGACGCCGTGGCGCTGCCGTACAGCGATGATAATTTCAGCGCGGTAGCTCTGCTGCCGGCGCAGGGAGTGGAGGTGACGACGGCGCTGCAAGACTGGGCGACGGGCTCACAGGCAAGAAGCCAAGCCGGCGGAGAAGGCGCAGCTCCATCCGAACGATGCGACAGTGCAGCGTCTGCTCGTCTTGACCAACAGACGAATCGGGGTGCAACTCCGGCTGCAACTCGAAAGGCCGGCGCGTGATTGTTGAGGAAGATGCGAACCCTCCGAGCTGCGCTAACGGACAGCTGGGGCATCGGCACCAGCCCAACACATACAACGCGTGCATGAGAGGCAGTGGTACTGCTTGAACCTACCGAACTGGGGGGAAAGGAAAAACAAAAAAAACGGGAAGGACGATAAGGGTTGTACCTTCCTCACGGCGAAGATGGGGTGGATGGGCGGGCTCCCTCTTTCTCTGCAGATTTCTCTTCTTTCCTACGCTCTGCCGGCTGTTTGCGGGGATCTGCGCGACCCGCACGCTCACTTCGCCCCTTGCCCGCATGGCCCATACGCAGGGCTTCGAGCCCATCCGGGGGCTCATCCTCAGGATGCCCCGGTTCAAGGTGACGTCCCGGCTGTCGCTGGTGCCCACACTGGCGGCGCTGGGGGTGCGGGCGGCCTTCAGCTCCGGGGCCGACTTCAGCCGCATGTCGACCGCGAGGCTGCAGATCAGCGAAGTGGTTCACCAGGTGGGTGGGTGGGCAAAGCACGCGGGGCTTGAACCCAGCCTTGGGTGTCTCGGGCGGGTTCCTTCAATTCCCGTCCTTGCTTCGTTTGCCATCCTTGTCCTCCTGTTGCGTGGTCTTAGCGTGTGTGTGTGTTACAAGTGCCCATACGAGCCGTTTGGCCCCTCGGCACAGCCCCGCTCACGCCCTCAACAGAGCATTCCTACGTTCATAGACAGAGAACAGAAAGGCGCCCACCTTGCGCGGATCAGACCTGCTCATGAAGCTAATCATCATGTCTCCCCCGTCAGCATCGTCCTCGAAACTCAGACCGCAAGCACTCCTCAACTCATCGTAGGCACAACATTCGAACACAACGTGCTTCTCATCCTCGACCTGGCCGCACTTGCACACACGACAGCAACGCGCCGCCCGTGCCCACGATTCATCTCCAAAGGCCAGGCACACGTCCTAAACCGCATCAGCGCATGCACGTGACCTAGCGGCAACTGCAAACGCTGGTACCGCACAGGGCAATGTTCTGCACCGGTCTTAGTGTGCCTTCTTCTCGTGTGCGTGCCGCCGGTGCGTTGGTTTGGGCTGCCGTAGTGCGCTGGGGTCAGGGCAGGGTTTCGGTGTTTGTTTTCACTGAAGAGCTGGTTGCCCCTCCCGTGGTCTTCGCCCTTCCTCACCTCTCCTACCCGTAACATTCCCCACAATGAAAATACGGTGCCCCACGCAGCGCACCGGACGGTATCGCAGCAACATTGGGCCGTCATCTGTGTCCCTGGCGTCACTGGTTACTCACATCCACAATTCCCTCCCCTCCCTCGGTTGCGGGTGTCGTCCCTTACTGCAGGCGGTCGTTGATGTGGACGAGCAGGGCACGGTGGCGGCTGCCGCCACTGCGGTCGTGATGGTCATGTCCGTCGGAGTCCCACCTCCGCCCCCGCCCGAGCTGGTTTTCGACCGGCCCTTCGCCTTCATCATCCGACACAACCCTACGGGCCTGCCCGTCTTCATCGGGGCGGTCAATGACCCCAGTACAACGTGATGGGTAGCCCTGGCATGACGGGGCCCCGGCGTGCGGGTGTACATACCCCTGTCAAGTGCCCGCCAGTGGGTCATGTGCATGGACGGGGGGCTCATGTATTGCACGGCAATGAGTAAGCGATGGAAGTTGCCCGTGGCTGCTGCCGTTGATGGTGTAGGTGCGCCCGCCAGGGTGTGCAGACCGCAGGTTATGTCCCTTTGGGCTGAGGGAAACCCGGTTAATCCCTCAGTTCGGTTGAAATTGGCGAAAGTTGGCCAGTGCCTCCAGCGTGTTCCCAGTCCTGTCCTATTATGTTGCGTAACATGCGCCTTGCCGGGCGGGGCCCATCAGGAATGTGTAACCGGTAATGCAGTTGCGCATGACTGCCTCCATACTTGTACCCTACGTTGCGCCGTGCACTTGAAAAACAGGGTACGAGCCTGCGCAACCAATCATTTTACATGATCCCACCTAATCGCAATGCCTCTCAAGGCCGTGGAGCTGTAGCAAGGCGCACATATAGCGGCCCGTCCCGTCACAAACACTGGCGGATGGCTGGCACCCGCCTGGCGGTTTTGCCGCCGCGCCAGCTCCCTCGCCATCTACATGCATACGATCGAAGCCAGAGCTTGTTTCATGGCTCCCGTCCAACACCTAATATATGGCTGCGAACACCCCAGCCACTGCCTAACCCATGGAAAACACCCGAAACCAAACCGCTTGCGTTGGTGTACACGCATTCCGGCCCATGATGCCGACTACCACAGCAGGCCATCGCATCGCGGACCACTGATCGGCATCCACGGGCCGCAGCACTCGGCCCGCACGACATTCCGCAAGCAGTGAAACTCCCAACACACGCTGACCCGAACACCCAAGTTGATAAGCCTTCAGTTCGCTGGCGCCATGCCGGCCAGCCGCTCGCTGCGGCAAGCGCCTGAGGGTGTCGGGGGGGGCGCCTGAGGGTTCCTCCCCCTCCACTGAAGCAGGGCGATATACCCGCCGGCAGCCGCTCCTCCCGCCAGCCGCGCCTCCATGGGCCGGTCGCCCGCTCACTCGCCCGACCTGGCGAGAGTGGACAGGAGAGGCAGTAAGCGAGCGGTTGAGATGGAGGCGCCGGAAGGACGGCGGGAGGGCTGAGGCGCTGCTGCTGCGCGCCAACACAACAACAGCTGCCTTGCCGGGAGTGCTCGATACACGAGCCGCGCACACTACTTACTTTGGCATCGTCTCGCCTGCCTTAATCAGCTCGTTCAGCTTTTCGAGCACTGCGTTGGAGCTGGCGCCCTGCACGCTTACGGACTTCTCAACGCCGAAATCTGTTCCATTTCAAGGGACGACGGTGCGGGCGGGCTTGGAGGAACCGCATGTCCAGGCGGGCAGTTGCAAGGCACGCGCTGGTGGGTAGTTAAGCACAAAAGCCATTTTGGGATGTGCAGCGTATCACGGGGCTGCTTCGTCCTGTAGGCGGGATGGGGGAGCGCAGTAGCCCTCACCGTAGCGGGCAGTGAGCTTGGCCTCCGCACCAGCGCACTCCCGCACAAGGATCGGGAACTGTGGGTTGGCCTTCTTCATTTCCGCGTAGTTGCCCAGCACAAACTCCCTGCACAGCACACGTAGGTGTCAGCGCCAAGTACCCGACGCACGGCTGGCTGCCGAGGCGCACGTGCCTGACGCCCTGGCTGGCCGGCGAGGACTGGCACAGGTGAATCCTGCAATGCAGGCAGCAGCGGTTCTCCACGTTTGTTTCGGTTCCGGTCCAGTGCTCCGCCAATCAGCCCTGAGCAAAGACTGCACAATGAGACGCACCTAAGCTCCTGCATGCTCTTTGACAAAGCGTTGCGCCACGCCATCCTTCCGCACTCTGCGCCTAATAGAATGGACGGATTGGAGCAGCGCTAGGAGCTCCACTGATTGCCTTACAGAGTAGCTTAGCTTCACCCTAATGCAGCTCTTGGAAATGCAAGCAGGCCTGCTGGGTCGCTGTATTCTGTACGGCTGGTGACTGCACTCATACCCTCTCGCAGTTATTACTTAGCAGCTGTGCAACAAAACGTTCTGTTCCGTCTTTAGTCACCGCTCATACTCCGCCGCTGCGCCTCGCTTTCTCTATCTCTCGTTGTGCATTCAGCCAGTGGCCGGGGAACGATGGGCAAAATGAAGAAGACACGAAAGTTTGCTGAGGTCAAGCGGATGCTGAACCCAAAGGACGTCGCGTAAGCCTCGCCATGCCTGCCGCCGGCCATGCCTCCCGCCCACCAACCCGGGTGACCTGCCCCGCAGTCCCCCCGCGAAGAAGCAAAAGACGGACAAGGATGACGAAGTTCGCCACGTGTAAGGAGGGTGGGAGTCTTGAGGGGAAGGGGGGTTGGTGAGGGGAGGGGAGGGTGTCGCACCCGGCACGTACGTAGTGCTGGTCCTTCGCTGTGTACCGCTGACGTCCCATATTGCGCTTCCTCCGCAGGGAGAAGGTATCCTCTGCCCTGTTCTTCCGGTACAACACGCAGCTGGGTCCTCCCTACCAGGTCCTTGTGGACACCAATTTCATCAACTTCTCCATCAAGAACAAGGTGCGCTGCTCGTGGCGGCTGTGGTTAAGCGTTCCTGCCCGTTTTGGGGGATGTGCTGGCGTGCCTGTGCGCCAGATGGCTGTGCGCATGAGTGTGGGCAGCGCTGTGTACGATGGGTCGTCACTCCAATCCCGCGACAGCCGCCCAACTCGCTCCATAGACGCTACGCTAGCCTACTCTTGATTCCCTGTCGCCCGTCCCAGATCGACCTGGTCCGCGGCATGGTGGACTGCCTGTACGCCGAATGCAAGCCCTGCATCACGGACTGCGTGATGGCGGAGCTGGAGAAGCTGGGCCAAAAGTACCGCGTGGCGCTCAAGGTGGCGAAGGTGGGTTATGGATGCCGTACACATGAAGTGTACACATGAAGTGTGAACTTGCGTTGGATACGGACAGGCACGGACACTTGGGTCCCGGGCTGCCAGCATTCCAGCAGTGCGGGCCCTCAGTGGGACCCGGTGCTTTGCCCGCGTGCCCCTGCCGCACCGCGTGCCGTTGCCGCACCGCACCCCGGGCTACTTGCGCCGTATTGAGTGGGAAGCACCAGGCCTTTTGCGTTGTGGGCTGGTCGGCTTTGGGCTTGCTCAATGCGTCCACACAGTCTACACACAGGGGTCATGGTGACTGTCGGCCTGTGAGCGTGGGCTTCAGCTGGACTGCCGCCTGCGTCCGGCCGCTGTCTGCTCCCCGCCCCCCGCAGGACCCCCGCGTGGAGCGGCTGCCCTGCACGCACAAGGGCACGTACGCGGACGACTGCATCTGCCAGCGGGTGCAGCAGCACCGCTGCTACATCGTGGCCACCTGCGATAGGGACCTGCGCCGCCGCATCCGTAAGGTGAGCACCCCGTCCGGGCATCGAGAGGCGAGCTGAGAGAGTGGGTCTTGGTGCGTTCCAAGCATGCATAAGCGGCGAAACGTCGCGATGGGTTGCTGTCCGCGTTGTATGGCGGACATGAGGACCGTGTCTTGGCTCCCAGTCTAGCCTAGCGTACTCCCTGGTTTTGTGCCGGGCTTGATGAGGCAGGAGCCAGCATCCTGCGAGCCCCCTTCGCAAGAAACGACTGCTAACTGATGGAACGCCTCGCTGCTCTGCCCAATCCCCCCTCCAGATTCCCGGTGTCCCCATCATGTACCTGCAGTCGCACCGCTACACGATAGAGCGGCTGCCGGAGGCCACGATGGGCGGCGCGCCGCGGACGTAGTTGGGCTTGCCACATGGCCTGATACGAGTAGCATACATGTTCTTTGCAATCATTATGCAGCCGTCCTGGGGGAAGGGGAGTGCGCAGGGAGTTCATGTCGGACACGTCGTGCTGCCTCCCCGGCCGGTTGTGTCCTGTGGTGTTAGTGGTCGAATGCAGGACTTTCCTTCCGAGTCTTTTGAGGTTTTGTGGCCTGTCACTCCCTGACACCACCTGTCGGGTCTACGAGTGGAATCATTTGCCACAGTACTTGCGCAGTTGCCCGTGCAGCTGTTTAGGGTGTCGTCTGTCGTGCGCGCCCGGGACAGCGGGTGAGGAAGGTGAAGTGAAGAGTGGGAGGCGTAGTCGGTGGTGGAGGGCATTGGCGAAGATGGGGTTGGACCTGTGTATGTGGTTGGGGGCGGGGAATCGATACGGCGTACCTCCATGCAGGTACCGCGTACCAATCACACTTGCGCCTATTTTTATTGTGCTCTTTTACAATTGTTTTATGATAAAAGCATGGTAGTACCGTAGTCTACCCTGGGTCCGTCTAGTTTTCCCGCGCTCTTGTGTGTCGACGCAATCACATGTAAACAAAAGTGGTGTCAATGAATGCTTTAAAGCTGTCAACAAACATGTCTTTGTCAGGAAGAGAATAAAAGCGCGCGACACGCTGCGGTTGCCTCAACAGCAGCAGTGGCTGGGGCGAGCACCATGTTGGTGTCCGAGGCAAGAGATCAGGACGTAGTGGAACAGGAGGAGGGAGAGCTATCCGGTCAAGTGCGTAGTCTGGCCATGCCGACAACCGTCTGCCAATCTCACAGGGCCGCGCGATGCAGGATACCGGCTGGGAGGTTGAAGCCCCGCGGCCTGGCAGGTCGGGGCAGTCCTGGCCCAAGCTTTTCAGGCAGTTGAATGCGTGAGTGTTCGTCGGGCGTTACCGTCACGGCCGCAGATGACTTGGAGACTGGGGTTGGTGAAGGGGAAGAAGGGGAGGAAGGGGTTGGATTCATCAGCAGGTTTGGGCGAGGTTGTTGCGGGCGCGGGCAGTGGTGAGGGGCGCCGCCCACCCGTCTCCGACACGTCGCCATGGCAAAGCGCTGCATCATGGTACTGTCTGCGCCACCCCTTATGAAGTGGTGATGCTTGCGTATCTGGACGCACAGTACACGTGCCCTTCCCTGCCCCTCCCGCCGTCATGCAGGGTTCTGGACGAAATGTACCTCGCGTGCGAGCTGGACTGCAGTCTGCCGCAGGTAGGCATGATGACCCCTCATGTGGGCATGTCAGCAAAAGAGGCCCCACCGGGTACAGACCTTGTGTAGAACCTGCGCAACGGCTCATTCGCCCTCAACCCAGGTGCAAGCTGTGGTGGAGTGTCTGGCGGCCTCAACAGAGGACTTCATGGAGGTATGCCCGCGAGGCGCACACATGAAAACTAAGGGCGCTGCTGCCATGAAGTGATAGAAACGACTTGCATTCGAGCACGTCCCATTGCACAGAAAGTGTGGTGCAGGGCAGCGCGCGTGTTGGGATGCTGTATTCTCTGTTATGCCACGTGTGGGACCTTGGCACAGTGTGTTCTTGCTGTTCCTGCAGCTACATTCACAACTGGAGTCGGTATTGTCCCCAAGCGGCCCGAAGCTGGCGTGGGAGGTGCGTGGCATACACACGGGGCTTCTGACCTCGTCTGGTTGGACACGGCCACTCGGGGGGGCATTGGTGTACGGAGTCGGCTGGAGACTGGTCAGAGGGTTTGTCCATCATGGGGTGGTGGCTCGGGTGTCGTCCTTGGCACCAGTCATTTGTCATGCTAGCCGTAGTCCTTGCAGCGAGAGCAAGACATGCCAGCTTGGCCTCGCCGCCAAAGCTTCTCTGTGCACTGATCTGCAATTACACGCGACGAGGTGCCAACTGGAGCACATGCTTCCCCTGCTATGCACTGCTTGCCTGGCGGGTGACAGGTCCGGGCAACCAGGCGTGCAAGCAGCCGGAGCCCGCGCCCAAGCGGCGTTCTCCTCCGCAGCAGCCACTCCGGCAGCTGTCGGGCGCAGGAGGCGCTCACGGCAAGTGGTGAAGTTGGCGGCGGTGCCGCGGGAATCGGTGTGTACGCGTCAACGCAGGCGTGGGCAGCTGGCGGCCGTGGCGGTTGGGTGGCTGCGGGCAAAGGTAGGCTGCTGCTAGTGCTGAGGCAATTGCATGGGGAACGTGGGAATCAGGGCGATGCGATCCCTACGGCGGTTCGGGTTCACATGCAGCAACCTGTGCAGTACGCGCTGCACGCCTTGGCAAATCAAGGCCATGTTCGGGGTCCTCAGGCTCTTCCTCTGGGCCTCCAGGCGACGGCTCGCTTCCCTCCGCCCCGGGCTTGTCAGGCATCGGCGCTGGCGCTGAACCCGGCGGCGCAACGGGCCCAGGTCCGCCCGGCGGAGAGGGGCCGGACGCAGGGGCGCTCGGCCCCCCTGAAGCGCAGCACGGCAAGCAGAAGTGGAGCGAACTGTTCAGCTTCCAGCAGCAGGGCAGGAGCGGCGGGCAGCTGGGCGTTAGCCCACACGACTCGCAGTGGCCAAGTGACAGCGGCGAAGCTGAGGGAGCTGCTACTGGTGGCGGCGGTGCCCGGCCAGGATTCCGGTTCGGAGCCGCGCCGCCGCAGCTGCGCCTGGACACGGGCGGCAGCGGTGGCGGTAGCGCCGGCGAGTGCAGCGGCCCGGGGAGCGGCGGTGCGATCAGCCCCGCGGCCGCTGCTGCGGCCGCCCCGTCGGACTCCTTCTATCACAAGGTGCTCTCATCTCCCAGTGAGTTTGCAAGCACCCGGGCATTGGGTGGCGCGCGCATTGGGGGTGCACAATATGCAAGGCGCAGGGCACACTTTACCTGCATGCGGTCGTGTGCCTCCTGATTCAATGGGATTTGCTGCAAGGCACCACTCTAGTATGAGGTTCACCACGACTGCGGCTGCCTCCGGGGCAGGGCGTGCCCTGACGGCCTTCCAAACCCTTTACTCTTCCTTCCGCCCCTGCGCCAGGCCGCAAGCTCTCCCCGGCCGAGGTGCTGCGAGCGAGCGAGGAGCGGCAGGCGCGCGCGGAGCGGGCCCGGCAGGCCATGGCCGAGGAGCGGCTGGCCAAGCTGGCACAGGCGGCGCAGAGCCGGCAGACGGCCAAGTCCGTCATGGTGCGTGCCGGCCCGGCCGGCTGCAGAGGCTCCAAAAGGCGTGTGCTGCTGACGCGCGGGCCTTGGATGGTTGCCACACGAGGCTTCATTTATTAAAGGGTTGGCGCACCCCATCCACCCGCAGGAGGAGCGCGCCGGCGCCATCGCCGCGCGGGTGGAGGAGAAGTTCGCGCGCAGCGCCGAGTTGCGGCAGGCGCACCTGGCGGGGCGGGTGATGAAAGCCGTGGAGGAGACCAAGAAGGTGAGCTTGCGCGCCCGCCTTGGTGACGCGCCTCCATATTTCGCGCTCTGGCTGTCACCTAGGTGCATTCGCTGTGCCGCGGCTATGAAGGTGTGCAGCCTCGATGCCCCGGTGGTCGTTGCCCTGCCCTGTGCAGGTGGCCGAGGTTGCGTTCATTAACCAAATGCTGGAGCAGGACAAGAAGCTCGCGCTGCAGGAGAAGCTGGAGGAGGGTAAGGGGCTGCGGCAGGGTTGCGGGGTTCACTCAAAACCGCTACTGGCGGTTGGGCGCGGCTTGTCACGGCATTTGCGTCGCACGTCTCGCCCGCTTGTAGCACAGGGACCACATGCTGCCCTTCTGCCTTGGTTTGCCCTCCTGTCAGGTGAGATCCGCCGGCGTCAGGCCCTGGAGGCGCTGCAGCAGCGGAGCAAGGGCGCGGCGGCGGCAGTCGAGGAGGCCCAGGAGCGGCGGAAGCTGCTTGAGGTAGGCGGGGCAGGGCGGGGCGTGGGATCCGCTGGCGGGCTGGCGGAGCCGACCACCGCACCAGCCTTCCCGGCCTATCAACCTTCCCGGCCTATCATAGTGTACCTGTGTAAGGTGCTTCGGAAGTCCCTACACTTGCGTGTCCCTGGCGCGCGTTGTCTACATTTGCTACCCGCCAAGGCTACAATCCCTTGGGCACTTGTAGCATCTTATGCAGTGGGCACCTCCCGCCCAGATGGCCTTGCGCCTCCTGTTCCCCTGCGTGCCGCCGTGCAGGCCGAGCGCCGTGAGCAATTGGCGGATCGGCAACGGCGGAAGGAGGCGGCGCAGGTGCGGCAGCGCAACGAAGCCAGCTTTGCACTCCACAGCCTTAGCTCGGACCTAGATCTGCCAAGCCATGTTGGCCTTGTTTAACCCAATCAACAAGACGTTGGGGGTTCTTGTGTGGTAGTAAGCGGTATCCGTTCGCTGGGCCGCGTTGCGCAGGCCAAGCTCGAGGGTGAGCGCCGGGCAGCTGCTGCGGCACGCGAGGCCGCCAGCCGGGCTGCCCGCGCGGCGGCGGTGCAGGCCGCTGAGGCGCGGCAGCGGCAGCGCGACGTTCTGAGCGAGCGCATCGAGGAGCGGCTCAGCGAGGCGGCGGCGCGGCGGGCGCAGCACCTGGAGCTGATTAAGGAGCGGGCGGCGTTGGGCAAGGTGTGGCCGAGCAATAGAACCCGTGGCACGCTGTGTGCATCCCTTATGCGCAGCTTTTCAGAATGCAGGGTACGGCATTGCATCCCTCAGGACGGACGCTTCACGCATACCGGTGTGTGCTGTGTGGAAGCTCACTGTGCGCATCTACGGCATGCCCGTGCAGGACCTGTACGAGCGCCGCACCGCCGAGGGCATTTCCTCATCCCCCCGCTCACCGCAATCGCGGCACACGCGGCCGCCCTCGCCCGAGGTCGGAGGAGTTGGCGGCGCCGGAAGCGGCCAGCAGGGCACGTCGGCACCGGGCGTCGTGCAGAGGCTGCAATCGTTCCCCAGCGGGGCCGGCGTCGGGCGCTCGGCTTCGATGCCGTCGGCAGCCCCTCCGGGCAGCGCGCTGGCGTCTTTGGGTCCGTCGGCGTCGGCATCGCACCCCGGGCTCCAGGCAACTGCCTCGCACGTCTCGCTGTCAGGTGGGGTTCCGCCGCCGCCACATGAAGTCACACATTGCGCAATGTGCCGGCCATATGTCGTGCCTACAACCCTCCCGCACCGTCCCGGCTTGTTGCGCGCAGGAACCTATGCGCTCGACCCCCCCAGCCCGCTGCGCTCGTCGGATCGGTCCATCACGCTGTCCTTGGATGCCAAGCGGAGGCTCAAGGGCATGCGCCGCAGAGTCTGCAAGACCTTTGCGCGGCTTGAGGCGGGCAGGTGTGCGCACATAGTTTGCCTGTCATCTGACATGGTTACACCTGCCATGCGGCTCTCGACGTGCAGCATAACCGCGGTACCAGCAGGGGGTTTCTGCCCATTGTGACGCTGATCATTCGCCGGCCCTCGTGGGCGCTGTTGCAAACTACAGGCCGGAATACACGGAGCCGGACCACCTCCAGGCCCTCCTAGACACGCCGGAGGGCAGGGAGCTGGCGTCTGCGTGGGGGCTGCTGGTGGAGGCAGCGCTGCAGGAGGCCACCGCAGCTCTAGAGGCCGCAGCGGCGGCTGGGCAGAAGCGGCGCCGCCGCCGCAAGCGCGGCGGGGAGAGCGGTGCCGGTGCGGCGGCGCTGAGCACGGGCACCATTGTGTCGGGCGCCTCCGTCAAGCACCTGCTGCAGCGAGTCCACACCGACCTGGGGGGCAGGAGCAAGGTGAGCGATGTGTTCCGAGTGTGAACAAGTATGGGTTCTGCCCCTACTCTGCATTTTTGGATCACCATGTGACCATAAGCGCGCCCGGTTTGCTTTGTCAGCACGGGTCAATGCAATGGTCAAGAGTAATTTGCCGTTGTCTCCTTCCTAACGTTCCCAATGTCGATATTCCATAACCGCACACTGCCGTTCCAGGTGTTCGCTCTTCACGCGGCTCGCCCCTCGGGCCTGCTCGTGGCTCTCGCCCAGCTGCTGGCGGCACCGGCAGCGTTGGCAACACCACACCCTCCGCAAACGGCCGTCCAGGTCAGAGCCGGGGTGATGGATCAGATTCCGTGGAGATTTGTGATGGCCTCAATCGATGTGATGGTCCATGACGTCGCCCAGGGCGCTGCCTATGCGCTGCCTGCGATGCATGTGCATGCAGGGGCATGCCTTCGGCAGCAGGAAGCTCTGTCCTACTACCGGGCCCCGTTTCGAAGCTTTATATCTTCAGGTTCTGTATCGCACTAGCACCAACAATGCTGAATACAGCGCAACCTGCTCTGTGCATTTGCCCAGGCTATAGCAGGGTAACACATTCCCCATCGTGCCGCAGATGATGGAGCTCCTCGCGTTGCTAGTCACCTCATCCCACCACAACGCCGCATGGCTGCTGGCGCGCGGCGGCGCGACAGCGCTGGCAGGCCTGGTCCGCGCGGGCATGGGCGCGCTGGACCGCTACAACGGCCTGGCAGCGGACGAGGTGTGGGAGGAGCCGCCCGAGGCGCGCTTCCTGGCGGCGCTGCTGCAGGCGCTGGCCAGCCTGTGTCGCGCGCCCGTGGGCGATGAGCCGTCCCTGCACGCGCAGCAGGAGGAGCTGGTGTCGTACATTGTGGCGTGCGGCCTCATTCACAGGCGCGCACGGGAGCGGGACGTTGTTGTGTGTTGTTACAGTTGCTGCAAATAATGTTTAAGATTTCGTGGATAGCTGGCCAACAGGTGGGGACCACATGTGGCGCTCTCCGCTCGACTTGGGACTGTGCATGTGGTTTCGCGTGCAGGTGTCGGCTAGGCGCACTGACTCCTCGCCCGAAACTGCCCGTCCTCCTCAACAGGTCGACTGAGCTGTTCAGCCTCTTCGACCAGCCTGCGGCCAATGACACGGCGCCCATCCCCGGATACGTGCTGCAATGCCTGGCGCTGCTGGAGGCAATCACCGGTACGTTGGCGCTGGCCTGAAGGGCGGGTCTTTCTTCACAGGACGCAGTCCTGCAACATGCACACGGAGCCTTCTTGCCTAAGTATGGATACACGTGGTACCGAACTGGGACCGCTGCACGTGCCGTGACTGCGACCAGCACGAGCGCAGTCTGGCTACAACATGTGATGCATCCCCCAGGTCCCAACCTGCTCGTCCTGCCGCTAAGCCTGCGTGCGTGCGTCCCCCCCCGCCAGCAGGTGGACCGGGCCGTCGCTCGCCCTCCGCCGTGCTCACCAGCCAGAAGCGCTGGGCGCCGCCCGCGACCAACGCAGCTGCCATTGTCCTGTCGTTCCAGGTGCGCGCGTGCGGTACCCCCAGCTGTCGTATGAATGCTACCTTGGGCTTTAGCCTACAACAGAGTCCATGCGACTTAGCTTGCCATGCAATGCGCAGGAGACGTCCATGGCGGGCCTGCTGTCGCTGCTGACCGCCGTGCTGCTCCGCGCGGCGCCCAGCTGCACGCCCGCGGAGGCGCGGCCGGAGCGCTTGCCGCCCAACTTTGTGGAGGTGGCGGCGTGCGTGATGCGCGTGCTCAACAACGTTGCCAGGTGCGTGCCGCCAAGGTGTGGGTGCCGGTGGCGTCTCCAGCTCTGGTCTACGTCCGATGACCATGATGAGCAGACGTGTGGCGAATCCATGTTACCACGGTCCATTCAGTCACAAGCCCACAAGCCATGACCCCAAGCTCCATCGTGCTTTGCATCCCGTTGCAACAGGCTGGACCTCCCAGCGGCGCAGAGCAGCCTGGGCGCGGCCGACCTGCGCGTCGTGTTCTTCCACCTCGTGGGCTTCCTTCTCTCCTACTGCACCAACCAGTGGCCCTCGGGGCCGGCGGCGGAGCTGGCCATCCGCGCCGCGCTGTCTGCAAGCTACGGAGCGCCCATGGCCCCCGCCACCGCGCTTTCCAGGGCGGCGAGCGTTGGCGGCGCGGCCATCGGCGGCGGTTCCATGGGCGGCGGTTCCGTCGGTGGTGGATCCATCGGCGGGGCCCACAACACCAGCAGCGGCGGCAGCCGCGTCCTGCAAGCCGTCTCGGCCGCGGCGCCTTCAGCCTCCGCGGCCGCGGCAGCAGCTCGACCCACCCACACGGGCCTGGTGCAGCTGCTGAATGAGGTGCTGCTTCTGCTGGGGCACGCCGCGGTGCTGCAGCCGGCCAACCAGGACGTGCTGCTGTGGGGGAAGAGCCCCACGCTGCTGCAGCGGCTGGCGGAGGTGCCCCGGCCTTACTTTGAGGACCAGCAGCTGTACCAGGTGGGCTGCCGTGCGTCGGGCGTCATGGCCCTGTACGCGGCAGGTCGCCCTCGTTGCGCCTGCGTGACTCCCCACGCCCCGCCTGCATGCATCAAGGCCCCTCGTGCCATGCTGCCATACCTCACACGCCTTATGCACCTGGTTCTGGCGGCTGCGTGGGCGCCAGCCGTTGCAAGCTGGCATGGGAGCTCGGGTCGCTTCGGCTCACATCCGCTGCGCCGTTTCTGGCCCCCCCTGGCCAGGTGCTGATGCCAACGCTGCTGGCGGTGTGCCACGGCAGCGAGCGGGCCGTGGCGGCCCTCTCGCAGCACCTGGACCTGGACCTGCTGCGGTGCTACACGCAGGTGCGCAGCAGGCGCCCCGCGCAGCCTCCCCGCTTTCCTGCGTCCCTGTTTCCTGTGCCGCACCGGGAGGCGGGGTGTCCTGCCAGCCACCGAATCTCGGCTTGCGCAGTACGGTAGCCGGCCCTGCCTTGTCCACACCAATATTTGAAGGAGCGTCGCCCCAAGGCCGGATGCTCGCCTGCTCATTGTATCTCACAGGCAACGCTACGGCGGCCTTCGGCGAGCATGGGCGGCCTATCGGCGACTGTACCGGGCGGCGAGCTGGAGGTGGCAGTCGCTCCGGGCAGCGCCGGCGCGCTGGACGCAGGGACTGGCGGTGAAGCCCCGGCCGACAGGCGCTACAGCCTGGCGCAGCGCTTCCCTCCGGAGCTGCTGCCCAGAGCCCTGGCGTTTTTGGACCGCCATCCCGGCAGCCTCGGCGGCGCCGCCGGAGGAGACGCCCTGGCCTCTGCCGTGGCTGCGGCTGCGGCGGCCGGTGTGCTTACCACCAGCGCCACCAAGATGTCGCCAGCGCACATGGCAGCAATCGCCGTCGGCGATACATGTCGTGACAGTAACGGTGGCGACAGCGGCAACAGCGCGCCCGGAGTCGACGCCTCCCGTCGCCCCGACCCTGTGTCAGGCGTCCCGGCGGAGTCCACCGAGTCAGAGGCCGCGGATGCGCCACGGCAGGCTGCAACGGCCTGGTCTACTCCTGTGGGCAAGGGCAGGCAGAGCAGCCCTCCGGACAGCGCGAGCAGCGGCGCTCGCTCGCTGCCTCCCAGCGCGGCCGGCAGCGGCGGTAGCGGAAGCAGCGTCGGAGGCGGCAGGGGCGGCCCTGCCGGTTTCAGCGCACATGCCGGCCGCTATTTCGACTCAGGCGACGTACCCGTCCCTTTCGCTGCCGGCTGCCACGTAGGCGCCCGGCGGCAGCGGATGATGGAGGCAGCGGCCGCAGCTGCCGTAGCCGCGATTGCCGCGGAGGGTGCTGCCGGCGCCGCCGATGTCATTAACTGCGCACGGTCGTACGTTTCGGAGCTGAGCTTTGGCGGCTACCTGACACCGTCCATGCAGGCCGCATCATTGGAGGGCGCATCCATGGAGGGCGCATCCATGGAGGGAGACCCCACCTCTCCCGCCGGCGGGGACGAGCGGGCGCTGCTGGACGAGCTGGACCTAGACCAGCACCAGTACGAGCAGGCGCGGCTGGACGAGCAACAGCACCTGGACGAGCGGGACGTCCTCCTGCTGGACGCGCCGGCGCCGGAGAAGGACCGCGTGCGGCGGGCTCCCCACCAGGGGCAGCTGCCCTCACCGGTGTGCAGGGCGCGGCGGGCAGAGTCGGTGGGGGCGAGTGGGAGTCAGGGCGGGATTGGGCGAGGCGGCGGCGAGACGAGTGCGGGCGGCGCGTTGGACCTGGGGAGGGGCCTGTCGGCAGCCCCAGGCCCGCGCATGCAGCAGCCGGGAATGCAGAGCAACTTGCTTTCCACGGGCTTCATACGAGACTCGTGGTGGCGGCATTTGGACTACGCGCAGGAGGGCGGCGACGGACTGCAGGGCAGCGGCTCCGACGACGACGAAGAGGACGGCCGAGTGTCGCCGCTTCTGTCCCCAACAACGGCCATAGCGCAGCTATGATCAACAGGGGATGAAAACTCTGGGTCTGTTATTGCGTCCGAGGGCTTGCGGGCTATGTGATGCGCGATGGGCGGGCGACGTGATGCGATGGGCGGGCGCCATGGCACAGCAGCGCAGCAGGTGACGCCTTCGGGGCAGACGTGGCAGGCCGCCGGGGTACCGTAAGCACACCAGAGTAGGGGCGTCGCGATTACAAGCGTGCTAGCAAGAAAGCGTGTCGGGGACGTACGGCAGTACAGACGTGGCGGTTGGTTCAGCTGAGTGCATTGGAGGTATTAGACGGTCCTGATCAAGTGCCTTGACAATATTATAGATGTTATAGGCCGCTGTCACTGCGGGTCAAACGGGTTGACTTTCGGAATTCCTGACCTGAAGATATAATGAATTATTGATCCTTGTAGTTGATTGGCACTTCTTGCACCTTGGGGTTGAGCATCATGACCGCTGACTTTCCCGCTGTAAGCTTCAATGTGGGTGGCCACTCATTCACGACTCTACGCGAGACGCTGCTTAGGGAGGCAAACAGCAGACTCGCGCTCATCGCGAGGGGCTTGCTGCCCGCTCACAAGGATGCAGCGGGCGCATACATACTGGACCGCGACCCCAAGTACTTTCAGCTGCTACTGAACTGGCTACGTGATGGGTGGTGCAACCTTCCGACAACCCCCGGAGAACTGCGGGAGTTGTTGCAGGAAGTTCGCTACTACCAGGCGAGCAGCAAAGGGGCATGCCTAAGGGTTCACCGGTTGGGTTCGCTCTGCAACCGGCATCAGCGTGGATGACCGGCACACCGGCGCCACTGCCCTGGAAACCATACCGCGCAAAACCCGTCGCAGATAGGCGGCTTCGAAATCTGGCTCCGCACTCAGGAGCTCCTGAGCGATGCGGCAGCCGGGGCGATACAGGAACACGTGGCGATCGAGGTAAGGAGGCAGGTCAAGTGATAAAGGGCTTGGCGGGACAGGGCTGGGGTTGAACTGACTGAGACCGGCACCCTGAGACCAGCCGCTTGGCCTTAGTACATCCGAGTCATCGCAAAGCGGCCGCCTTCACTCCTTCCCACAGCCATCCTCCCTCACGTTGCGCCTGTCCCCCGGTGTCCTGCAGAGCCCCAGGCTACGCACGGCATACGTGTCGCAGGCGCAGCAGGTCCTAGCCGCGCACATCCACTCGCCAATCGCCACCTCCTCGCCATCATCTGCGCTACCCGCCACACTGCCCCTGTCGCCTCGCGTCGCCACCACGAACGGCAGCGGCAGCCTCCTAACTGCCACGGGGCGCGTCGGGAGCTCGTCCGCATGGGCCGTCAGCAGCCTCGCCTCGGCAGGGGCCGCCGGCAGCTCCCCGGGCCTGGGAGGGGGGCCCACGCTGCTGCCAGGATCAGCAGGAATGCCGCTGCTGCCTGGTCCGGGACTCTCGGGAGGAGCCTCGCTGGGGCGGGCTTCGCCTGCACGGGGCCCCATGGCGTTGTTGCACGGCAGCGCTGCCAGCCCCGGCGGTGCAGGCAGCGGGCTGCCAACAGCTTGGGGGCCGGCAGGGGGAGCGGGCGGCGGGGCCGCGGGCGGTGGCGGCAGCGGGACTGGTGGCGCAGCGAACGCCGTCGCATCGCTGCGGGAGGCGTTCCTGGCGGCGACGGGGCCGCAGCGACCGGCACCCCACGTCGCGCCGTACAGCTTGCACAGCACGGTACGGCTTTTTGTCCATGCCCTCGCAACTGCACGCATACCGTAACAGCACCGACATCAGCGACTTGGCGTTAGGCGCATCGCCCTTGGGGCGATTACGTGCCTCCCCCCTGCCTCTCCCACGTCCCACCGACTCCGGCGCCGCCCGCCCCGCTTCCGCGCCGCCGCCCCCCTCCGCCGGCACCCAGGCCGACGAGTCCGGCAGCTGGACCAGCAAGTACCTCCGGGGCAACGAGGAGCTGCGGGAGCTGGTCAACACGCTGCTGGAGCTGGCCTTCATGGCGCCGCACAGGTGGGTCGGCGGGCCGGGGCAGCGCCCGGGTGGCCTGCAGGGGCGACCGCTTGCGCGCAGGGCTGTGTTTCTGGGCTGCGCACGATGTGCTCACGCCGTACTGTGTGCGAGCGCGTTGACGCAGCGTTGCGAGAGCATTAGGGGCAGGTTAGCGCAGGGCGTGGCTCAACGGGGTCTCGGAAGGGCGTTGCACGGGGAGGGCAGCGCAACACGGGGGAGCGTAACACGGAGGGTATACCGTACCTGTGCATGGGGAGTGGGAACATGGGACAAACAAATCAGTGCAGCATGGGCATACCTGCCGGAAGGAGGGCACAGCTCTCGCCGATTACCGTCCTCCGGAGGGCGGTGTGGTACCGGACAATAAGCTGTTTTCGTAGCTGTCCACGGTGCTCGACCATGCCGACCAACCGTACCCCTGCCCTGGCACCACGCCCTCCTCGGGCGCAGGTCCTTCACCGCTGGCAAGTCGCACCTGAGCGTTGTGGTGGCGTGCTCGCACGGTCGGGAGAGCAGCTTGGTGGGCAGCAAGGAGGAGCAGATGCGGAACAAGCTGCTGGTGCGGAACTGGAAGGGCCCCCTTGGGAGAGGAAAATGCGGGCCCGAGGCCATCAAGGGTAGCGTGCGGACCTGCGAGTGGCTGCGGGGAGGGTGCTAGCGGCTGTGGGCCGGCGATGGCGGATTGCCGGCACACCCTGTCACCGTGCGCACGCTCCGGTCAGCGAGTCGTCCAGTTGGTTCAACAAGAGTCTCTGGTCATGGGCGCGACTGCGTACAGCCTGCCGTACCACTGTGCAATCACCTGTGAGGCACCTCCGGGGGGTGATCACACCTCAGTCGGTGCGCTTCGCTGCTGTAGTCCCACGCGCGGTCATGTGGTTTCGGCGAGGCTCGTTTCCTGCCCCTTGCGCGCGGCTTGACAGGAGGTGCGTGTTCGCGGCGCCCTGGGCTGGAGCTTCGAGATGGTCCTGCGGCCCAGCAGCGACGCAGCCCTGTGGGACAAGTACGGCAACATGGCCGCTGCAGTACAGGTAAAGCGATATGCGGACCTCACATCGTGCATGGCATCATTTGCGCTGGGCCACAGAGCCCTGACAAAATAGCCGCATTGTTGCCTTGTCGCATTTGTAACCGCAGTTTTGGCGTAGCGGGCGGGCGTTGGCATGGCGACGGAACGTATGAGCCAGCTCAAGCGCCCAACACGGCCACATTACGCTTGGCAGGCGCCACCCTGTGTGGCGTTGGACACATGTCGATAGTGCGCCCCTTCCCCACCCTCATCTGTTCTGCGAACAGGAAGCGCCCAGCATGGCCGCTCCCAGTACAAATTCTTCAGCACCCTGTCACTTGACCGGCCTTGCTCCCTCCACCCCTACCCCGCAGGACAACTGGTTCGTGCTAGGGGCCGTACTGAAAGACCAGTTCGGGGTGGTGCTGGAGGAGGACACGGCGGCCAGGCCCCCCTGCGCCGCATGCCGCCGCACCTGCCTGGCCATCACCCTCAACAAGATCTACTGAGCGCCATGCAGCCTGGATGCACGTGGGGCATATCGGATATCGCATGTGGGGGGAGCTAATCGCTGTCGCACCCGCGCGTGCATGGATTGCACATGTCGGCTTGTGTCGCAGCGGCTGGGCCTTTTGCGGTACCGCCGACTGGGACCTCGGCCGGAGGTGCAGGCTGGGATGGGCTGCACATCCTGGTGTTCGCACCAATGCACAGCAATATAGGTTTGCGGGACGATGGCCGTTCAGGTCATGTGGGCCACGATCCACGAGGTGGCCAGCAGCAGCGCCCCTGGTGTATGGCCGACACGTGGCATCTGCCAACAAGATGGCCTGCTGACGATGCGAGGCAGCCTTGCATCAACTGGTGCCTTTGCGCGGCAAGCTCGGGCAGTCTGCGGTCGGTCTCATACCGCCATGTGTTCAGTTGATGCCCCGTGCCATCGGGTTGGGCAAGGTCTGGACAGGCCTTCATGCATCTCCTGTGCGCTGCACGCTGCGCCCATGTGCAGCGTGTGTGTCTGTACGGTTATCATGGCGAATGGTCCCTACATGCGTACATCTCACACAGTTGCGTGCTGCGTAATCTTTTGACCTACGGCAGCGACTCGGCAGCCCTGCAGGTCTGCACCATGGTTGCTGCCTGCCGTTGTTCTGGAGGCGGCCCTCCTGGACCCGGGTAGCGATGGGGTGCATAACAGAGCTAGCTCGTGCGAATAGCTGTTCCACGAGCTTCTGATTGCAAGCTTGCTTGAAGGTGTAGGAGCAGGTGGGCGAACAGGGTCGGGACCAACATACTGGACCAGAATCCGTGCACATTCGATGTACCACCACCTGCTGACGGCTGATTCGCGGTGTATTGTCCACAGCATTCGAAGACTGCGGCAACCTTCTTGGGAGCCTATAATCTGTATCTATCTTACATGCCAGGCGCTACTTGTTCCGCTGCTGGCGGCCGACAGACACCCGCACGCAGGGCGTCGCGTCCAGCGTTGGACAATCGCCAATGGCCCAACGAAACCGCTCAGGTTTCGGATGAAAGGTCCGCTGCGAGGCACACACTGAACACTACATTACCTTCGTGGCAATCTGCCCGACATGGCTATCTTGATACCGCCGATACCGCCCTGCAAGCTGTGAGCCCAGCAGCCCGCGGACGTCTGCCGGCCACCATACCCACTACCACACTACAACCGCCATCCGCACGTTTGGCATGTTCGCTAGCGTGCAGACGCCACCCCGGACGATGCCCCCCCATGGCTCCCATGCATGTACTATGCTGCGACACAAATGCCAACGAAAAGAGAATTCGGTGACGCGCGGAGCCTGCGTCGGCGGGACACCGCGTCGATAGATGGTGAGCCCCGTCCATTACCTTTCTCCCAACCGCATCCTAGGCCTGTCACCAACAGCCACCACACCTCTAGCCGGGGCCTCAGAGGTAGCCATCGAGCTTGTCCTGCCGCTCAGCTGCGACACAAGGGAGAGGGTGCGGAACAAGCTGGTATAACGGCGCTGACGTGGTTATCGGGAGCTGCAACACTGCGAAGGATCGCCCAGAGCCTACTCACATCAACCTCCGGTTTTTTCCTGTGGAAAGGTTACAGGCGGAGAGGCGAGAAAGGGCGCAGACAACGGGAGGGACATGCAGCCCTCCCGTGATGAGAACCACCGAAACCCTGCCCTAACTACAGCGCACCACCGGTGCATTGCTAGCTGACCCTTTGGTTAAAACCCGATCTTACCCTCCTCGTTGAAGCCGGTGACACCCTTGATGAACAGGAAGCCTGGAGGACAGAGAACACCGGGTATGGTAAGGGCGGGGGGGGGGGGGTAAGGGCGCGGCTTGAGGCAGAAGCTGCTGCGCTGAGGCTGCGAGTTCTTTCGCCGCAAATGCAAAGACAGCTCTGCGCTTATGCGTGGCATTGCTCCGGGGCTTGACAGGCCGAACCGGACCCGGCGTCACGACGCGCGCTCTCCTTGTGCCCGCGGATCACTGCCGTTTATCTGCAGGGCAGCTCCCCCTCCTGGCCGCCGTGGTACGCCAGTGCCCTGATGGTGTAAACACGTCCCCCTTCACTTGCGGCGCGCTGTTTCTGACTGTGAGACGCACCCGCAGTGGGGAAGCCCGTGACGGCGAAGAAAAGAAGGATGGGTGCCCATAGCGGGTTCTCCGGAGGCAGCACGCCGAAGATGGGGTTGCGGTCAATGAACTCAAAGATCGACCCGACGGCGGCGATGGCGGTGAAGATTGAGAACAGTAGGAGCAGCGGCCACGGCAGACCCGCGGCGCCCTGCTGCGCTTGAAGCTCACGCTCCTTTTCCCGGCGCGCCCACGGCGGGAGCTCCTCCTCCTGCGCGGCCCCAGCCATATGAGTCGACGTCAGACGACGGTAACTCACAAGTGCATCAGCGACATGAGCATCGGCGGAGGCATCCTCACCACCGGGGCCTTCGGGGGTGACTGCTGCTCTGGCTGCGCGTATGCCGGCTGAAGTGCGATCCGACGACCGCATGTAGCGAGTCGCCCTAGCGACGGCGGAACCACAGCAGCAACCCTTGAGGGCTTGCAAGCGAGTGTCCGTGCCGACGCCCCTAGGCGAAGCATCGTGGATTGCATCTTCGTAATTGTGATGATTTGGGTTTCTAAGGTTGATTAGATGCGTTCACAAGCTTTGCGCCTCTCGCGCCGTACAGGTTTTTCTGGGCCATTGGTTTGTGCAAGTGTTGCGCCCCTCCTCGAACCTGTTTTGTTTTCCATCACAAGCAACCAGCTTATCAAATCCGCGAGCATATCCTTGCTTGCCTTAAGCAGCACAACACTCCTACCCCTTCACCGCATACTCAAGCAGTAGAACTCGCCAAACCAGCCCCTCCAACTCACCGGCTACAGCGTGGGTCAACACCCAACCAGGCACCAAGTCCCAGCAAACGCGATGCAGGCTGTGGTCGGCCCTCGCCTCGCGGGCCAAGGGAGGCACGCCCAGCACAGGGGTTCCCGGCGCTCAGAGCCGCACGTATCACCCCATCGTCAACTCGCTGCCCAGGCTAGCTCCTCCAGCGGCCCAACCGCACCATCCTCACCATCAACGTCAGCTCCAGCCCAGCGAGACTACTCTGTCTCCCTATTTGACGCGCTAATGTTCAATGGCCCTGCTCCCGAGCTCATAAACGGGCGGCTAGCGATGCTGGGCCTGGTGGCTGGTGCCTGGGAGGAGGCGCACGGGGGCCTGACACTTGCACAGCAGGCGGCGCAGATGCCGCTCTCCGAGCTACTGTTGCTGGCTGTGTGGGTTTACGCATCGCTGGTACCCATACTCAAGGGAGCCAAGATGGAGGCTTTCGGTGGGTGCACTTGATGCGGAGGGCGGGCTTGGATGCGGTAGCGGGCCGGAACTTGACGGCGCAGCAGGGCATCGGGGACCGGGCGCCTACTATCATGTCGTGTGTACCGTCAGCAGAAGCACCAGACAGCTAGCTCTCGGCCCTTGGGCGAAGCGATGCCGCTCGTGTCGTTGCAGCGGACATTGCTCTGGTGTGGTGCGTGAAACGCAGCGCCGCGCCAACGAGCGTGCGACGTGACCGCCGCTTGCGCCCAGACGGCGGCGCACATGCTCGTGTGATCTCAGTCCTGCGCATTAACGCTCCGGCGGCCGTGCGCCCCACCCCCCGCCACCCTGCCACAGGCTGGTTCACCCCTCGCGCGGAGATCACCAACGGCCGGGCAGCCATGCTGGGCATCGCCGTGCTGCTGTTCCTGGAGGACAAGGCGGGAGTGCCCTTCTTCTAGAGGGCGGCACCGGCGGCACTGTGGTGGTCCTGGGATATAAGCATCATCCGCAGCGTCGTTGTTTGTTTAGCGCAAAGGCGCGCATGCTGACGCACACGGGATTGCTAGGACGCAGCGGTGGTCGCGCAAGGGTCAGGCTGAAGGGTGTGGGGGAGGCGCGACATGAGGGCGCCGCAGGTGCAGGCGAGCTGCCATACTGGGTAGCCCGCATCCGGGTTTGCTGTCCGCCAACGGGCCTGCGTGCGCGGCACGGTCGCTGTGGTGTATGCATCGCCCCAATGCAATGTGCGCGGAAAGCTCGCGACTACTCAAGATGTCCGTGTCCTGCCTGCGGATGCCGACGGGTACGGGATGCCTGTGCAATGCCTGTGATGAGAGTGGAGTATGTGGAGCAAGGCATGCAGGGCTCTATGCTGTTGCTTGTTCGGATGAAACACTTATCTACATGACAGTCGTGTTGCAGAAGCTATGATAGGCAGGTGCACGGGTCACTCCGTTCCTGCTTGCATGCCTTGCAGAACCTAGTAAGTGAAGGTGCCTGGCGTGGCTATTGGTAGCTCGTGGTGCATCGTTTCACTGGCGACAGCATGCTCCTGCTATAGTAGCATTGGCTTTCTGCGGTTCTTGTCGTGATGAACTTGAATGTCGTGGCTTCAAGTTCCCCGTGAGACCGCCAAGGTCCGTCATAGTACCAGGTGGGGGCGGGGACCGAATGCAAACACGTGGATATCCAGCACGAATGAATCCGCACGGTCCATGGGACACACAAGCCCCACGGCAACGGTCGCAGCCCAGCAGGCTTTAGTGCTACTTGGGAAGGTTGGGGCAAGACACGCAGCTGCGCTGCGACATCTCCAGTCCCTCGATGCAATCGTTTGCATCGAGGGGTTGCCAACTTGCACGTGTCTTGCCGAGGAAGGCGAACGGCCGAATTTGGGCCGCATCGTGCAGGGGTCAGGAAGGTGCAACCTGATATGGGTCCAAGAGCATCGTGCGCCACAGGAAGCACAGGAGGACCCACATATGATGGGTGTATCGTACTCCACACTGCACAGCGTGTACAACCGAAGTACGGCGTGTGTTTCGACGGATTCCTCCCCTCCTGCATCCATTTCGATAACCACGGATGATATACCATGGACGCGGTACCAGCACCAATCTGTATAAATCGCAATGTTGCCAGAGCCGTTTCGAATCTGTTCGGCTCCTCCGAGGACTCGGATTGTATTGTTATATTTTGCAAGGATGGAAATGCTCCGGAGTTCAAAGAGCCATCTGCCAAGCGGCAGCGACGCGAAAGCGTTGATGGCGCGAGCATCCAGGCTGCGAGCAGCCAAAGCAAAGACGAAGCATTCATGGAAGAGCTGCCGGCGCACCAGTTTGTTCTCCGCTACGCGTCGGAGCGCTTCGCAACCGAGGTAGGTTCGGACAGCCGTTCCGGTCAGGATGGGACCACCTTCTCCAAAACCGGCGTGTCCCACACCGCTCTGCCTCCAGATGAAGCGCTGGGTGTCGCAGCCCTCATGCGCTGCGGCGTCCGGCGGTGGCCGTGTGGAGCTCCGCGTGTCCCTGCGCAGCCAGGACGAGGTGCCCAGCGCCCGTGCGGCCATCGGCTTTGCCTACACCGGCCGCGTAGTGGCGGGCAGCGTGCGGGAGGCCCTGCAGGTGCGGCGCCAGGGCGACTACTTGCAGCTGGACGGCTGCCAGGCCGCATGCGACGAGCACATCCTGGCCCGGCTGAAGGCCACTGCCAATGCCGACCAGCAGGCGGGAGCTCCCGCTAATGCCGCGGCCGGCGGCACCCCCGGCCAGCCCGAGGCTGTTGGTTCAGCGGCGGCGTTGGAGCTGTTCGCCTGTCGGGAGATTTGGCCGGACCCCAGCCAGGACGCCAGCTTCACGCCCGTCATCGTGGCCGCCAAAGACGCGCTCGTGACGTACTTCGGCGATGCGCAAGCTGCGCTTAGCCGCCCGGCGCTGCGACAGGAGCTGCTTGCGCTTCCGGCAGAGGCGATGGAAGCGCTGCTCGAGTCGGACGAGTTCGGGACCGACAGCGAATCGACAGTGCTCCTCCTACTCGCGACCTGGATGCAAGGGAACTACCACCGGACCGGTGAGGCGGAGCGCAGGCGGTTGTGCCGGCTGGTGCGGCTGGTGCAGCTGAGCCGGCCCTACCTCGCCTTCGTGCTGCCGGCCCTGGCGGCGGACCACGAGGCCAAGCCCGGGGAGCCCGCCGGCTGGTTCGCGATCGGCACCCTTGAGACCGCTTTTGTCAGCCAGTACGCAGCAGCCACCACAGAGCTGCGAAAGCGCATGGAGGAAGATGCGGAGTTCTTATCGTTTGATTTGTTCCGGACGACCTACAGCACCAAGCCGCGGAGGCAGTGCGTGCCCGAGGCCGGCGTCAGCGTCGCGTGGTTCATCCCGCAGGAGCAGCTCGGCCTGGCCGCCCGTGAGGCCGGTTCGCTGTGGTCGCTGGACGTGGCGTTCGAGGAGGGCCTCACAGCCGTTGCTCAAGGCTTGGAGTGGGTGCCGTACGTATATCACAAGAACGGGGAGTCGGCAGCTGGTGTGTTCGTCCGGGCAGAGCTGCCCAAAGCCTTAAAGGTCGGCGGCTCCCGGCTCGGTGACAGCGGCTCCCGCGCGCCACCCTTGCTGACTTCATTCGATGCGCAGCTCTCGGTGCGCTCTTGGCGGCCCAGGCCCGGGTTAGTCACGAAGCGCATCGCCGCGGATTGGCTCCTGGCGATAGGGCGAGGGCGAGGCTCGGCTAGATTCCTGCCCCTTCGGCCTCAGCAGCCGGAGCAGCAGGCGCAAGCGGCGGGCGCTGCAGCGGGAGCCGTGGAGGGCCCGCTCGCACGTTGGGCGGACTACCTGAACGACGGGAAGCTTAGCGGGGAGCTCAGGCTGTACCGGGGCAAGTGAATACAAGGCGTGGGCTCGTGCGGTCGAGTATTCGCACGCGCACAACCGTAATGGTGTGTGCCATCTAGAAATGTTATCAGGTGTGAGTGGTGGGTAGGCAGTCTAACATGTTCAATTGTTCATGGCCGCCGAGATCCCTGTGGCAGTGCTCACTGTGTTCTATATGAGCTAGAAGCTCACCGTGTCCATGTATGTGTGTGGTTACATCTTCGGGCCGACGCTGGCCTGGGGCGCTACTCGCCCCAACGCGAGACCACCTCAACGCCGCCAGGCGAGGTGTGTGGGGGACCGCTGTTCCCCCCCCCCTGCTCATCCCAAGGGACAGCCTGCAGCTCTCTGCGACTGCAGCTGCCCTGCAAAACCCGCCGCAGTGCTGCTCCTCAGTTCGTCCAGGCAGCTGTGTTGAAAAGGAACAACGCATACGACGAGCGTAAGCGCGAAAGTGATGATGTCGTTGTAGGACCCAGCTCCCGAGGTAGTCGAAGGGGTGAGTCCCTGCATGTTGGTTCAGCGGCGACCACCACCGTAGCCCCCAGGCAGCTGTGTGTGTGAGCGAGAGAGATTGGGGGGAGGGGGAGCTGCGCACGACGGGACGCATACGCATACGGGGGTGGATGGGGAGAACATCGTGCTGGACTTCCACTTCATTACTGTGGACGGGGGGATGGAGGTAAAGGGCGGGGTTGGGGGGGTGGCGGGCGGCCCGGGGAGGGGGCCGGAGGAGGGCGGCCGCGGGAAAGCGTGTGGACGGGGTGTGTGTGCAGGTGCGGGTTTGGGCGTTTGTGCGGGGACGGGGGTGGGGGGCGGTTAGGGCCACGGGGCCGTATGCGTCCCAGGCGTCCGCAGCAGCGCTTTTCCCGAGCAAGCTGATGTGCCTCTTCTCAAACGTATGAACAGGACGGCAGTACAACCAATGCTGGTGTTCTTTTTGCGCGTGTTATCGTAAGACTGTTGTTATGTGTGTAACATATACGGTATGTGGGCGTTACATGTACCGAATGTGGACATGCCGTGATGGCGTCCTCGAAGTGCATGGCGGCAGTGTGCAAATGCAGCGATGGTGCTAGTACATGCGCGTCGTGCAGCTTCGTCCTAGCGGTGTTTTATTTGCAATGAATGTCCAAGCTGCATATGAGCGCACAAGGGGACGAGCGCATACCGACGTTATTAGGGCCGTGGTGGTGGCAGGGAATTTGCAGTATGGGGCTCCAGGTCTGCTTGCCTCGCGTAGAGCCGCAGCGCACATGGACTACGAATCTACGGTGAGCTTGGGATGTGGTCTTGGGCTCCCTGCCCTATAAGTATGGCTGGCTGGCGGTGAAGCTGCTCCGACCTTAAGGCGGTAGCAGCGGTCTGTACCGGTTGTACTGTTACCAGCAAACTTTCGTCGTTAAGGCTGCCCGGTAGATTGAAAGGCGCTCCAGCCAATGAATCCGGTGCTCCGCCAGGTCTGCGGCGAAACCAGCATCTCAGCTTGGATTCCACTGGTTTGCATGTCACACCCGCCTTCTGACGCATTGGCCCAGTTTGGCCTGGAGCCAAGTGAGAGGTCAGAATGCAACTGGCATCATTAGAAACTCGACGTTTGGAAAAGGTAGTTCCCCATCTGTGACTACAAGGACGGTGATGCCACTACCGTACTGCCTGTGGCCCGAAAACAGTGTGCTGTCGGCCGCCTGTTGGCGGGTAACAGCGTAGTCTGTGGAGTGTGCCTGGCTGTTGAGCCACGCGACGGCCCAGCATGCTCCGTGACGCAAGCAAGCAGCACGTACCACAAGCACCCTCGCGTTATGTGTGACAACTAGGGGTCTCAAATAATCGCTACCAGCTGCAAATCCACGACAGCCATCGCAATGGTCCATCCACTTATGTCCCGCCCCGCCCTGTCCGGCTGAAGACATCGATCACTAAAACCGCCGCGCCTTCCGGCCCCGTCCACCCTGCGCCATTGACCGACACGTCACCACAGGCGCACCTCCTGCGCAGCTCGTCAAGCCGCCCAAGCAGCTTGCCGAGACAACAAGGTCCTGGAAACTTCCTGGCCTCCGCTTCGCCGTCCCATGCCCCACCGCACAACGCCACCTGGCCTGCACTGCTAGTAACGGGCCGTGCAACCCCACGGTCACCCCTCCGCGTCCACATGGTTGACTGACTCACGCGAACCCGCACGAGACCATGTAGTTCTTGACGATGCTCATGGTCTTGGCCACGAACGCCTCAAGGTGGAAGATGGCCTTGGCACCCTCCTGGAGCCGCTGCTCAAAGATGGCCGCTTGCTGAACCGTTTCCACCTGCGGCGGTGGGCAGTGGGCAGCGTGTCAATGGGCGAGTGCGGAGCGGCTGCCAGAGACCAGCATGGTACGTGACCTAGCACGATGCATGCTCATAAGGTCATGAGGAGGCAAGCTGTCGCGCAGAGCCCTACCGCTTGCTCGAAGCTAGCAGTACCCTTATGTCTGCCATGCATCGCATCCGGCGCCGCAGCCTTCCATGCTGCCAGCCCCCCACACCTTGATTTCATCATCCATCTTTTTGAGCAGCTCCATGACCAGGGTGCGCATGATGAGCTCGGGCGGGATGCAGTTGGCCAACAGCTCGTACAGCTTGCCGCGGACCTGAGGGAGGGGGAGGGGGAGTGACCCGCGGGTCGGCCGGGAGCGGTGCGGTGGACGGGGTTGGGAACGTGTTCGCCCCCTGTGGTAACCTCATACCCCTCCGTATGAGGGAACCGACATGCGACCCAGTGGGCGTCCATGTCTCTTGATGTCGCTGTGCGAACTCAACTGGGGAGCACCTGCCCAGCCAGTTCCATGGCCTCCCAACGCTGCGACATCGCAAAAAGTACACCAGTGACACAATTGGACCAACCCCCAATGTGCGATGCCACCCCCGCGCTCTCCTGCAGTCGCATGCGCCCCAATCCCGGCGCGGCCCCCGCCCCCGAGCCCACCAGGTAGAGCTGCTTGGGCGACTGCTCGTCCAGTATGCTCTTGGCCACCTCCCCGATGTACAGCTCCCAGTCCGCCCGCTGCGGCTCCTGGTCCTCACGCAGCGGGCAGCACTGCACCCGGCACACCTCCAGGCACAGCAGCGCGCTGCGGGCGGGCGGGCGCGGGCAGGGTCAGGATACTCATGAGCTTTGGCGTGCATACTCTGGGGCCTGATCCATGAGGAATAAGTGCTTTACGTTGCTAGGGAGGCTTTGGGTGTACGCGTTTTCGTAACCCAACAAGACAACAGCCAGTACTCGCCGCTGCACATCACGCGGCATATCTGTAAGTGGGGTACGGGCAAGAGGCGAATTTCAGGACCGGGGAAGGCTGACGGTACAGCAGTGCAGAGGGATACAGAAGGAGCAATGGGCGCCCGGCCCATGCCCATGCCCATGCCCATGCAGCAACAGCCTCCTCCTCGCTACGGTCGGCCCACGTCCCCCAGCCACAACCCCTGCAAAGACCTCCAAGCGGGCAGCATTCGCCATCGCATGCAGCCCCAGTCCCCAGTCCCCACCCCACACCCACCCAACATCAAACATCGCCCCACCCTCCCTCCTCCGCACCCGTACACCACCGTCTCCCTGCGCTTTCAAACCCCAGCCAACCCGCGCCCGACCACCGCTCACCGCCGCAGGTTGCGGGCCGAGTAGTCCACGAGACGCGCCGCGAAGGCGGGCGGCAGCGTCAGGCGCTCGGCCTTGGCCACGTTGGCGAGCACCTCCATGACCTGGTCGTCGGTGGGGGCCGCCACCCGCACGCACAGGCAGCGCGAGCGGACCGGCTCCATTACCTGGCGGCGGAGGAAGGGACCGGAAACGGGAACGAGTACGGAAAGGAACGGATGGGAGGGTTTGCAAGGTCCTCTTGCGTTGCTCGTACGCCATTGTGTGTGATGACTCATAGAGGGCATAGGGGGACGCTGCCACCCACGGTGACGGGTGACGCAGCGCAGGTATAGGGCCCGCCCGTGCAGGCACGCGTGGCAGCCGCGCGCGCCCCGAGGGCCGAGGGACAGTGCCTGGGGACGCCATGGCCCGTCGAGCCTGCAGCCGGCCGGATGCAGCGGCGCGGCATGCACCACCACCACACGAACGACGGGCAGCCTCCGCGCTTGTACCGCACCGCCCTAGCTTCCCGTCTAGCTGCCTCCGCCTCTACCTTTGGTGTCTAACGCCTTCGCAGCCCAACGCACCCCTGGCCGCGGCCGGGCAGCGGTGGCCGCCCACGCCCACCAGGGCCCGGCCCCAGGCCACGTCTCCCCATCAGGTGTCCCCAAGTCTCCCAGTGCACCTTGGACACGTTGCTCGCCACCATGACCAGCCGGCACGCCGCCGAGTACTTCTCCATGGTGCGGCGAAGGCCCTGTTGCGCCTCGCGGCTCAGCCGGTCCACCTCGTTCAGCACCAGCACCTGCAGCCGGGGAGGGGGCGCAGGGCAGCACGGGCGGGATGGGGCAGGCAGGAGATTGGGGATGGCGGCGGCATCGTGCATACGGGTGGGCGGGCGGGTGGGGGCATGCCGAGTGGTCGAGACCCGGAGGCGCACACGGGGGGAGAGGGATGGCAGCGGGGTCAGCAGCGGCAAGGCCGGACATGATTGCCGAGCACATAGGGCGACGTCGCATCGGGGCGACGGCAATCAAGACAGACGGGACTGAGGGGCTTCCGGAGGGCTGGCGCTGAACGCAATCGGACGGCCTTTCAACCACATCCGCGCCCCGGCTAGCATCCAGCCGCCTGGCTGGCCAGGCCATCCCCCCAGAGGGGCAGCCACCCCCCAGCGGGGCAGCCATCGCGCACGGTACCTTGAAGCCCTTGTTGCCGTCCACCCCCAGCGGCCTGCTCCTGGCCATGTCCTTGATGATCTCCTGCACCACGTATCGGTCGTTGTTGCCCACGTCCGCGGGGTTGAGCTCCAAGTGGTAGGCGGAGGAGATGGTGGTCAGCTCCACCTCCAGCTTGCGGCTGGGCAGCTGCGGTGGGGTAGCGAGCAGGATGGGGTGGGGTGGAGGGTTTAGAGGGGAGAGAAAGGCCATGGGAGGAGGGTGCGCAGGCGCGAAGGACAGGAAGGAGCGTGGGCTGAGGATTGCCGGCTGGGCGAGGGGCCGCAGGCGGGTAGCAGCCTCCGTGGGGGAGAGGGAACAAGCAGTCGGTTTCCTCCCACGTCCCGCGCTTGCCCGCACCTCTATTTGCCAGGGCTTGGTCTCGACACGGATCTGTCGGAGGAGGGGTCAGCGTCCAGACGCCCGGGTAGCAGCAGGAGAGGTGTATGTGTCATGGCGCTGCTCGCAGCGGACAGCGCGGAGTACATCCGCTAACAGGCTCGCCCATGCATCAGGACACTAATGTGTCGTCGGTGCAATGCCAGGCGGCCTCCTCACCGGGTCCCTACGTGTCATTGGCATCGACTAGGATCGGGGCAGCAAGGTACGCCGAGGGCAGGCGTGCAAGGCTCTGTCCACGAAAGTGACACGCAGCGGATAGCCTCCCGTAGTCTCGCACAGCACCGGCGCCCGCCACATGCCCCCACACCTTCTCCACACCAGCCCCATACACGGCGCGCAGTAGCGCCATGACCAGCGTCTTCTTGCCCGCCCCAGGAGGTCCATAGAAGAGCGTGTGTGGGAAGTCCCCTGTCGCGATCTGCAAGCGAGTAGGCCAGGGGGGAGTGAGCGGGGCAGCGTGTTAGGCGGCGTAAAGGAGGGGGTAGGGGCGTTGCACAGGGGTTTGGGCCGGGCCCCAGCATAGTTGGGACCAGAAGTCCCCCCACCACAACTAGATGTCATCTTTGTTGTGCTAGGCAGCCTCAGCGACCCCATCGGTCCTGGACCTACCAGCTTTTTCAAATTTTCCGCTGTCTCTTTATGAATCACGAACTTGTCGAACGTGTGTGGTCGATACTGCAAGGAAGGGCAGGAAGCTGCTCGGCACGAAGGCGATGTTCAGAATGGCGCCAACTCGCGCGCCAGGCGAGCCCAGTACCTTGTCAACCCACAGCATCTTTGGTTACAATTGTCTACGTTCAGCGCCTTTTTCGGCCAGACTACACAACGAGGGGATGAGAATGGCGCGAGGCGACAGAGAAGCGGCAGACGGATTAAGGAACCGGATAATTAGCGCAGGTGCTTAGACAAGACGATAAAGGTTATACACTAAACTACTGGTGTAAGCATCGTGCCACTACTACTGGAATACGGTCCCGACCCGCGGGGCAGCCAGGGCTCTGAGCCCGGCAACAGGTATTTGCATACCCGTATAACTACGTCAGCCCCTATAGTTGCCTCTACTGCACACGTTTCGGCCAGTGTTGCCTCGTTTATTTGGTAACCAATTTGCTGTGGTCGTTCACCGTTCTCCACATCGAGATGGCTTCTTAAGATGCACATCTTGCATTAACCATGAATAGGAAGTCGTCGTTGCCTAGTTTGCGTTTCTGAGTGATAGGAAGGTCGGTCTCGAAGGCGCTGGAGCGTGAGCACCATGGGAGTACCAGCATTTTACCGATGGCTCAGTCAAAAGTGAGCATGTGGCGGCTGCGCGCAGTGTGCTTTGACGGCTTGACGCTGCGGCGTTCCGTGCTGCTAGCGGCTTGGCAGTAACAATACGTAGCATGCTCCTGCGTGGCGGGTCTAAATCGGCCCGCGTTCGGGCCCAACAAGCGTGTCGGGTTGCGGCGTCCGTTTGCGTGACGCAGGTACCCCAAGATCGTGAAGGACTGCATTGAGGAGTTCCCGGAGCTTGTGAACGATGTGGAGGTGCCGGTGGACACCTCCAAGCCAAACCCCAACGGCATGGAGTTCGATAACCTCTACCTGGTGGGGCCTTGGGAGCCGCATGCGGGGAGCGTGGCGTGCTCCTGCCTCGGACCGACCCACGGATGCGCGGGGTATGGGGGATCGGCCCTGTGTCACGGGTCAGACTCGTCGCCAGCTGGACATGGCGGACCTCGGGTGCAACCGCCTGACCCCTTCCTTACCAAAGTTGCCCCAACCCTACCTCCCCACGCCCGCAACACTTGCTCCCGGCCCCCAGGACATGAACGGCATCATCCACCCCTGCTTTCACCCGGAGGACAGGGTGAGGGCGGCTCTGGATCACCGGCTGCGTCTGGGCCGGCGGGACGCGGACGCGGGGGTGCACTCATTGGACCTGTGGCCCGGGCAGCCTGGTGGGGGGGGGGGGCTAGCGGCGAGCTGGCGGGCGCAAACAGGGTTGGGACGGGTTGCCCGCATGTTAGGGCAGGGACCGCGCCGGCCCGCCGATCCCATAATCCGGTATCGCGGCGTCGGGCTGCTCGCTCCCCTCGCCGCCGACCTTCCCAGCCTCACACTTCCCGCCCACCCCCTCCCCCGCACCAGCCCGCCCCCACCACCGAGACGGAGGTGTTCCTGGTCATCTTCGACTACATCGACCGCCTCTTCTCCATCGTGCGCCCGCGGAGGGTGCTGTTCATGGCCATCGGTGAGCCAGCGGCCAGCTCGCGTGCGCCTCGCAGCGCCGCGCCGCGCAGGGGGAGGGCCCCCCCTGTGTGCCGCCTGCGTCGCAGCGCCGGCTGTGGCCGCGTGGCACCGCACGCTGATGGGGAGCCAGCATCCTGGCCGCGCAAATGGGAAGTCGTCGTGACGACGGCCCAGACCCGCAGGCTCCGAGGGCCCACGCCGACCGTGTGTATTCGGTGGTGCCTCCCGGCAGGGACCGCGCCAAGCCTTTCGTGTGATACTCAGCCTGAGTGTGCGCCAGCGCGCGGCAGCATGTGTGGGGGTCCTCCGTGTTGGGTCGCCCTGATCGGCCCTGGTCCCGCGCCCTCGCCTCCTCCACAGACGGCGTGGCCCCCCGCGCCAAGATGAACCAGCAGCGCAGCCGCCGCTTCCGCGCCGCCCAGGACACGGAGGAGAAGGAAAAGGAGGAGGAGCGCATCCGGGCGGAGTTCGAGGCGCAGGGAATCAAGGTGCGCGCAGAAGTGTTCTTCGTACGGGGCGGGGGGGGGGGCGATATAACGGGGCTCGCTGGAGGAGGGCGCATGCCACCAGCCTTATTGGGTGAGAGTGGACGGCACGGCGCGCCGAGGCAGCTCAGGCGCAGGCCTCGGCGGTCCGGACCTGTTGGCCACGGCTTTTGGGGAACCACGGCAAGGAACCAGGGCCGGGTGCACACCGGCCGGGCTGCCACGAGGGTCTCTTGTGTGGCGGTGACGACCCTCGTGTCGTGATGCACGGTGCCGCGACGGCGTGGCGGCCGACGGCTGACGGCTGACTGGAGAGCAAGCGGCTGCGGTGCGCTGAGGCTGGCGGGCGGCCGCATCCCGCAGCGAGCAGGGAGGGGGCGCCGCTGCCGCTGCGGCTGCCTGCTGTGTCCTCAGAGGCCCGGCAGCTCGAGGGGTAGGGTGCATGTCTGCGGCCATGCGCTGCAGCCAGCGGCAGTGGCACCGGCTGGGCGCCGCAGCGGGCGCGGCCGAGCGGGCAATGGGGCGAGGAGCAGCAGCCGGCTGACTCGCGGCGGCAGCGGCGGCTGGCATCGAGTCCTCGCCGGGTGGGGGGCGGTATGCCGCGTTCTGCAGCGGCCCAGGGCGACCGGCTGCAGCGGGAGAAGCTCCACGGAGGCTGAGGCGACCAGCGGCCAGGTCCACCGCGGGGCCGGCGCACAGGGCCGGTTCGGCATGGCTGGGGAACGGCTACTTGTGCGCACCACTCCGGCCCGGCATGCAAACCACCACAGTGCTGCCTTTCGCTCCGTCCCTGCACGGCGGCTCTGGTCATCGGCCCGCCACCTTCCCTACGCCGGAGTAGCTCGCTGCTGTGTGGGCTTCGTGCTGTTGTCCCTGCGCCCAACGCCCTCTGGCGCCCGCCGCTTGTCCCCCTCCCATGCTGGGTGTGTGTGGTGTGTTGGTCTCGCAGGTTCCCAAGAAGGAGAAGACCGAGACGTGGGACAGCAACACCATCACGCCCGGCACCCCCTTCATGCACCGCCTCAGCGTGGCGCTGCAGTACTATGTGCACCAGCGCCTCAACAACGACCCGGGCTGGAGGGAGCTCGAGGTGCGGGGCGGGTGGGGTGTGTGGAGGGGGAGGCGGGGGGGGGGGGCAGACACTGCGGGGCGGGCGGGGAGCCGGGAGGCTGGAGCAGATGTGCGAGGGAAGGGGAAGGGGAGGCCGCAGCCCGTGATGGGGACGGAATGAGGCGTGGCGGGGGCGTGGCCGGCGCGGTGGACCGGCTGGTAGGCGGGGGCTTTTCTTCTCCCCTCTAGGGCGTCGAATGCGAAGGGACAGTGGTTGGCGCTGGGAATTTTCTCGCCACTCGGCTTATGACAATTCAGGACGACCCGGGATGACATGCGCCTCGGGCTTCTCTACTGAGAACGCCTTTCAATCTTTAAATTCTCCCCGACCCTCGACCCTGCACACCCGCACCCACACCCGCACCCACCTCGCCAGGTGATCCTGTCGGACAGCAACGTGCCCGGTGAGGGCGAGCACAAGGCCATGGCCTTTGTGCGCGAGCAGCGCGGGCGGCCGGGCTGGAACGCCAACACGCGGCACTGCGTGTACGGCCTGGACGCCGACCTGATTATGCTGGCGCTCGCCACGCACGAGCCGCACTTTGTCATCCTGCGCGAGGTGGTCTTCAACGCGGCAGGGCCGGTGAGGGGGGGGGCTGCGATGGGGGGCGGGGGGAGGCAGGCGTGGCAGCGTGTGCTGCGGAGTGGGCGGGCCGGGGTGCGGCAAGTGGAGTCGCAAGAGCCCGCCCAAACCCGCTATCCCACCCCCAACCGTCAACTGTACGCCCGCAGGACCCCCGGGAGCAGATGCGCGCGCAGATGTTTTCCCGCAACGACCCCAACGCACCCGAGCCGGTGCCCGACAAGGAGGAGCGCAAGGCGCAGGTGGGGGAGGGAGCGCGGGGGGTGGGATGGGGGGAGTGACAGAGACCGCAGAGAGGCAAGGTACGCTACGCCTCGCGTCACTGACGATCCCTTTACAATCTGCCTATGGCTGTCCCAGCTTTGAAGGGTTCCCATATCCGTAACAGTAAAGGCGGCCTAGGGGGGGCAGCCCTGTGGTGCCAGAACGCATGCCCCCGGGGGTGCGGAGTAGCAAACCCCGTGAGGGTAACCCCGCAACCCCGCCTTCCTTCCAGTCCCGCCTTGCTGTGTGCCACCTGCCGGCCACGCACCGACTCGCCGCGTGCTGCCGTATTGCCGCACCGCCGTCAGGTCGCCCGCAAGCCGTACCAGTTCCTGCTTGTGTCGGTGCTGCGCGAGTACCTGGCGCTGGAGCTCAAGGTGCCGGGGCTGCCCTTCCCCTTCGACCCGGAGCGCGTGTACGACGACTTTGTGTTCATGTGCTTCTTCTGCGGCAACGACTTCCTGCCGCACATGCCCACGCTGGAGATTAGGTTAGGGCGGGCGCGGGGGCGGGAGGGGCGGGAAAGGGGGGCGGCGGATAGCCCCCCCAGGGACTCGGGCGGTCCAGGGGCTATCGGCCGCCTGCTCCCGGTCTCCGCCGCACCAGCCACGGCCTCCCGCCTCCATGACCCTCTCAAAATCCCGGCGTGGCTTTTGTCCCTCTCTCCTCCCCCTTCGCCCCGAGGGGCAAGGTATGCGCCCGACGGCTCGACCGTCTGCGTACTAACCTCTTGTAGCCCCTTCACAAAACCCCCCGTCCCGCTCCGCCTCTCCCCGCCCCTCCCCGCTCCCCTTCCCTCTCGCGCTGCAGGGAGGGCGCCATCGAGCTGATGATGCGGGTGTACCGGCAGGAGCTGCCCGGCCTGGGCGGCTACCTGGTGCAGGGCGCCAACCCCGACATGCGCCGCGTGGAGGCATTTATCCGCAAGATCGGCGCATTCGAGGACACCATCTTCTCAAAGCGCATGCGGGAGCTGCGGCGGCAGAAGGACAGGCTGGCGAGGCAGCGCGCGGTGCGGCGGGGCCGGGGACGGGGGGCGGTGGCGGTGGCGGTGGCGGGCGGCGGGTGGGGAAGTGCGAGGCGGTACTGGGGCTCGGGGGCCTGCGGGGGAGTGGGGCGGGGTTGCGAGGCAGAGCAGCACGTGCCAGGGCGCCCCAGGATGGGGGGGGGGTGGACCTCGCTTCACGCATCTACACTTGCACTTGCACCGGACGTGGAACCCCGTCGCGTGGTGACCCCTCCGTCCGGAGCGTCTGCTCCCCTTGGTGCCGCTGCCGGTACGTCTCTTCGCAAGACATAACCCACCACAGCACGCACCGCCCCCAACGCCGGCCCCACCCGCCCCCAACGCCGGCCCCACCCGCCCCCAACGCCGGCCTCACCCGCCCCGCCCTCAGGACCAGGCCCGCCACAAGGCCAACAAGCGCAAGTTCAGCGCCAGCGATGCGGCGCCCACCAACCGCCACGTGGCGGGCGAGCTGGCGACCGGCCACATGAAGCCGCTGGGCAGGGAGGCGGTGGCGGCGGAGCGGGAGGCGCGCGAGGCGGCCAAGAGGGAGGCGCGGCGGGAGGCGCGGCAGCAGGCGGCGGCCAACGGGCACGGAGAGGAGCCCAAGCCGCCGCGGGCGCCGCTGTTTGCGAGTAGGTGCTCGCCGTCACGGACACCGTAGGGGAAACCACTGCAGCCTGCAGCTTGGTGACAGCATGGGGTCATGATGCACTCGTGCGCTGGAGCGCTGAGGCATAGCCAAGTTTAAGTGCCGAGTGGATGGGCTTGGGCGCTGGCGTGCTTTGGTGGCGCTGGCCTCCTCGCTCACTCGTGCGGCAGCTCGGCCACGTGCTCGGCCCTCGCGCATGCGGCTGGCGTCCAGCCCGCTCCTATCAAAACCTGTTGAACCCGGGGTCTTGGTCAGCCCTGCAACTCATGTCGTATCCCCCGCCCGGTCCCCACCTGGCCCCCA
>LSYV01000003.1:1770826-1790859 GCA_001584585.1 Gonium pectorale
GTGAACTATGAGGCGAGGCATGCGTGTTTCTGTGACAGAAAGGCTGGGCTCGGCACCGTGGCTCAGCACCCACGGCACCCCTACGATGGGATCCCAGTTCCGCCGTTGCGACCCCCCCCCCTCGCCACCTTCCTTTTCCCCCGTGTGCATGGACCAGACATTGGGCTCCGCACCTCGGCGCGGGCGTACAGCCTGTCCCGCTCCGCCGCGTCGCTGTCCAGCAGGCCCCTCTCCGCCAGGCACACGCGCTCCGCCTCGCCCTCAATGCTGCTCAGCGCATCGTGGACCTCCTGTGTGGCACGATGAAGCGGACGGACGGCGACGAGAGTGGCGACACCGACGGAACGCATACCGCGGCCGCTGTGCTAGGAGCCGCAAATACCGCTGAGAGGTGCAGGCGACTGCCGGCGGTGTGCGGAGAGCGCAGCTATTGTGCACAAGGCAAGTACAAGTACGACGTAATGTACGGCATGAATGTCATCCTGACGTCGAACTCCGCCCTGCCTGAGCGCGCGCAGCGTCGGCTGTGTGCATTGCCGCCGTACTGGTGCAGGTGCTCACGGACTCGTGGGCTAGCCGCCCCGGCCGCACCCGACCGGACGAGTCGAGACTGCCACACATGCCTTCATCTGCCTCGTCCCGCACTGCCGCGCCCAGACGCGGAGCCCGTACAGCAACGGACATTACGTCGGGTGATTGCCGTTTACAAATGCCCTGCGCCCCTGCTCCCACCGCGAGCGGAGTTCTGCTTGGCGCTGTGGCTCTGTGCCGTCTCCATTTGTTTGTTTCCCGCCCTGCTCCCTCAGCGCTCGTGCGCGGCTCCTTGCCGCCCTCCCAGCCCCACCACCCCACCCACCTTGTGGTGCGTCTCCAGCATGGCCAGCTTGCGGTCCAGCGCCTCCTGGGCGGCGGCCACCTGCGGGCAAGGAATGTGGTGAAAGCTTCTTTCGGATTCCTCCTGTGCGGTTGGGGGCAGGGGGGCGCGTACAGCAGGGCGCATGCCCCCCTGCTTGTGCTGATTCCTTTACACAGCATTGGACACAGCAGCGGGGTAGGTGCATTCCTTGATACGATGAGGCATCTGGCGATGTCACCAGCGCCAGCCAAGCTTGTGCACCCTCTTGGGCCACAGCCCAGCCCACTCGGGTCCCTGGGGCACCGCCGGCCCTGTCCCCCACCCAGCGCCCTCTGCCTCACCACGCCCAGCTCCTCCTCCACCCCCAGCAGGCAGGAGCGGTTGTGCAGAATGGTGCGGTCCCAGGCTGCCAGCGAGGCTGCGGGTGGGGCAGCGGGAACGGGCGCACGGGGCAGGAAAGCCGTCTAGGGGGCCGGGGCGCAGTATTCCAGTGGTCCACCCGACAGCGACAGGGGCCCACAGCCGGCCCCTCCACCCCGGGGCCTCCAGCTGAAAGCTAGGAGCTGGGAGGAGGCGTCCCCGCCAGTCTTCCCCACTTCGAAATGCGAGTCCGGGCTGCATACTGTAGCCTGGTCGCAAAGGCCTATACAAAGCAGCAATAGACGACAGTTATTTGCAGTGTCCGGGGCCGTCATATGCTGCAGACGACCCGACTTTTACCACAGCCCAACGCCCTCTGCACTTCGCCCGAGCGACCAAGCTGCCCAAGGGATCGGATCCCCTCCTCACACGCGTGCTTGTTGAACGCCGCCACCTGCTCCTCCAGCTCCGAGTTCCACTCGTTGATGATCTCCTCAATGTTCTTGCCCTTGAGCGATACCGGCATCTGGTGAGGACAAGCGGACACGGGTGCAAACGGGCGGTGGGCGTCAAGGCCAAGGGCCGCACTTGGGCCAGGCCCGCGGACGCCACGCGGCCCAACCGAAGCTGCTCAACACGACCCGCCCCTGTCCTTTGGGAGGAGGTCGCGGCTGCTCAGCCTGCAGCCTGCCGTCACCTGCAGCTGCGTATGCAGCGCAACAGCATCAGCGGAGCGCCGTCAAGGTGCTTTTCATCGGATGCAAGTAGCTTGATCCAGTTGTAACTCCCCTGCTGCAGGGCCACCCCACCAGGGCCTCGTCCCCGCCTTTGCTGCAATCCTGCAACCCACGACCGCCAAAAGCCCACTCCCCGCACCCACCTGAGGCTGCAGGGGCGCGGCTGCGGCCGTCCCAGCGGGCACGAGCGCGCCGCTCGTGGCCGCCGGGGCGGTACCTGCGGCGCTGGCGGCGGCGGTCCCCGCAGCGGCTCCAGTCGCTGGCGTCGTACCTGCCAAGGAAGCGATTGAGGCACAACCTATTGGCGCTGTCATAAAGGTGCTAGTTTGGCAATAATGAGGCACCCTTGCAGTCAAGCACTTCATCGGCCCGCTTGCAGTCAGCGTCGCAGATGTGCATCGCCACCGCCAAGTGCCGGTCAGATGCTCAGGGGGTGTGTGTGGGCCCCTGCCCGCCGCTGCCATGCCCCCAGCTGCGCCGCGAGCCATTCGGCGCACCGGTCGTGGACGGGAAGGCGAAGCCGGCCGTCGTTGCGGGGGCGGAGGCGGTGCCGGCAGCAGGCGCGGATGCCGCCGCCGCGCCTCCGAAGGCGAAGGCGGGGGCGGACGCGGATCCCGCTGCGGCACCTGCGAACACAGCGAACTCAGTGACGTCAAAGGATCAGCCCTCGGGAATCGGAGTTACCGGCGCTAACACGTACACAGCAACCCGCGTGTTCGGAATGCCGTCCTGTTGGGCACGTCTGATCCAACGGACATCCACGGACTTCCAACGGACAAGGCCTCCTCCGTGCTTGTTGGGGTTCCCACACTGTGCCCTTGGCCCAAAAGGCTCATCCTGGCTGAGCCCGCTGCATTTCTCGTGGCACAGCCCGCCCATTGCCCGCCCGCCAGTTCTCAACCATCGGCCAACCTGTCGCGGCTGGCGCAGCAGTGCTGGAGGCAGCCGCCGGCGCTGTCGACGCAGCCGCCGGCGCCGACGTGGACGCGGCGCCAAACAGGCTGGGCGCCGCCGAGCTTGCCGCCGCGGCGGCGGAGCTGGCGGCCGCGGGGGCCGCCGCGCCGCCAAAGCTGAACGCCGGTGCCGACGAAGCCGCGGCGCCAAAGGCCGGAGCCGGCGCGGCGGCAGTGCTGGCACCGGCCCCGAGGGCCGCACCGGTGCTTGCTCCCGCAGCGCCCGTGGTGGTCGACCCAAAGCTGAAGCCGCCCGCGGCTGCGGGCGCTGACGCCGCGGCGGGCGCGGGCGCAGCCACAGGCGCGGGGGCAGCCGTGCCGAAGGAGAACCCACTGGCCGCCGGCGCTGACGCGGCTGCGGGGGCCGCCGTGCTACCAAAGAGGCTGCCGCCGCTGGCCGGGGCACCGAACAGGCCCCCACCGGCCGCTGGCGCGCTGGCGGCGGCCGGAGCGGGCGCCGCCGCGGGGGTCGGCATCGCACCGAAAAGGCCGCCCCCCGTGGCCGGGGCGCTGGCTGCAGCCGCGCCGAAAGACAGGCCGGGTGTGCTGGCAGCTGCTGGGGCAGCAGGCGCCGCGCCGCCGAATAGCCCGCCGCCCGCTGCTGAGGGTTGTACACGTTTGATGGCATGAAGCGGCACCGTCAGCATCGTCGTGACAGTACGGAGGCCACAGATTGAGGCAAACCCCCGTTCCAAATCAGGTAGGCCATTACATCACAAAAAGAGCTGTGTTCACCACTGCGTCGCGGCAAGATTGCAGGACGTTATTGACAGTTGGCCTTGTCGTGTGCAGGCTCCAGCCCACCCCTCCCCGCGTCCCGGCTCACCCGCAGACGAGGCGGCGGCTCCGAAGGAAAAGCCACCCGCCGCGGGTGCGGACACTGCCGCAGGGGCCGCTACACTGCCGAACAGGGAGGCTCCGGTTGAGGCCCCTGTGCGGGCGGGCGTTGCAGGGGGGCGGGGCCGTTCACCGCAAGTAGAAGGCCTGGTCACGATGCATTGGCCGCGGCGTCCGGTAGTGTGCCCCGCGCCTTACAGCTGTGCAGGATTCAGAACTCACTTTAGTACTCCCCTGAGGTTTTGGTCGGAACCACGAACACCCACTGCTTGCCGTAACAGCACGCCTTGCCTCCGGAAGGGGGCAAGCCAGGGGCATATACGATCCGCACGGGTTCCACGGGGCTAGGTGCCTAAAGGAAATCGCCACACGCGTCCCCGCCAACTCCCGCTAGGTCACGACCCCCGGAATCACCTGACGCCGGCTGACCAAACGCGCCCGTGCCAAAGGCCGGTGCAGCGGCCGCGGCCCCGAACGGCCCCGTCCGAGGCGGGCGCGCCGAACGTGGGGCGGTGAGGAAGCTCCGAGGCGGGCGCCGCCGAGGCCCGAAGACCGGCGCCGCCGCCGAGGATGCTCCGAAAGCTGGCGAGGCACCCCCGCCAAAGCCGAAAGCTGGCGCAGGGGTCGCCGCCGGTGCGCCAAACGCAGGCGCGGGGGCTGATGCAGGTGCGCCAAAGGCGGGCGCCGACGATGGTGCTGTACGGGAGGAGGCGATTGGGAGCAGTTCCAAGCTCAAGAGGATGGCGGGACACACCCGCTCGTCCCCTGTCTACAAGCACGCGCATTCGCATGACGTAACACACCCGCTCGTCCCCTGTGATACCCTGCCCCACCCGCCCCTCCTCGGGCGCTAGCACCGCCAGCCTTTGCTGTGGCGGCCGCTGCAGCAGATGCAAAGGAACACCCGCCGTGCGTGTGCTTCTTTCAGGGACCGGCCGTTCCATCCGGTGGTGCGAGTGACACAGCCGGGCCCATGCCGACAGCGTCAGCATTTATAGGGTATGGTTTTGCAGTCCAGCCTTGCAGCGACGGCTGTCCTTACCGCCGAAAGAGGGCGCAGAACCGCCCGCAGCCGCTCCAAAGCTGAAGCCTCCTCCCCCTGTTAAGCCAGAATCAGTTACAAGTAATTTAGAACAGTATGACTGCAGATCAGATGCCTTCAGAATTTGCGCGCCAAGCCTCACCAAACGTCGCCATTTCACCTTGTCTCTACCTAATAACGTGTTCAAAGGGTTCCGCTCATAGATATGTTCGTTACTAGGAAGAAACGGACAGAAGCCGTATTTCACGGCGGTAAGCGGAACCATGCTCGCGCTCCGACTCTCTCTCAAGTGATGATAACACACTGCACTCTGCAAGTGATATTCTGTCGCTTGATTCGGTTTTTTACTTTCAAATCTTAGCTGGCCACAGCTGGCATCCATTGGCAACCGAGAGTTTCAGGCCTGCGCCAGACCGCGCCAGGCGCCTGGCAAAACTATTGCTCATAACAGGCCTCAAAATCTCATCAACTATTGCGCGTGGGCCAGCGGGGTTGCCGGAGACGAAGGGTTACGCCATCTCGCCATCCCGCCATACTCCTGACGGGCCTGGACCAAAGATTGCTTGTGTGCGCATGACGTCGTCTCCATTCAATTACGTTCTTGGGCAAGAGTTTCTTGGGCAAGAGTTCCTCGGGCAAGAGTTTTCGGTAAGTTGTCAGTTTCGTGAAAGACGAAGAGTGCAAGTAGCGTGCACAGTCCTTTCCATCAGTGATCGAGCAGAGTTGCAAGGCAGCTAACCATACAACACCAACTGCAGGGAAGAGCCTATGGAGCTTGCGTGCCCGTGATTGGTGTCTTGCAACCTTCCAACAACCAGGACGGACAAGGCATGTCAGCGTGCCACCTGAAGGTGTGGCATAGCCAAATACATCATGAGCGCGTCACCGCTCGTGCCCCGTGATCAGGCCAGGGGTCGGCTTTACTGAACGTGGCACACGACACCCTGTCTACCTGTCATACCGGTATCCTGCAAACTGCTAACTAGGTCCAGTATTGGCACGCAGGCGTGCTCATCCTGCCGCCAACTGCAAGATCGCCTCTCGGCTTTCGAGAGCAAAACGCAGGTGTGCTGTGTAAAATGCAATCAAGTATGGTCAAAGTGTCCCCACTTTATGTGAGCCGGTGCCATGCATCCTATACGGTCTCCATTACCGCCGCCTGCTGCTTACAGTTGTCGCTCAAGGCTGTCTCGGTGGATGTGGCCAAGATGCGCAAGGAGCGAGAGGTCGCCTGGAAGCACGTGAGCGAGCTCCGGGTACGATGAGGTTTTGAGCTATGGAGGCATGCAATGCAGGGGGGGCAGCAGCTGCTCCCATCTCTCCCATCAGGCTTATCGGCGCACATCCGTCTCATCCGTTTGCTTTGCGCACTGTGCCCGTCACCGCGAGCACGACAGTCTGTTCATGTTTTGCAGGAGCAGAACCGGCTCATGCGACAGCGGCAGCGCAGCCTCGAGGAACAGAACGAACTGCTCAACCGACTGCTCAATGAGCAGCTGGAGCGCACATCGGGGGCCGCCGCTCCTTACCCGGAGGCGCAGCCGGCCGTCATGCTGGCGTCGCCGTACGTCAACATGCTCCTGGGCCAACGCGTCAACCCCGTCGACATGGTGTACGTTCCGTCCGGGCAGCACATGCAGGCACTGCAGCCCCGCACGTGGTGACCTGTGAAGCCCGCAACAGATGCATTGGCATGGGCCAAAGCAATGGAAACAAGCATACGGTAGCGTTGCGAGTGTGCACCCGCCAGAAGATGCAGTTGCATCTGCAAGCAACTTGCTTTCAAGTACTGCCTCAGGCACTTCCCTTCTTGCTGACCCCTCTTAGCGTCTCCACCTTATCGACATTTTCGTAGTTTTTTGACCCCGTCGCCGTATGCTTTCTGTGATGTGCATAGGTGGGAGGTTACCAACCGTATGGTGGCTTCGATGCGTATTTCGAAGTACAGTTTCCGTACGCGACGGATGAACTGCAGACGGTAATCTGGAATGTGCGATCATCCAGCGCCCATTGCAAGGTTGTGGGGGCGTGTACATCGGCACGTGTTTGCCTGCACCAGATCGTCATAGGGTTTAATCAAACTGCTGCTTTCGTTCAGATGGCATACCACTGGATAAGGGCATAAGTTTACGCCACAGCGGTTTTTGCGGCTGCAGTAGCCTGCCGTACGAGCCGCACACCTTCGCTAGTGTTTCAGTACATAAGCTGTCTGGTTTAGCCCGTGCACATTCGTCTTTGCTTATGGCGCGGAAGTGCAATAATGGAGTGACATTCCTGCCTGAGCTGTTCCTAACCTCCTACGCTCACCGCCCCTTTTGCCTGCCGCTGTAAGTACGACAGTAGTGTTCCTCAGAGTGTGCACCTTTGTCATCATAATCTCGGCATTCAAGAGGCAGGAAGCCAATAACAGGAAGCAAGAAGCCTGCTTACGCCTTACTTGACAGGCATTTGGGACTGCGGTCAGACCACGTCGTTCGGTCAGCCCCTGACGCGGTCACTGCGCGTGCTGCGGCAGCTGCAATCACGAAAGCTACCACAATCCAGCCAACCACAATTACGCCGACTCAGCACTGTGGCAACCATGGCCGGACCAGCGCCTAGACCAACTGTCCCCACGTGTGCCGCTTGCAGCTGCACCGAACGCAGCCGCCTTACAGGCGCTGCGCAGCCGCAGGCCACCTCGCCGCGTAGCGCCGGGTGCGGCTCACAGGCTGCGGGCGGACTGCAGGGCCTTGGCGCGCAGCTCAGCCAGCTCCGGGTCCGACGGCTCCCCGTCGCTTCCGTCACCAGCCGCTTCCGCCCCGCCGCCAGCGCGCTCCTCATCGTCCGACTTTGGCTCCTCCCCCTCTCCTTTCTTCTTCTTCCTCTTCTCCTTCTTCTCCTTCTTATGCTCCTTTTTGCTCTTCTCCTTCTTGTGCTCCTTCTTTTCCTTCTTATGCCGCTCCTTGCGCCCCGCAGAGTGGGGCGCCTTGTCCTCAACACCGGTGCCCGCAACCTCCCTGCGGGCGACATATAGCAAACCGGTTTAGCGCCGCCGTCTAACCTCTGGACCAATGAAGGCCCATCCTACCAATCAAGTCAAACACCGCAAGCAAGAACCCATCCGGGACCGCAGGCTTACGCGTCTCGTGTAGGGGACCCAGCCTCGGCCTTCTCCTGCTGCTCGGGGGACCTGCAGGCAGGTTAAAATGTTACAACCCAAGCCCATTTAACACAGCGCATGAACATTAAATGCCATCTTCTTCGTCGGGAGTCTGGCAGCACACGCTACATTCGGCAGCACATGCTGCATTCGGCATCAGAAAAATGCGCCTTCCAGCCGGCACAGGCGCAACTACAGCCCACGATGCTCACCGGACAGGGCTGCGGGTCTCCTCTGCCGCCGCCTTGCCATGCTTTTCCCTCTCCGCGGAGGGGCTGCGACTCCGACTCCGGCTCCGTTTGGCGTGCGCCCGCATGCGGCCGCCAATGCGGTCCCGGCTGCAAAGCAGCAAAACCCGGAATACATCTTCAGGCATGTAGGCAAGCACGAATCGAACTCCGATTTCATCGGCAACAAACGGCCAGGCGCTTACTGCAGTGTCCAGAGGGTCACGATCACCGGCTCCGCACCTGCGTGTACGCGCCGCCGGCGAGCGGGAGCGTGACCGCGAGCGGGAGCCCCGCGAGCGCGAGCGGGATCGCGAGTGGCGAGGTGGTGACCGCGATACGGAGCGGGAGCTGGACCGCGACCGTGAGCGTGACCGCGACCTCCTGTCCCGCCTGCGGTCGCCCTCAGGCGACCGGCGGCGCTGCTCGGGCGAGCGCCGCCGCTCTGGAGACCGCCACCGGCTGCATTCAAGGGTTCAAAAGGCATGGCACAACCTGATGTGAGTGGCACGGTGGCAGGCGGCTGGCGGAAACGCAGGGCACGCTATCACCAGGGCGGAGGACCTTCTGCCCACAGAGCCCATTCAGACCCTTGGGCTAACCCAACTATGAAGATCAGAGCTCCAGAACCTTCTGCGCCTAGTATTTGACGCCTGGCGCAATGTCAGATTAAGCTGGAGACCGACTCACGCAATGCCGTATGCCTGGCACTCCACCTGCAAATGTGTGCGCATGCCCATACGCTGTCAAGGCAGTAGAATCCGTCGCCTAACCCCACATCCGCACCTTGCCCGTTCCCGGTCGCGCCCGTCGCGCGGGTCCTTCTCGCGCTCCCGCTCCCGGTCGTCGCGCCCCCGCCCAGAGTCCCAACGGCTCGGCCGCCCCCGGTCTCGGTCGGGTTCGGGCTCCCGTGGCTCCCAGCCCCTCCGTTCCCGGCGCGGCTGCGGCGGTGCGTCGATGTCGCGCGGCTCCCAGCGGTGGCGCCCCTCCCGTTCTCGGGGCGGTGCCGACGGCTCCGGGTCCCGTGGCTCCCAGCCGCGCCGTTCTCGGCGCTCCCCACGCGGCGGCGGCGGGGGCAGCGGCTGCCCGCCGTCCGTACCCTCCTCCTCCCGCCGCTGCTGCAGCTGTTGCTGCGCTGCGAGCAGCTGGGCTGCACGCTCCGCCTCTGCCGCTATCCGCCGTGCCTCCAGCTCCGCCTAACCAGGGTCAAGAGTGTCATAGGTTCAAATCCGTCACCGAATGTCACACCGCTGCTGTGGCCGTGATAGTTATAGACAGACACCAGAGCCATGGAGGTGCCACGCCCACCATCAGGTGCTTGGACACCCTCTGACACACCTGTATCTTCTCCTGCTGCTCCCGTAGCTGCCGCTGCCGCTCCGCCTCCGCGTCCAGCATTTGTTGCGGAATGTGAGAGGCCGTCTGGTTCGCACTGTGCAAGAGAAGCCAGAGCTCCTGCCGGGCATCGAACACAGAACACGGAGCACCGACATTAAGACTTAAGTGACGCCTCCTGGAGCTGGAGAGTAGGATGCACGCTGTCCCAGCCTAGCAACGAGGTCACCAGGAGTTTATCGCTGATGCAACGTTCATACCAGCCATTAGGCGGGCAGAACTGAAGTCCACATGAATTTTCACACGCAGAGTCGTTTAATCCCAGCTACACTGGAGCGCCCCCTCCCTAGTCAATGCGCGGTACCAGCGCCCATAGCAGCAGCCAAACGCGACTGTCCATCTTCCGCCCTCCCTCCCGCCTCTCCCGCATGCCCCAGCACACCTTGCAGAACAGCGATGTGTTCTTCTCCAGAAAGGGCACAAGGTTGACGTACAGCTTCTTGCCGTCCATCTGCGACGCGCAGGAGGGCAAGGTAGCAACAAGCCATCAGCACCCTATGGCCCCGCGGTAACGGCAGTGGTCTGCAGAACAAGCCGCATATGCGGGCGCAAACGGGAGCCAAGGCGTGCACGTACGATCCCAATAGTTGGTGAACGGAGAGGCTATCTGAAGGCCATCCCTGTCGGCTGGAGCCCAACTGGTCTCAGCGGTACAGCGCACCTCGGGCTCCTCCAGGTGGTTGTACACCATGCTGATGAGCACCTCCTCCTCCAGGCCACCGAGCAGCTGCGTGATACGCTTTGCAATCCATTCCTTCATCACCTGCGCGGCGTGCCGGTGTGCCGGTGGGAAGCAGTGAGGGGAAGTGCTTGACTTGGTAGAGGCTTGCATTCCTGCCGTGAACCTGGGGGAAACCTGGGGGGAAAGTCCCCTTGCCCTGATGCGGCCCCGTGAGGCTGGGCATACCCAAAGCGCCATCCGGCCCCTCTTACCGGCCAGTTGACCTTTTTGAGGTCCACCTTCAGCTCAAGCTCCTTGGGCACTTTCCCAGATTTGATCAGGTCCTTCAGTGTTTTTTTCTGCTTGCTGCGGGCGGGGAAGGGGTAGCGGAGAGGGGCTGAACACCCCGGTGATCTCGCAGCTAGCAAACTAGGCTTACTCGCTAAAGCGTCCATCCTGATTCGCCGAGACTCCCCTGAGCCCGCCGAGGCCTGACATCCCGCCTGCACCACAGAGCGGCCTGTGTTGAGTTCTCTTCTAACACTGCCACTGTATTAAGTCCAGGATGTGAACAAAGGATGAATTTGGGAAGGCTTCAAAGCTCCGCTTAAAGCTTCCGTATTCCGACTTGGTTCCACTTGCTGGCTGCATCGTCTGGACTCGCGGCTGCATCGTCCTGACTACTCTCGGCGTGGAAGTTAGTGCCACTTAACGTCGCCGACAGCCCGGCACTCGGTAGAAGTTGCTTTACGGCCAGCAGCGCGCCGTTTGCTAATGGAGAGCCTGACCCATCGCGCTCAGCAAGTGCGGCCGCTTGCGCGCCCCGCCCCGCGGCCGCTACTCATCGGATGGTGAGGCGGTCGACCGGAACCGATTGCGCCCTGTCTGCGGGCGGGATGCACGTCGGTCGTATTGATTCGCGGCCCTTTTCCTTTCGCATCCCTATTCCACCGCCGCACGTTTGCAGGCGCGCACGGGCGGTGCCGTCCCGCATCATCGCGCACGCCGGCGCCGGCGGTGGGGACATGGGCAAGGGCGGAGCTAGCGGCGGCTCGGGCGGCGGTGGTGGCTCCGGCGGCAGCGGCAAGGGCGACGACAGCGGCGCCGGCAACCCGGGCGACAAGCCGCAGAAGAGCGGCATCCTCCGGGGCTGGGAGGAGCGTGTGGCGTACGACCCCGAGTTCCCGATCAAAGTGCTGATGGAGCAGATCATCGGCGTGGGGGCTTGCGTTGTTGGAGACATGAGCGCCCGGCCCAACTGGGGTGCGTACACTAACAGGCGCCCCGTACGGCTTTCGGTTTGCGCGCCTGGGCGGCATAACCCGCTGCAGGGCGGGCCGGGCGGCCGCTGGCAGTTGCGCATGCACCACGCGCCAGGGCGCTTCGGCAGCCGTCGCGACCAGGCCGGGTTTGCCAACCAGGCCTTGCCTGCCCCCTCACGTTGTCGCCGCCCCGTACCGCGCCGCCGTCCACAGCCCTGACTTGGCGTCCCGCCCCGCCTCCGCGCCGCCAGCCCGCGCCACGTCCCGTCTCGTGCCCTGCTGTACCCTTGACACGATCACCCCACTTTAAGGCGACTCGTCCCCGTGACGCCTGGCCTGAGGCGCTCTTGCGCTGCTCGCCTTTACCGCAGCTAGTGCAGCCAACGCAGCCATTGGCCAATCAGACACGCGTGTTCTCGCCGCCCCTCACCCACCCTACCCACGCCCTCCCCCCGGCTCCCGCCCCAGGCCTGAATGAGCTCGACTTCATCTTCAGCACTCTGGTGGTGGGTGTGCAGCGGGCTCGGGGCCGGGGCCCTCGCGGGTGCAGATGGCGCTTGAGAAGGGCGCTTGGGGCGCACGATGTGTGTTGAAAAGGAAAACGCATACGACGAGCGTAAGCGCGAAAATGATGGTGTCGTCGTAGGCCCCAGCTCCAGAGGCAGTCGAAGGGGTGACGTCCCTGCATGTTAGTTCGGCGGCGACCACCACCGTAGCCCCCAATGCCGCCCAGAATTCTCTCTGGGGTGACCCTATGCAATGCGTGCTGGGATGCGCCTAGTCTAGTCTACGTGCGTCGCGTGCGGGCTGGTGCATGTCTCCCGGCTCCCCGCCCACCCAGCCCCCCGACCCGCTGACTACTGTTGTCTCACCTACAAGCACCGGGAAAGCAAGCCGCGCCAGGCGGAGCGGCGGGAAGGGGAGGGGGAGGGGCACAGCAAGGAATGCCAGGGTTGAGTACCGAGACGTAGCGCAAATGCGACGAATGACAGAGCAGGACCCCGTGACCTAAATGAGCTACGGTGGTGTGCCGAAAGGGGCCGGGATGGCGCGCGAAGGACCGAAGAGTGTGCAGGGGGCGGTACGGCAGTACGGCTGTGCATGGTCGGGGGAATGGTGTGCACGATGTGTGTGTGGAGGGGGGGCTTGGGGCCGAGGCTTCTGGTAGGCTGCCGCGCAGGCCGCACCGCAAGAGGTCCGGCAAGGCTGCGCGGGGCACCCGGTGGGCCTCCCAGATCGGGTCCGTCCGCGGCATCGCCTCGCGCCAGGGAAGCGCGCACTCCGACCCCGCCCCCTGCCACCACCACCAGCAGATCGGTGGAGTCGGCTCCACCGTGGCTCTCTCCCAAACAGCTTCCCGCTGCTCAAGGGAACTCAACCACCGTGCCTTCACCGGCCCGCACCCTGCCACCGCAACAGGTCGGCTCGATCATGAACTTCACCATTATGTACCTGCTGGCGCCCACGGCGGGAGCCGCTGCCTCCGCCGCCGCCACTCCGCTGGTGGCTCGACTGATCGGGGACTACTACCTCAAGCTGTGGGGCGCGCCGGGTAGGCATCGCGCGGGGCGAGCGTCGGGCGGGTCGTGACGGGGCGGTGAGCGCCCTGGGCGCAGGGCGCCACGCAGGGGCGCAGGCCGTGCGCTGACCCCTTCCCCTGTCGAGCAGCCCCGAGCGCACAGCTACCGGGCGGTGCCGCCGCTCGCCCACACACGCACTCCCCTGCTGCGCTGTGGCCTGGGCCCAGACCTCCCGCCCTCCCTCCCTCCCAGGCGGCAATTGCTTCGAGCGGGGTGCCTTCACGGTGGGCCAGCGCCTGACGAACCTGGTCTACAAGGGCGCCGTGTTTGCCGTCATTGGCTTCTTTGCCGGGGTGGTCGGCACCAGCCTGTCCAACGGACTGCTGGCGCTGCGTAAGAAGGTGCGGGCGCCGGCGTTGGAGGTGGAGGGGAGGGAGCGCGCAGGGGCAGCTGCACTGGAGGGCAGGGCGGGGCTGAGGAAATGCATGGAATAGGGTACACGGGATCTAGTACGGTTAAGGGTCATCGCCCCTGATTGGCACTTGGTCTGCCGGGATCCTTTCCGATGTTTGATCCCGCGGTGAAGCGTTGGGGTCTGCGGCATATGAGAGCAGGGAGCTCGCTCCCCGTGGCTAAAACCACCCAACGCTTCTCCCCTCCCGTCCTCTCCTCTCGGTCATCCGAGCGCCACTCCCTCACGGCGCCATTCCGCCCCTGCCCTACCCTGCCCTACCCTGCCCTACGCTGCCCTACGCTGCCGTACCCTACCCTGCCCTACCCTGGCCTGCCCTGCCCCGGCCCTCCGCCCCCCCCCCAGATGGACCCCAACTTCAAGCTGCAGAACGAGCCCCCCAACGTGGTTTACAACGCCTTCACGTGGGCGGTGCACATGGGCGTGTCGTCCAACCTGCGCTACCAGACGCTGGGCGGGCTGGACGCGCAGCTCATCAAGGTCATGCCGGTGGGCGGCTTCCGCCTCTACCAGGTGGGGGTGGGAGCGGCCCGTAGGGGAGCGCAGCGTGGGTTGCCGGGTGTGGATGCTCGCAGCCGCGGGGTCGGGGCGGGGCCCGGTGAAGGGTCATGTGAAGTGGACGGCCGCAGGGCGGTTTGGCGGTGCGTTTGCGAATGCAGGTTGGGGGGCATACCGGGTGAGCGGGGCGGGTGGCGGGGAGGGGGGACAGGTTTGGGACGCCGGACCCCGAGACGAGGGCGCTTTCACATCGCCAGTCCGCAGATCGCGAGCGCCGCTTCACGTCAGTTAGGCTTCTGGGCGCTCAACGCATCTAATTATGGGATTGTGGGCGTGGGATCCTGGGTGCAAGGAGCGGCGTCTGCACTGGGGCAGGGTGGGGGGGGTCTTCGCGAGTAATTATTTGAGGGATGTGGGAATAAGTGGGAAGCGGGGAAAGCGGTGGGTCGCGACCCGCCGCTCCTGACGTGCATCCCCCCTCCCGACCCCGACCCGACAGGCCTTCATCCGCGCCGCCAACAACGTGGTTGGCGGCATGTCGTTCGCCACCCTGGCGCGCGTGCTGGGCACGCAGAAGTCCGCGGCCGCGTAGGCGCTCAGGCGCATGGGTCCGTGGTAATTGGCAGCCACCGCGGGCTGCTGCGGGCGCGGACGTGCCCGCAGGAGCCCGCCGGGCCATGTGGTCCCCGGTCTCCAGGGCCCGTGGGCGGGCATGGGCGGGTACCACAAGCTGATGCCACGGACATGAGGCTTTGTTCGCAACTGTACTGCACCTTGAGAAGATATCTGCAACGTTACCGGTGACGCGCGAGGGTAGCGTGGTGTGAGCAATAAGACGTGGTGGACATCGGTGCCACGGTGGTTCCGGGTGGTCTGATATTCCAAGGGAATGCGGCCGGCATTTGGGGCTCGGCCTGGATGGGGGCGCAGCGTCGCGGTGCACGAGGTCTCTGGGTGGGAAGGGGCCCCTCGCGTGCTCCTCGCTGAGATGTTGGCTGCGCCCCGCCGCGGTGGTATGTGTGCAGCCCGGGCGAGCGGGGCGGGCGGGCGGGCGGGAGGAGAGAAGTACAGAAAGAAAAGATGCAGTCAGGAAGATGCACGGAAGAAATTGCTGCCAGCGGGGTGTGGCGTTTGATGCTGATGCGCTTAAGGGCTGTGGGTGCGCTTATGGGCTGCGATGAATGTTGGGGGGCAGCCGCATAGGGAGGTCCTGCTCAACCTGACCGTGCAACCTGACCTTGCCGTGTGTGCCGGCGGCCGTGCCACGTGTTTCGGCGGCGGCCCGAGCCAAGTTGCTGTGCCGTTTGTATACCGTATTCTGACAGACGGCTAGACAGATGGCTAGAGAAGATTTACATATTGCGAGAGCCGAGAGTTGATGATTGTTGAAGCGGGCGTCACTTGGCGACGCGACGCACCCGGTGCAGTGCAATTGTGGGCTCTGCGGTTTGTTGCCAGGAATTGTCGCTTGGTGGTCTGGCGTACAGGGACGGCCCGCAGCATGGGTGAACTTCGCGAGTGGGGCTCGCGGACCTGCAGTATCTGTGTGCACCAAGGCAGCTGGCGGTTGGTAGGCGTAGTTGCCGTTTGCGGCAGTTGGCCGGGCGGTGCTCACTAGCTCATGTGGCCAGCGCGAGCGCCCCGTGGGCCCCGTGTGTCTGTTGAGCGCTCGGGGTGGACGTGTCGGCGTCTTACGTGCGGAAGGTTCCGCGTGATCGTCGCACCCGGTTGGCGTTGGCGAAAGCGCGTTGGGGTTGGATTCTTTTCTGGCGGCAAAATGCTTGTCAGGTGCTCCCTGTTATAAGTGGCGGGTATTGCAGCCCCGTGTGCGCCTCACCGCATTACCCATACGCGCGCCCAAATCCCGCGTCCGAACACGCCTCTGGCGACCCATGCCTCGCAACAAGCCGAATAGGACTGCCAGCCGAATAGGACTGTCATCTTCTTCGCTTCTTGCCGCGAGACGACGTGACGAGACAAAGAACCGACGGGAACATGGGACAGAGGCCCCGTATAAGGGATCGGCACGCGTCTGCCAGCAGCGGTGCCGCGCCGCTGCCTTGCAGTCCCTCCAGTAGGGTCATCCGTGCCCCTGGTGCCCCATGGCCTGTGGTAAGCATACCCAGGGGGCGTGACACATGCCTGCACAGGCGGGCCGCCTGCCGTTGGATGGGCCTGCCTCGTTGAAGTTCAGCGTCCTGAATTCCCGGTCATACGCCGTTCTCACAGCAGCGGAAGCTTCGTGCACTCTCTTCTACATCACCGGAATCAAGCCGCAGTAATCCAATAAAGCAACACCGGTATATTCCATTCAGATCCGGAATGAACCTCCGCCACTTCCCTTACCATTTTTCGAGCTGCAGTGCCGCCGATTCCGGCCATGCCCTGCCGCGTGGCCCGTAGCCGTTCTAAGCCCTAGCCGCCTCCGAGCGCCTCCCGCGCCGCCGCTTCACAGCTCCTTCCGTACCCGCGTCTCCCTTCTTCGCGGGCGCGTCTCTCTCCTCCTCTATTGTTCCCCCATTTCCCGCCCGGCTGACGCGTTCGAGCCCAGGCCCGCGCTCGGGCCCGGGATGTGCGTGCGCCACCGCCTCCGCCTCCGTACCCGAGTCCGCTTTCGCGCCTGTCCTCGCGCCCCTTTGCGCCGGGTCTGACTGTGTCCTCCAACGGTTAACCCCGCTGGGGCCTGCTGCGGCCAGCGCCTCGGCACCGATTGCACGCGCGTTGGCTGCCCCGCCGGCCGCTGCCCCAACCGCGTGCGCGGTCCTCGCGGCGTGTGCCTTGTCCATGGCGGCCGCCCGATGCCGGGCCCGCTTAGCCGTCAGTCGCGGCGGCGCGTGGGGGGCCAGCTGGATGAGGCTGAAGCGGGGAGCCGCGCCGGAGCCTGCAACGCCGCGGAGGATCAATGCCGAGGAGAGGAGCGGGCATCGGGGTTGGCGTCTGGGGATGGCCTCTCCTCGCCACGCCCCCGACCTCGCCACACCTCGTACCGAGAGGCCCGACTGCCCCGTGCGGTTGCCTGATGTACGGTTGCCTGAGGTGCGGTACGCTGCGGGGCATCGACACTGCGGCGGACGGCTTCCCGCCTCCGCCGCGTACTGATAGGCACGGGCTAGTGCCGAGTTGCCGGCAGCGCTTACCACACGCCTCCCAGCGCCCCGCACCTGGGCCCCCGGCGGGCAGTTCCAGCAGCGCCGCCGTCCTCGGGAGCTTGAACCTTGCAGGACCTGCGCACAAGCCGGGGAGTCGGGCGCCTCGACTCTCGCCTGTCGAGCGATGCGCCGCGTGCGCCCTCCGCCCCAACACGCCCCACGTGTAGCGGTGACACGCGTTGCGGTGCCGACGACCCCGAGCCGTGGGCTGCGGCACGGCCCTCGGGTGCCATGCTCGTACAAGTGTGCTTGCCGCGGAGTCCGCTGCAGCACCCAGGCAGGCCCCGCGTGGTGTCGCCAGCCCGCTGCCGAGTGCCAGCGCGACCGTCCGCACAGACGGGACCTGGCCAGGGCGGCTAGCTCCAGCCACGCCACAGAGCCGCACTTGGAAAGAAGTCTACCGGAGATTCCCCATCTGGTGCAAGCGCCGAGTCTGGCGCCGTCGCCACGCCAATACACTCGCTTTCCGCGAGCTCCCGGCCCCGCACGAAGCACAGCTCACCCGCCGACCCGGGGTTATAGAACCGCGGCGCGCCGGATGCCAGCTCCAGGTGCTTGTGGCTGTGACCGAACACGACGATGTCGGGTGCGTTCGCCGCGATGAGGGCGGCGGCCTCGTGGTCCACTGGCGGGCAGCGGGCGGCCGCGGGTAGTGACCGGCCAGGGAAGGCGCAGGGGGACAAGGATGCAAACAGTTGGCCGTGCGCCGCCCGCGTAATATCCGTGTGAGATCCGTGCAAGACCTTGTCTTTGGGCGCCGCGCCGCGCCATGTCGCGTAGGCCATGACGGAACCGTGGCGCGACCGTGTGCGGCACACCGTGAGGCAAGCCAGGTTCCTAGGCTCTGGCACGACGACGGTGGGGCAAGTGGGACTATCGGCGCGTGGGTCCGCCCGCATTGCTGACCGGCACAACAGCGGGAGTGCGCCCGCACCCTGCCCCTTGCTCCTTGCCTGACTGAGGCGGCTGCCCGACAATATGCGTCACCAGCAGACGCCAGCCCGCTGCCACCAGCAGCCGATGCTGGGGGAGGTGGCTGTGGCCGGGGTGCGCTCCGGGCCCCACAGCCCTGCGGTGGTCCATGGATGCGGCAGCGCTGCCGCTGTTATCGCCTCCGCAGTTGCTGTCGCCTTCGCAGCTGTCACTGCGATGCTGCACTTCAGGGCCGTTTGCCGCCCCCGCGCCGAGGGTTCCCGGCTCCCCCCCGGCGTCGTCCACGTTGCCCGCTACAGCGAACACGGGCCCAATACGAGCCAACCGATCCAGCACCTCTGTGCCGCCAGGGATGTGTTGGCAGGGGCATCCCATGCAGTGCATGGAAATCGGTACCAAAGGAAGAAGCGCTCACGGAGGGGGGCGTCGGAGTGGTGCTGGCGCGAGGGCATGCTGGGCACTGTGCTGCGGGTTGGGGCGGGTTGGCCGCTTAGCCCACAAACTTAGAAGCCTTGTCAGCACGGAGGGTAAAACGCGGAGCGTCAAAACATGCGGATGTGGACACTCGGCGTCCCGCACGGGCCACGTCCTTTCCGTACCTCCGTGGCCGCCATGGTGTCCCACGTCACCGGCGTGTATGATGGCCGCCACTCCTCTGAGCCGCTCCAGCACCTCGTCACAGAGAACGCCATGAGTATCAGAAATAAGGCCCAGCAGGTATGGCTGCCCAGGCGCGTCGCTTTCGAGCCTCGCGGTCGGCACGATGGCGCAGTTTTGTCCGGCTGCGCAGCGCTTATTCGTCGACATCAGTAGGAGACTATAACCTAGGAATCCCGGGTGTTCGGCTTTGGCGGGTTGGCATACAAAAGCACTTCGGGTGTGCACATACGAAACGACACTACATGAGGGTTGAGCACACGGGCAAAATGAAGATTCGTCCACCACATGGCTTCGCAAGATCGCAACGAGCCTTACCTCAACCGATTGAACGGACAAACCGACAACCGGACCGGCCAACACCGGTTCAAGAAGGCGAAAAGTCGTCGTACCGTATTAGACACTCGATAATGCCTGGCAACTGGAGCCTGAGATCCTGGACTCGTGATCGTTTGCCGATACCAGGGGCTACAGGACGGCCTTACTAACTGTCGCGAGCTCTTCACTGGCAGAAGATGCAGGAGATGGCAGGAGTGTCAGGCAACGGAACCTTTCCCAAAGGGCTATGAGACCCTACAGCCCAGCCAACGCCGCCATAGAGCAACGGAGGAGGTTGCGCAGACCAGCGATTGACGCATCAAGCAAATGCGACACTTCTACGATGCCCCGATCAACACTCCTTCGACAACCGATCGTGCACTGATTACATTGATTCGTGCACTGATTAGTCAGGCGGTTGCATCTCTCAGGGCGGGGCGCCTCCCAGTCACGGCCACTGTCACTGCGATCGGCAACGCACTGTACGGGTGTCTGCGCAAGGCGTTTAGCAGCCCCGCGGCAGGGCATGGTCACTCCGCGCCTTGGTGGTCGGCGGAATGTGCGGCGGCCAAAGAGGCTATGCTCCGGTATACAGCCTCCCTCCGGAGGCGCGGTGCGTCCATGGGCCCGGATGAGCGTATGGCGTTTTGCGAGTTAAGACGCATGTATGCCAGGGCCAAGCGGCAGGCCCGCCTGGACCACCGTCTTAAGGAATGGGATGCGTTCATTACGGCCTGCAAGCGCAACTCCCGTACACTGTGGCAGCGGCTCAGAGGCGGCACCCCAGCGCCCTGCGCGCTTGAGGACGTGGATCGGTGGACCCAGTATTTCGACAAGCTTTACAATAGCGGTGCGGCCTACAGTGTCGAACTAGAAGCTCGGGCGTGTGCCATCCTGAACTACATAAATTGCGGCCCGGGCGCGGGCGCGGCCTGCGTGTGGCGGGACTCGGCGAGCGTGCACGCTAGGCGCGAGGCGGCCAAGAGCCTGAATGTGCCCATCACTGTGAGCGAG
>LSYV01000003.1:1802277-1814279 GCA_001584585.1 Gonium pectorale
GCCCCGGGGTGTCGCAGTCAGTGTTATTGTGCTCGACAGCACCCCCGCCCAGCACCCGTGCCGCCCCCGGCTGTGACTGGCGGGCAGCAGCGGGCGCAAGACCGCTGATGACGGGGGCCGAGGTGCCGCCCGATGATGCGGTGGTCACGGCCTGGGACGCGGCGGAGCGCTGCGATGTGGTAGATAGGTGCTGGGCGGGGGCGAGCGGCAGCAGTTCGGCTCGGTGCTGGCCCTCGGACGTGGCCCGACGCTGCAGGCGGGAGCGGCGCAAAGGCGGAGGGTGACGGGGCGCATCACCGCTGCTACGCTGCGCTGGACACGGTGTCCGCCCGGTGCATGGGTACAGCAGAGAGGTGCAGCGGGGCAACCCGATCGCTCTACGCACCCGCTGAAGGCGCCAAAGCGGACGCCAGATGCAACCAAGCGCACAAGCCACACGGGTCACTTCACAAACATACTGGGGACGGAGAGGTACCATCATGCACGGTGGCCACCTATCTGACCGTTCGGACACTCAGGATCGTCCGATCCCTTACGGCACCCCCCCTGGCCGCACCTCATGCAACCGGCTGGCAGGCCCGGCTCCAGAGCTGTGCAGCGGCCGCAGAGGCTCCACGACGCACGAGCGGCTATGCGGCAGGCGCGAGCGGACGTCGGGACCGGCGGCGGCAGAGGCCCCGGCGTCGGCTACGGCGGGCAACGCACCAACCCAGCTGCCGGCGGGCTCGCCATGCGACGGCCCGCGGATGAGCCCCGGCCCCCGCCTGGGATACGCCATGAGTTGTCCGTGCACAGTGAACATCTTGTAGACTGCTCGGTAGTACTCTGCCATCCTCACGACGTGGGGTGTTGTTCGACCCGGCTCGCCATCAGCTTCCGCTGCTGTGGAAGGCCTGGCCGCCGGCTGCCGCTGCCCTTCCTCCGTGGGTCGGGGATCCGTGGGGCCAGCCAGGGGCGAGGCACTGAGCTCCGTACCGACGGGCAAGACCTCCGCCGCAAAGCTCGTGACGGTCGCTGGCGCCAGCAGCGGCGTCTCCGTCTCCGCCCCCGGCTCAGCCCTGACGCCGAGGACCGCCCTCGCTGGCGCCATGAGGTTGGACGGACAGGACAGCTGGCTCGCCTCAACCGCGAACCGCGACCCTTTGCCGGCGGGGCTGCCGCCAACCTCGGTTGCGCTGAGCTGCCGCCGCCGGCTGAGGCAGCCAGCTAGTCCGAGCGACGGCACGCGGGGCGCTAGGATGAGGGGCTGCACCGGCGCGCGCTTGCGCACCGCCGCTGATGCCGCGGCCGCCATGCCGGGGCCGTTGGACGTCGCAGCAGCTGAGCTGGCGCCGGCGCTGCCACCGTTTGCTGCTAGCGCGTCGCTCCCCTGCAGCGGGGCGCTGCTGCTTGGACCCTCGTCCCGACGGTGGGGTCGTGTGCTAATGCTCGGGTTGTCCGCATACGCTTTGGCGACCAATGTCGACGAGCTCTGCCGCACGGGCGACGCCATGTGGAATGGCCGCGATGCGGAGCGCTGCGCGGCCAAGGCGCAGCGGCCCGAGGTGCTGAAGGATGAAGCCGAGGTTGCGGCAAGGGGGTCAGCAACGCCCGACATCCAAACGGGCGCAAACATGGCACCCATGGAGGCATCCGCCGCAGCCACAGCCACGGCGGCGGCGGGAGGTCTCGCGGCGGCGCCGCCACTGTCACCGCGGTCATGTTCAGGATTGGTGGTGGCGGTGACGACGCCGGCGGAGATGCGAACTTCGGGAGCGGAAGCGCCGTGCAGAAGCGCTGCGGCGGGGGGAAGAGGCATCCGCGGCGCCCGCGGCGGCAACGGCGGCGGCGGCAGTTGCAGCAGCGGCCTTTCCAGAGGCAGACTCCATGCCTCTCGGCTGGTGCCGGTGGACGGTCGAGAGAACGTCGCGAGCGGAGGCGACACCGCGGGAGCTGCGACGCCAGCAACGGACCCCAGGGCGGAGGCGGGTCTGTACGCAGGAACGGCGGTAAAGCTTGCGTTCACGAGAGCCGGTGTTACCTGAGGCCCCATGTAGCTGCACGTCTGGCCGGAGCAGCAACGTGTAGAGGGCAGCAGGAGGTAGGGAAGGGAGCTGAAGTTGGTTAAGCCTGGAACAAACATGTCCAAGTCGCCTGAAATGCGGAGGTACGTGCGGGCGAGACAGGCGCTGGTGCAATTCCCCTGGATGCGTCTGTCATCCATAGGGCCTGTTCCTGAAGCCTATGGACCCTCGTGCTGAAGCCGTTGCGACCGCTGTGCTACGCTGCTGTGGCCGGTGCTATGCGCACATATTGCGCTCTACGACGGGCATCCCCCAAACCCAGGCCAGCACCTCTCAAACAAGCCTCACCCCCACGGACGGGTCCTGGTCGGACAAGCCGCTGAGAGAGCTCTCCCTCGTGTCACTGCGCCCCAGCGCGAACACGCGGCGCCGGCTCATGAGGGAGCGCGCGATAGAGCTCGCCTCTGCGGGGGGGCACCGGGGCAGCGAGCGCAGTCCGAATGTGGACCCGTATACTTGGGAAACCGGACACGGTGTCATACACGGGCCGCGCTTGTGCGATGCGGTGTAGCAGGGGCCCGTGCCAGCATGTACGACAAAGCGACAGAGAGGCAAGCACGCAAGTGCCTGCTATGCAGCCCGCCTGCCGGCTGCCTGCCCAGCGCAGCAGCAGTGCGCTCCCGAAGCCCCAGCCCCCGGGCGCAGCTCCCCTGTCCAACTCACCCTTGGTCACGGACCGCCTGTACAGCGGATCCGGCGCCTGGCGACTCGGCGTCGGCTGCGTCTGAGCCGCAGTCGCCGCCTCTGGCCCTTTCCCCACCAGCCTGTCCCGGTCCCGGTCCCGATCGTGAGCTCCAACCGCCATCATCGCCGAGTCAATCACGGCCGCGGCGCCGGAGGCGGCTCCCGCGCATGCGTGCTGCCGCGCCACCTCCGTGAGGAAAGGGGAGCGCGGCCCGCGGCCCTTGGGCGCCGGCTCCCGGTCGTACAGCGGGTTGGGATGTGGAGCTCGCCGCGCCGGGCTGGGCTCGTCTTGTACCTCCTCGGGAAGCACGTTCACCTGGGGGAATGACAACGGGATGGATTGGCTCTGTGCAGCAAGGACAGGACTACGTATGGCCGCCAGTGCGGGTATCAAGCAACGCGACAAAGGCAGAAGCCGGGTGCGATCCTGTTGCACCCCGCCTATGGCTGTAGTTAGTAGCGCGCAGCGCCAGTGGCCGTTGGCACAGGGCAGCGCCCACATAGGTACGAGCCGATGTACCACACATGGACCGATGGACACAAAAGCCAGCGACCCCCGAGGAACTGGGCCAAGGCACGCACCGGCACTGCGTACAGCGGCGCGCAGGCGGGATGCAGCAGTAGCAGCGGCGGCCAGTCTAGCTGCAACAGCTCCGAGGTGGCTGCCGCGGCGAAAGCCACCGCATCGCGGGGATTGCGAAACGCAGCCAGGAGCGCCCACTGCTGCTCCGGCGGTGCCGCTGCTGATGCGGGCGCGCCATGCAGACCAGCGTCGCTGGCGGCGGCGCCGGTGCTGGCCGCACCAGGCGCAGCGCCAGCGGGAGGCAGGCGCAGCGCGGTGGCAGGGGTGAGCAGGTAGGGTGCGGCAGCCTTGCACGCCTCGACGCCGACCGTTCGGGTCTTCCTGGCAGCGGCAGCTGCAGCAACGGCGGAGGCTGCACTCGACTGCCCGAAGGGGCCGCCAAGGACGCTTGCCTCCGATGCCTCAATCATACCGCTCCGATACCTGAGAAGGGACTCTGGCGATGCGGCCAGGGCTTCATACCCGCGATAATCCCATAGCAGGCGCCGCATCAGAGCCAGATACTGGGCGAGAGCTCTGCGGGTACATGCGCGCCAGGGGGTGAGCAAAGGGGCGAGCACGCTTGCGCGGCCGGGCGGGGTTAACCGCACGGCAAAGTGGGCTTTGCTGCCACACAGCGCAGTTCGCATGGTCGGACGGGACGTGCCACACATGGGACTGCGTGGTAAACAAGGCCGACAAAGTCGCCAACCGACTCGCCACTCAGGCCTCTCGACAACACTCCAGGCGCAGACAGCACACGGCACAGGGAGCGTTTGGGTAGCGCCAAACCACGACTGCGGCATCACCTTAGCAGGGGCAGCCTAAGTGCCACAGGCACCAGTTGTGGCGAGCGCACCGCTGAGGCGTTGCAGCCGCTACCCACCGCTCAATCAAAGGATCCGGCAGGTCCCTCAACAGGTACGGCAAATCCGGCAGCGTCGCGACCAGCAGGGTTGTTTCGGGGCCAGGTCCAGGGGCGCGCGGGGCCCCCAGCAGCGTCCGTCTGGACGCGGAGGGGCAGGCGGGGGGCGAGTTACGCATGACCGCGAGCTAGCGCCCGCATACGCGTTTGCTGTCGTGTGCCCATCGTCCACTAGCCTCGCACAGGAACGAGTAAGCACAGCGTCGCGACCTTGATTTGCAAACCTCAATGCTACGTGCGTTGGCTCTCGTTGCCTACATCGAGGGAGCGAAGCGCACATCACACCCTGCACAGCATACCCACCCCTGGTGGTGGGCCCAGCCCACATAGACGGACACCAGAAGCATGGCCATCAGCAGCACAAAAGCCAACGGCATGTAGGCCTGCAGCTGTGAGCCGGCGCCCTCAGTCTCGTCAGGCTGGCGCCCGGGGCGCGCCGGCGGCGACGCCGGTTCGGGCGGGTAGCTTGAGGACGACCTTCCCAGCGCTGTGTTGTAAGCGGAGCGTACCTGCCGGAAGGGGCGGGGGAGAGAGGGCGGTGTGTGTGAGTCACGTGCTTAGCGTCTTTATGGGTTACCGTAATCATCGGGGTTCCTTGGCCTGCGCCAGGTGAAGGCAGGCGCATTCGCATGTACCGTACATGTTCACCTCCGCTCCTGTCTCGAGACTCTTACCTCCTCAACGGTCCCGCTGCTCTGGAGCACGGCCTGCATCTGCTGGGCTACCTCCACTACTATGGTCTTGACCGGCATGGTCGTCAAGGACGCATTCATGGCGGCAGCATTCAGGATCGCCCTGTGCAGGGGAGTAGACAAAGCGGAGCCCGACCCTTCAGGTCAGTTCAGTGGGAAGGAAATCGGAAAGAAGTGTGCGGGACTGCGGACGGATGTGTTGAGATGATGACCACAGCAAGATAGTACATTGCCGGTGGCGCTTGACGGGCACCACAGCCCGGGGCGGCCCGACCAAAGCACGCCCTTGCCCATTGCGGGTGGATGTTGGACTAACATGTATTGCGGGGAGTTCCTGATCCGGATATCCATGGCGATGTTCGGGCTTGTGATAGATGCACCCCAGGCAGTCAGGAAGTCGGTGACATCGTTTGCGTCGTAGCCGGCCTCCACCCATCTGACGGAAGGACAAGGCACGGATGTTGACCAACGCCGACAGTGATCAGGGCTATTTGAGGAAGACTCAGCAGGACCAGCCATGAATGCTGCAGGGAGGGCCATGGAAGGCCGCGGGTGGCCCATGGCAGCCGCGCAAACGACGAGCTAGGAGCAACGAGGAACGAGCCAATGAAAACGGCAGGGTAGACTCACTGCGGGATTCCATTTTCCCACCCGACGCCCCAAAGCCTCATTGCGAGGGTGCATGGGTGCACAAGCACCCTCGAGCCAGCGTACCTGGGGAGGTTTGCAAGGCTGAGATGCGACGTCCGAAAGGGGCCGATAAGCGTCCCAAATGTAATCATCATCTGCGGGTGAACGGGCCCAGCCGAGGCAGGCAACGCGGACATGCAGCGGGAGGCCCTTGTCGGAGGTCAAGAGCAAAGGAGAAGTACGTTAACGCAATGCAACGGAGTAGCGCCAGGAGATGAACCGAAGATTTTCTCAGATCCCTGTCCCTGGATCCACCTGGAAACTGAGCTGAACTCCAGCAAGGTTTGCGAAGTAGCGATACACAGCCCGCTGGTATCCAGGGTCAGCGGCTTTGCGCACGGACCCTGCGAGGCAGCAGCAAGTGGTGATGAGATGGCAGGGCAAGCGTAAGCCCCTGCGGGAGTAGCTTCTATGGGGGATTGGGAGTGCCCGCAGGAGGCTTCAGAGTCATGGATAAAGCCCCAGACCCTTCAATGTGCTCCACCCTGGCCGTTAGCGTCCGAGGAAAGAGTGTGAAGCGTACGGTACTTCGCGGCAGGGCAGGGCTCGGGGTGTAGGGCCCCGTGACAGGTCATACATACGTACTATTCCATGTCGTCCCTTGTGTATGCGGCATACAAGCAATACGATCAGGCCCTGCGCCATAAGCTCACCTGCAAAGCCGCCGAATCCGAAATGCGGCGCGCGGTTGATAAGCACGTGCTGCCCTGTAAAAGGGTCCAGCTCCCACTTCGCGTGCTTGCAAGTTTGGTTGGTGCAGGGCACCAGCTGACCCGTGGTCCGGTTCAGCACGTGTGTGGAGCCGGGCAGCTGGGCCACGCCAACATTGCCCTTCGCTGGTCCCGGCAGGAACTCCGTGGCCTGGTGGGCGGGGATACCAGCGGAAGCGGAGGGGAGTCACAGGGTGAAGCTCAGGTTACGCAGCCAACGCATGTCGGGGCCGCCCCGGGACTGCAAGCGGACAAGAGAACCCCCCGTGAGCAATGGTCTGCATGCACATGGCAGGCTGCATTGAAAGGCAGAGCCGACACCGGTACGATGGTCAACGCTGACACGGACACATAAGCATCCCGTGTGCAACCCTGACCCTGACTCAAGTGAATTCCCCGTAATGCGAATTATGATTTCGACGCCTGGCGCCCAAGCGCCCACACCTTGAACTGTTCGCTCCACTTAATGGAGAACGCGCATGTGCCGTTGATGAAGGGGAAGTGGAAGAGCTCGCACTGGGACATCGGGGCCGCGACCGCCTGTTGGGGCAGGCAGAACTAGCGAGTGAAAATTGTGGAGGGAGGGACAGGGCACCGCTAGTGCCCGTCGGGGCGGAAGCATGCCGCCACACTCCAACAGCTGGACGCAGGTGGGCATGGCAATTGCCACGTGCTCCGAGACCCCAGGCCTGGCCTCCCGATGCCGCTAGTGCCAAAACACTGGTTCGAGTTACGTCGACCCTGGGTCCCTGACACGCGCTTCAATAGCATGAGGTGTGGGCATCATGCCGGAAGCGGCCAAACCAAAGACGGCCAAGGCTGCTAGGTGGGCCCTATGTGACGCGCCTTCCCATCGCACATTGAGGGCGCGCAGGAGCTCCAGCGCCTTCGACATGGCCGTGGAGTTCAGCAGCAGCTTCATGTCCTCGGGTTCGAACAACCAGCCCTGCATTGTGCCCTGTGGGTGGCGGGTGGCAAGCACGGAGGTAGGGGTTTGCAGCGGGTGCAACGGGTCAACGGAGCTCGCCCTTGCACGGACCCCGTACGCGACAGTGGTGCCTTGCGGAAGCGCATTGTGCAACGCTCAGCAGGGGGAGTACCCCTAGACATGGTGCATGCTGACATGCGGTGGTGGGACAACTCCAGCCTTACGCATGGCACAGTGGTAAGGCTGGGCGAACGTGCCCTCACGTTGCCCTCGCGGGCCCGCCGACTCCACAAGTGCGGTAGCGCGCAGGCAAAGGCAGCGCATCCAAGGATGCAGGCTTGGTTCGCGCACGTCTGCCCGTACCTCGTATTGGATGTACGGCGCAACGATCTGGGATAGAATGACCGGCGCCTCCAGGCAGTTGTCCACTTGCCTGCAAAGCGCCGGTCTAGCAGCAGTCAAGGACGAACGTGACTACGGTAACCTTGTGACCTGAGCGCCCAGGTACCCGCCCGCACCAAAGGAGGCCCAACAAGCACTGCGCGCCTCTGCCCACTCCCATCGTTGTGCACCCGCTCCCCATGGGAACGCCACAAAGGCGTCAAGAGCGCCGTCCCTTCCTGATCTCCCGCTCGCACCAGCAGATGGCGTAGTCCCCGATGCCATCTCCATTGAAGTCCGTGCCATTTATGTTGCGGGCCACCGTCAGCAGCTGCTCCCAGGTGGCGGGCACAGGCTGCTTCGCAGCCGCCAGAATATCCTGCCGTATGGTGATGTAATGGAGCGACATGCACAAAGGGAGCTCCCTGGCGGCGGCCCGTCAGTCACCATGCGAGGCAGCGCAGAACGCAAGCACCGCTGTCCGTTCCTGTTCTGCCCATCAGGACACACAGCCTGTCACGTCACACACCAACTGATGCACATGTGCGACGGCAGCGCATGCAGCCATGGAAGGCGGCTACGTGGGTAACCATCCATGTTGCCTCACGTGTCCTCACCCCCACACCCCAGACCAGCAACGTACCTTGCGGTAATACAGGACGCTGATCTGACCCGTGAAGGGCACGCCGATGACGTGTCCATCATACACGGTCGCTACCTGCGTGGCAGTTCCGGAGTGAGGACCGGATGAGGAGGGTTCGCAAAGGTCGGCTAAGCCGCGGACACACCTGTGCCCACCACCGCTACCATTTGCTAGGCCGTGTGTCGGCCACCAATGCAGCACGACCCTACATCGCCGTGCGTGGCCGAGTTCCTTGCCTGTCGAATATATGGGACAATGTCCGTCCACGCTAGCTCAGTGTCGTTCCAGGCGAACGTTTCCAGTGCCGCTAGGGCCCCCAGTTCCGTCAGGTCCACCGCGGCAGAGGAGTCGATCGCAAAGCCGTCCAGCTTGGGGCCGAACGGAGACAGCATGTCCGCTGCGACTGCGGTGCTCAGCTGACGGGCCGAGGGGGCGAGGCACGGGGGTGCAGGGCGAGGCAGTGCGGCGTCTTGTATGTGAGGAGTTGGCGCTGGATAGGGCAGCGTGGAGCGCCATGAGCCCATGGCGAGTGCTGCTCGGTGCAAGGCTTGCGCAGCACATGCACGCCAAGGCTTCAACGTACCAGGGGTATGTCGACAAACGACAGGTTCGCCTGAAACCCGGTCTGTGCCTCCATCGCCTCCGCCAGCAGCTCCGCGCCGTAGCCCCGCGCCTGGTTCATGACCAGGATGTTGACCGGCTGCGGTAGGGAAGACGGCGACGTTCGGCATGTGCAGGTGGTACGGTGAGCGCAGCCGTGATGCGGAGAGAGCGTGCCGGCGACTTGAGACGAAGAAGACAAAGAGGGGAAATGAAGCTCTGTCGACGCGACTGGTCGACACGAGAGACACGAGTGTGTGGTTACAAGGGCGGTGCTATTGAAGCAGGGGTGCAGACAGCCCAATTGGCGCGCCGCCGTTCCGCTGCTCGACTTCTGTCGCCCTCAGGCGATCAAGCCTGGCCAAGCCGACCGTCCGATGCGCCCCGCCCCACGCCGGCGCGTCTATGTTGCGGCTGGAGGACCGTCAGGCCAGTGGACCTCCAGCTGCAAGCCATCTCGTGTGCTAGCGTACGCCCGCGACTCCGCTCTGCTCTTCTCCAGCGCAGCGCTTGACGATCTGGTCGGCCAAGTGAGCCGAGCGCCCAGCGCCCTCAGCCCGCCGCCGACCTCACCCGCAGCGGCTCTGCCGTGAGGTTCATGCACTGGCCCAGGTAGGAGTCGACCGCGGCTGCGATGGCCGGTCGCGGACTCACGCTGACGGCGGAGAGGTTGGCTCTTGAGGGCGGAACGGACGGGAAGGGACACACGAGTTATGGCCGTGAAGAGGTGGTGGACCTAGCCGGTCCGCAGAGGAACAGCGAGGAGGCCGGAGAAGGCCTAAGTCAGTCCCATGACGCCCATGCCCCTATCCGCTGCAACCCATGGCCTCGTAGGCGACAGACGTACCACCATGGTTGGCGCCTGACGCGCTTGCACAAGTGTCGATTCCGCAAAGCAGCATACCGCGAGCTCTGTAGCAGCAATCCCCTCCTGCCGGCGGCGAGCCCCTTTGCTCGGTTAACAACACCCCGGAGCCACGCGGCCGCGATACAATAACCGCACATGCGAACAGCAAAGCCTCCCCCCCCCGGCATGTACCCGTCGAATACCCTCTCCTCGTACACACGCCATGCCCGCTGGCTCCATCGCTGCCACCTCCCGGCCCAGTGGCCTATATACACCGGATCTTTCAGCCTGGCCCAATCACGGCGCTAACATGCCCAGCGCGCCCTCCCAGCTCACAGGCCATACCAGACGCGTGTCGTAAGCTCAGACCTCTGGTCACACGGCCCCCTACCTACATGCTAATACCCATGCCAGCGCCCATGTGATTATTGAAACCCATTTGCGGTCTGTGCATGTGCAAGTTGCTGGCTGGCGGTCAACTAGGTGTCTCACCCAGGGACGGCCAGCAGGTCTCTGACCAGCGATGCCACGCAATAGCTCCCCACGCCACCTGAGCTGCCATTCTCGACGCAGGCACTCTCCGCAGGTGCCACCCAGCGCAGCAGGGCCACAATCGCGACCAGCATAGGGGAGAGCATCGTGCTTGACGCTTTCCTCGCTTCTTTCGGTCGTTTCAGGTGTCATAAGAAGTGAATAGCGAGCCGAGGTGCGGCCGGTCGGCGCACGGGAAAACATACATAGTCCACAACGCTGGGGGAGTCAAAAAGGGGACGGACGCTCTACACGCTGCGAGCTGTTGCGTGTTTATCGTCATTATGTAGATTTACATGCATTGCAGGGGCTCATCTGCGCACTCCAGCTGCCAGGCGAACCAGGCGCAACACCCTACTCGTTGTAGCGACGCACGTAACTAAGAGCATGTGTTGCCCCTATCACAAGTCCGGGTCAACACATGAAGCAGACCGCGGGGGGTACGGTAACGGTCGAGGACACTGCCTGGATGCTGCCCAAGTCTGCTCATGCTAATCGGGTGTGAACGCTACCGATTGGTGTAGCCACTAACACGCTACAGGAGTGAAGGGGCTGGGTTCTGGGCTTCATTACTGGAGGCAACGATGCACGTGCGCAAAGATAAAACTGGGACGCGTCCGGTGCGACCTTCTTCTGGAATGCTTTATGAGCTGCGGGTGCACTGACACAGACTGGCGGCCTACCCACCTGTCCCCACTCAACCGACAGTTGATGCTCGACCCACCGTGCTCATTGTTTTTCAATCGGCGCCCCTCACGCCACTCGAGCTAGCCACGCTCTGCCAGCAATTGTTATCCTGTGACGTTTCCGGTTGTACAAAGCAAGGCAGGTGACGTTCCTCCCGGCTCCCAAAAGACCGGCATACCAGCTTACCCGGTTTGTCGGACTTCACGTCGTGGACTGCTAGTTGCAAGGTTACTTGGAGGTGTTGTCGTCATGGCCACCGGTCCGACTGCGCTCTGCGGTTACCAGACCAGCGTGTGCCCAGCCCGCCTACCCGGCCATTACAGGCCTGGGAGTAAGGACGATTGGTTGCCATAAATTACCGCCGCCTAGCTGTCGCACAATCCATGAGCCAACGCGACTCCTTGCCGAGTTTCCGGCGAGAGGTCGGCAAGCGTTCTAATAGACAGGCGGGCTTGCGCAGCTGGAGATTTCATTGTGGACTCTCTCCACAATGTCCGTAGAGGCTGCCTTCCCCGTTTCTGGTTCTCTTTTTTCTCCACAGTTGGGGATTGGCGGGGACTCATCAGGCTGCAGTTTTGTGCTTTTGTCACGCACACAACAACCACTGACTTGTATATCCTTCGGCGTCGTATGCACCAGTGTGACTGCAAGCTTAGCTGACATGACCCTACATGACCTAGCCGTTGGGCGGTATTGCCTTGCTGCGCATGACGCAGACTCGTGTATGGGACTCGTAATGCCTAATGCTCATGCGATATAGGCAGTGAGTGCAAGTGCGGCTTCGGCGCGCTTGTGCGCGCGGGTATCGTACGCTGGGCCTTTTGTATTGGCCTGACACAGCATTCGTTGGTGTTGCCTGACGAAGCCTTGCGGACGAGAGAGTCGATTCCTGAAAAAAAAGAAACAGAAACGGGGAAGGCAGCCTCTACAGACATACACACCCGAGGGTGTGTGTCGGGAGATATTAGGTTGCTTGATGTAGTACCGCCGTGCCTGGGTATGTGCGGGTTCCGGAGCTTGTACGGCATGGGGTATGCCTGCTGGTCGTGCGATGTGCCT
>LSYV01000003.1:1814614-1866572 GCA_001584585.1 Gonium pectorale
CTAACATCTACCAAAAACGACCGGTAATCCACTCGAGCTTTGTCTTTCCTTGTTTCTCATCCCCCTTCCACACGATAGCCTTGAGCACAGCCCGATGTCAATGCCTCTTAGCCATGCGGACCAGGCCATGCCACAGGCGCCCTGCAACGCATCATAAACGATGAAACTGGCGACATAATCGGCTTGGCCACCGCGGCCCTGAATGCGGCCTGCCACAGAGTGAAAGCGTGCCCGCATGCTGCCGGGTTCAGGCCACAGGGCACACGGGCAATCATACCAGCAACTTGGCGTTCAGGAACCGGAAGGTCGCTACTCAGCCATACGATGGCTGCCAGGGCCCGCAGCCCACGGATTCACTGGTTTCTGTGGTCTTGTTTTAGGGCGCTTCTTATCGTAAGAATAGCTACAACCTCAACCGTGTCCTCCCAGGCGCATGCAACTTGGACCGTATACATGGCCAGGCTCCCGGCACGTAAAAGCACCGCACTCATCTTCAGACCAACACATAGAAGTGTAGGCTGCACCCTAACCCTATGAAACGTACAGTTACGATCGCCACTGCCCTGCTGGGCTGGGTCGTGCAGAAGCAGATACCATGCAGCTCCAACACCAACGTATCGTTTTGTAGTTTGGCACGCTCTGAAGCTCCGCCTCGACGCGCCCGACGGCCAATCAGCAGCTCATTTCTTCCTTAGCGTCGCCAGGAACATGTTGTATGATGCTTCCAGCTCGTACATGAGTTGCCGTACGTCGTCCTCCGGCAGCTCATAGTTGGCGGGCTTTTGGTACAGCTTGCTGTACCAGCTGCGCACCTTGTCACGCGGCGCGCAGTCGGGCGGCAGCGTTTGGACCTTGTCCATGCTGCTCATAATGTCCAGCAGGATGGGGCAGATCTGCGGTGAAGGGCCCAGCGCCCCAGGGCGCCGTCAGCACCGGTGGGCAGCCCACATGTCACACTATGCGCACTGCGTCGAGACGGGTGCCATGCGCAGCTGCGCTGCACGCAACTCTCCGCACACGCGGAGTTAACCCGCGAGAGCAATCACTTGGGGCGCCACCAAACGGCCGAGCACGCTGCCATACCATACCAAGACGCCGCACGCGCCCAGCTTTAGCATCTGGTCGTAATTCAAGCATGCCCGCGCACCAGGACCGCCCTGCACCCCCGTGGACGACCGCAGGACACCATAGCCTGCAGACCCGCCGCCTCCTGCCGACAGCCAAGCCTGGACGCCCGACCGGCGTCTCCGCAGGGTGCACCCACCTGGTCCACCGCCACGAGATTGAGTTTGAGCGAGTCCATGGCGGTGATGAAGTGCTGCACCGTCTCCGCAACGCCCAGTGCCTCCGGGTCGCTGGCGCGGCTGCGGCATAGGACAAGGCCCCCGAGAGTAGTGCACATGCGGAAACATAGAATGGATGTTGCACCAAGGCGCTGTCCCTATCATAAATCTCTCACAGCAACCGTAGGAGCGCCTCCAAAAGCCCACCCACGCCTGACAATGGCACAAATTATTGGCCAAGCCCATGGTGTTGCCCGTTGGCCGTACTCAGCGTACGGATAACTTTCCCTGCAATGGACCCAGTGCCGCACCTCTGCTTTGTCCGATGCTCTACCGTCGCAGGCATGCCCGAGTGCAGAAGCCGGGTGGCCGCCATGGGGCACTGCATGTTGTAATCCGACATGAACTTCTCCACGCTGGGAACCTGGGCAGCGACGGCGGGGACCGGAGGGAGGCCTCAGCAGCAGGCGCACATCCACTGGCCCTGGCGGATTTACGTTAGTGCCACCGGCAGTATCACCACACTAGACATGATCGCCGTAGGTTTCTATCTGGTGTTAAGCAATAATCCGGTCGCCGACCCACCGTGTCTTTCATAGACGACCACAGCACCCTGAACTGCCCTATAAGCTTTCCGCAGGCCTCCTCGTATTGCTCCGCGTCGATGGCATCTCGCACAAACGCCCGCTCAAGCTTCTCGGTCGTCTTGATGATGGCGTATAGGTCTGGGGCAGGGGCGCGTGGCAAGCGCAGACGAGTCCGGGTGAACCTTGGGCCACACAGCCACGACCCAAAACCCTGGCGCACCGGCATAGCTCTCGTAAAGCGCCTGCTCCTTTTTGTTGTTGTATAGCTTCACTTCGCCAGCACTGCCCCCTATATACGAAGGCGTGCTTTGGACGCTCAAGTTACTCAGGAAGCTCATGCCCACGTAAATCCCAGACAACCCCTACTGTCGCGTTCGGGCCAAGTCCCAGCTATCGCAGAAGGTAAGCGAAGCTCTAGCCGAAAACTGTTGTAAGGGGAGTTTTGCAAATTTTTGTAGATTGCAGCGGGAAAGGCTATAACGAAATAATCGGTGGCAAGAGCTTGTCCGAGAACTTGGCGTACAACGGTTTGGTTCCACGCGGAACCAGCACAAAGGACGAGCTCTGCGCAATGCTCACTCGGAGCGCACGTAGATCTCATGGGCAGCAAGGCCGAGGATCCGAAGAGAGTACATCAATCACCTGTCACACGCAAATGCGCTCCCGCACTGGTTACACGCGCCTGCCACCAGACTACGATGAGTATTCCAAGGTTAGGTGCTTTGACTTCATGAAGAGTCCAAGACGCTCAGGCACGCCGACAAGCGTCTTGACACGCCCATCAAATGCTGAGCGCAGGACGACGCACGTTTCGCAATCCCAGAGCCCGAGATACCGAAGGCATCTGTAGCATTGGCCATCTTCCTCATGGTGTTTGGCGCATTTTCCTTCGTGGCGGCCTGGCTGCACTTCACCCAGCGCATCCTGGGTAAAGAGCAGGCGGTGAGTATGAGGCCCGCCGTGTCTGTATGTACAGCTCTGCCGTGCCTGTCCATCCGTATCTGCCGTACTTCAGCAACGTTGGCGCGTACCGGTATTGCTGTGTAGGAAATCGGCTTTACGATCCTCGGTGTGATGACCTTCATGCCAGGTATGGAGGGGCTGGAAGGCAATGGGGATGGTCCTCCAAGGCCCCATGGATTTGCACGGGGTGAAGTGGACGTCGAGGGTAGCCTGCCGCCTGTAGACGCACCGATGCATGGAGGGAGATAAGGCATCAAATTTGTATGCTCAAGCTTGCTGGTGCCCACGCTGCCCCGTGTTTATCCGGGTGCCCGGTAGCGCAAGCAATGGCATCATCGGTAGGCTGCAAACCTTCGTTATCTCAACCGGATCAAGGACAGCGTTTGATGTGCAGCCGCAAAGCTCCGCATAAGGGCCAATATACCCTTTGCATACTTCTCCGCCGCGGCTTGCCAGCGGCGCGGTAACTCCACCCATGCACCCTCCAGGTGCCTACCACACGTACCTGGCGTATGGGGCATGGCAGCGCTGGCCGGGATTCAGATGGGACCATATCCCGCAATTCTAAGCAATCACACGTAAAGAACAACACGCCGAGCGTATGGAAGCAACAAACGAGGTTCTTTGTCAGGCCATGACCAGGCCGCCGGGAACACAGCTGCACCGCCTGGTTGGGTTTTATGTGTGATCGTAATGCAAGAAGGTGCCAGGCATTTACGCAGGCAACCAGAACTCTGAAGTCATCTGAGCTGTGTGCTAATGCGGTGGTGAAGTGTTGGCCTAGGGCTAAGCTGCAATGTGGCAAAATCGGGTTAGCTCACTTGCTGGGATGCATTGGGCTGTATGTGTACAGCTCAACATGTTGGGAGGGGGCATGATAATGTGGAAACAATGTAAAGCAGCGCCGTAAAAGCTCAGGGTGATGGTGGCGCATGTTGCGCGCGTGACACTGTCTCGTAAGCTGAGCAGTGAGGCACTGCACTGTGCGTTGATGGCCCGCGAGCGTCGGTGCTGGGGCTGGAAGGCGTGGCGAAGCCTGCACTTCTCAAGCCAATTTGGAACGTGCAATGGCAGTGTGCGTCGCAAATGCAACGGCTCCGAGCTGCACGTGCATCCTCGTTGACCTAGGGCCGTGTTTGCGTTGGGCAGAGGGGACTCATATGCGAGGTGCCAGGCGGGCAAGGGCGGGAAAATGTTCAGATGTTCAGCGGTCGAGGTTTCCGTTGTTCGTACGGATGCGGTGTTTGACTTGTCGTGCTCGTTTACTGCACAGCGTGCGTTTCACGTGCATGCCCGTGACTGGGGATGTCGCGCGCTAGCGAACGGCTAAGGTCTAGCCTGCGGCGCTAAGGTGCACACGGCTATCGCGGAGCGCGGAAATGCAGGGAAAGCGACTGCGCTGGCTGGTCACGGAAGAGAGGAAAATGACATCAACCTTCCATGTAACCATACGCCTAGACGGTCACCCTAAGCGCACGGGGTCTCATTGCCACTCAAGGGACAGGTGCCCAAGAGTGAGACGAGACAGAGACACCAGGCGCTGGCTCGCCTCAAATACACGCTACGGTACGGTGATCTGAATCCACCGACCGGAATCAGAAACAGACCAAACGCCGATAATAGTACACGCCAATGCAAGGCACTGACGAATATGGAAGCATGGCAACACGACGGTAAACCACAAACCTTTCCACAGAAAAAAACCAAGCGAACGCATCATGTGAAGGCATGTGACGGTAAAATCAACATGTGCACCAATCTGAGCCGTCAGACTGGGGGCGGCGATCCCCACACAGGTGCCAGGGATGTTAGCATCATTGCGCTCGCTCCCACATAAAGAATAGCAAGGAATGGGCGTGGAGTCGATGCTAGAGAAATTTAGGCATCTTGCATCTTTGTAAGGTATACATGAGATGCGCACTCATGGGGCGAATCATCAGGCTGCACCTGCGCTGCTGGCGCAGGCTGGAGGTTCACGGCGGGCTCCCTCTTTCTGTGCAGGTTTCTCTTTTTTCACTTTCCTGTGCCTTGTTCTAGTGCAGAGAGTCACGCGGGAAAAAACGGGCGGCTACCAAGTCTTTGCGTTTCAAGTAGCTGAGGCAAGCGGTGATGCGCGCCTCCATACCGATCATACTCCATATATAGAGTCAATAGAGAAATCTGCAAAGAAAGAGGGACCCGGCCTCTACTGTCATACACGCACAAAGGCGCGACGTTTCCAGTAGGGCGGGCGGGTAATAAGCAAGGCAGGGCAAGGCAGGTGACGTTCCTCCCGGCTCTCAAAAGACCGGCTTACCAGCTTACCCGGTTTGTCGGACTTCACCTGGTGGGCTGCTTGTTGCAAGGTTACTCGGCGGTGTTCGTCATGGCCACCGGTCCGACCTCCGACAGCGCTCCGACAGCGCTCAGCGGTTACCAGACCTGCGTGCACCCAGCCCAAACCCAGCCCTCCCACCCGGCCGAATACAGTCCTGGACGAAAGGGCGAGTGTATGAACGGAGTCAGGAACCGTTGTTACGGGCTGCGGTTGGGGGCGTGTAGACATGGCGACTCGGCCCTGCTTAGTCACGCCCCCCTCGACACGCCGCCAGCCTACTTGAGGACCCAGAATATTTTGGGCTGCGCCAAGGGAGGACGAATCCTATGAAGGTAGCTGCCTCCCTGGTCGGTCGATCGTGACGGTTGACGATTCGCTAACCGCCGGGTGTCGGGATGTACCCGAACACGTGCAGAAATCTTCAGCAGTCCGCAGATTGATACATTCTTGGCGTGTCGCTATTGCGGCAACCCTGAAGCAGCAAAGTCGACCTGCTCCCTGCCTCGTTCAGGCCGCTGCTATATCCCGCAGCCCACTGCAAACAGAACGAGTGAGCACACAAGCGACATACCAGCTGAACAGTTGCAGCATGGACGTCCGGAAGCCGCTGCCGCTTCTCTCGCTAAACCATGTCTCGCGTGTTGTTGCGGATGTCGACAAGTCATACAGGTTCTACTCTGAGGTCCTTGGTTTCCGTCCGGTGAGTGACGGAATGGTCGTCTTCGCGTCTCGGTCGCTCGTGACCCTTCCGCGCCGCGGACTTTTGGGTTCCACACAGGTTAAGAGGCCTTCCAGCTTCGAGTTTGAAGGGGCCTGGTACGTGGTCTGTTGTGTCCAGAAGCTGAACTCCGAAAGCGCCAGTGACACATGGCCCCCGACATACCTGCAGGCTCTTCAACTTCGGTGTTGGGCTGCACCTTATTAAGGGGCAGCCGCCGAGCCGCCCTAGCAAGGTCGTGCCGAAGTCGTGTCACCTCTCCTTCCAGGTGGGCAGGCATCGTGCCTACGTCCCACTCCTATATGTGTTCGCGCACAGTTTGCATGAGCGAGGAGGTCTTCCCCTTCCCCCGATGGTGACCACGCCCAATAGCGCATTGGACACTGTGCAACGATTGCCCCACAACATTAACGACTATTCCCGGGACTGGCTCGCAGGCCTCAAGCCTGGAGGAGGTGGAGTCCAGCTTGGAGGCATGGGGCATCGACTATGTCAAGAACGTTTTCGTGGAAGACGGCATCCAGGTCGGCCAGCTGTTCTTTCACGACCCAGATAACAACATGATTGAGGTGAGGAAACGCCCAGCAGGATCTTCGGGACTGGGATCTCGTACGTAAGCGCGGCAGGCACTGAGACCGCCGATGCGCTCCTTGGCTGGACCAGGCGTGTTGGGGGGAGGCGGGGCGCAAGCGTCGATTACTCCGCATGCCTCATAGCTCTTACACGCCGCCGATTCCTGTCGCCTCCTCTCCCCTCCTCGTGATTACCGGCAACAGGTGTGCAACTGCGACGTGCTGCCGGTCGTGCCGCTGACCGAGAGCAACCTGGCCTGCGCCGCGCGCCCGCTCGCGACGGCGCCGCTCGCCACACAGGCGAGGTCGCCGCTGCCCTTTCCCGCGCCGTCGTCGTCGGTTTCTTCCGGCAGTGACAGCGAGGAAACCCAAGACCGCGCCTGCAGCGTCGCGTCCACCTCCTCAGCGTGCGGCACGGCAATCGACCACCTGACCGACCGTGGCACGGCGCGTCGCAGCCACAGCTTCAGCAACTCCAGCATGTCTGGTTTCGCCGCGGGCCTCGACCTGTCGGCCATGAGCATTACCACTTCCGACCTGGACGACTGGCCAGCCCACGGCGGCGGCGCGGCGTCATGTGGCGATTGCCTGGCCGGTGCGGCCAAACCGGGCCAGCCGGCTGTGCCTTGTGGGCTGGCGGTGGTGACCGGCAGTGCGCTCTCGAATTGAACGGCACTGGATGCGGCGCTTCGTCCCTTGCGTGCGGCGTGAACAGAACTGAGTTGGCGCGCCATGCATGTGCAACTTCCTTGCGTGAATTTGTGTTGACGACGTCTGTCCCACAGCGGCCCGTACTTTGTCTCGCTTTTTGCATTTAGATTAGGTAAATTTCGGCGGCACTGCTGCGGAGCTCTTAGGACTGAAGTGTACATGCTTGTGGGTTTGTCAGGTTGAATAGACTGCTGAGAGGCGGGGTTGCAGCGTGCTGGGGCCCCGAACAGCAGCCAGGACGGGCCGTGATGTGCTTTTGCCTTGTCGTGCTATTCATCTGTCGTCGGCGCCGCGCCGTGCCTGTGTATGTGGCGTCCCCGGGTTTGCTGTTCGTTTGTCCGCTTTGAAACGTTAGTTGACGATCGAGCTTATGCACCCATGTCGAATTCCGGTTTCATGACATCCACATGCAGGAATTCGCATCTTCGCTCACGTTGTGCAAGGGCCCCTCGCCACACCCTTTCCATGCAACATCCTGATCTCCTTTGCACATTGTCACTGGGGTGCAGTTGTGGATGTTCATGGTCCAGTGGTTTTGCGGGGTCTGGACCGGCTTTAGCCTTAAGGGCGCTTTTGTTTGCACCGTCACCTTGGTCCCTAAGTTACGCCATCGGGTCACGTTTGAAGAGACGACAGTAGGCGCGACATGTATATTAATAAAGCCTTGCGACTCGTCTCTTGGCAGAGCCACAGATCGTTGGCGGGGTCCCTGCTTGTACGGTTTGTGCAGTGAATGTGATGCTTTATGACGGTTTTGGTTATTTGGTAATGCTGGAAGTGCGCCAATCCTCAAGCGGCTGCACCTGTGGTGCGGTTGTATGTACTTGAGTCCATGCAACGTCTGGCTGATGCGAGTACTGCTGCCCATGGTTACGGTGCTTTGAAGCAATAAATTACAGTAACTGGGCGCGAGGATGCCGTTGACCTCCTCGAACCGCGCCTGGTCTAACGCACCACAGTAGTCCCAGTGGACGGACGGCCACGTGACCTAACAACTGTGTCCAGGCTCTCACTGTGGTACCATGTGGTGGCGATAGTTACAACCTGCATGTACGAGTCGAGCATCTGGCCTCTTGCTACGCTAGTTACCTCGCATGCAACAAAACGCCTCGTACGGTCGTGCGTACCGTACATCTCTCACGCACTTGAGCAACTGCATTGATCGATTGGCGCACCTTCGCAGGCCTGAACGGGAAGCCGTTTTTTTGCTGAAAAAGTTGTGATAAAGTCTTGATTACGAGTTGACGAGTGCTTCGAAAAAGGCCCTTCGGCCACAGACGCCAAGCTAGGGTGGTATGGAATTGGTGCATCCCATTGCACGGTACCCAACTGCAGCCACCAACGCTTATCACGTGGGATGACCTAACGATGATTACGGTGACCGAGATACGATGAACAAAGCCCACACACAGACCGAGCAGTACGGAACTGCACAAACGTGCACTCACATGCGTACATAGCCCTTGCAAGATGTGACCTCTTGTGCGACACACATGCTCCATGTCGCTCAATATGCAGGTGCACTTTACACTGACAGCGAAAGAGGTGCCTATGTGGGCTTCCGCGGTCAGAGGACTCCACCAACTCCTAGGCTGCACAAGCTCCACGTGACAAGGTTGCGGGCAGCTCCGTGTGCGAACCATCCGTTGCGCATTTCTCCGCTGCAAGGCCGGCGCAGACACCCTTGTGATACTGCTTAACGCTTCCACGCAACAAACACTGATCGTTTCATGCGGCCACCACCTTCCGCACCACCATAGGAGACGCTGAACAACGTGGAATCAAGCAGCGCTCCAGCGTCATTTGTAGCATGCCTCGTTACCACACGGTATCCCCTACGTGCACTTGGTGCGGCACGGGACGCCGCCGCTGCCGTCGCGCGGGCGCTCCGCAGCGGTGTGGCGCTGCAGCGCGAAGCACGCGCGCATGTAGGCGTGGCAGAAGATGGTGGTCACCAGCGCCAGCACCCCAATCACCGCACACCGCAAGCAGGCCTGGCGCAGGGAGGCGGCCGCGCCGCTGGCCAGCAGCGTGGCGGCGCATGGCACGCACTTGATGAGCGCCAGGACCGCAGCGGCGCCGGGCGTCAACTGTGGCAAGGGGACGGGCGAGGACGGGTCATCAAGAGGCAGCAGGAGCGGTTTGGTGCAAAGGACATGGACAGAGGGAGCCGAATGCGGTAGAGACACGCAGTGCACCCCAGTACAGCAGCGGCCAGCGGCCCGGGCCACGAAGCGCACCGGAAGCCCGCATCGCAGCGAACGCGCGCAGCTCACCAGGCAGGCGGCCGGGAGGAACAGGCCCTGGTGCAGCATGATGCCGAGCCCCTTCAGGTACTCCAGGTGTCCCGGGGGCGGAGACGCGCCGCGCCATATCGCGACGGCCTTGGCCAGCATAAAGGCGATGTAGCGCGGCAGCTTGGCTGCCGGCACCAACCGCAGCCAGGCCTTGCCTGGCAGGAGCAGCCAGCCGAGCGCCGTGACCACGCCGGGGAGCGCCGTCAGCAGCGTCACGAGGTTGCCTACGTCCCACAGGTTGGCCCGCGCACGGAAGAGAAGCACCGTCATACCCAGACAGTCTACCGCTTGCCTGTGGAGGCGATGGGCGGCAACAGGCGTGGGGTCGGTTGAATGCAGTATTATAGGGCGACGCCCCGAGCGTCCGAGGCAGGGCAGATTGTGGTTGTCTTAGCATCTCGAGTGTTCAGCCAAAGCATAGGTGCTGCTAGCAGGCGTCGCTCTCCATGGATGAACCTCTTTTTTAAGCACCGGAAATGAGATGCGGGAGGTCCTCCCCTTCACTCCCCCTGGCCTACATGATGTGCTCCTGCGTGACGAACCAAGGGTCGGCGAAGGCCTTGTATGCCGCCGCCTCTCCAGGGTGATCACGCCGCAGCCCCACGACAAGCAACAGGGCATGCAGCCACAGGGCTGTTGCTGTGTGCTCACTGACAACGCGAGCATCGCTGCCTGATCGGTAAGGGCAGGAGAGGGCATCCAGGACTGCCCCGTCCACTGCCGCTGTCGCCTGGCTCGCATGCGCCGCGCCCCGCTTCCGCAGTGCGGCAGGTTTGCCCGGCCCTGCGACTGGTGTAGGTGGACCCGCTGGTCCTGCCGTGCTCTTGCTCGGCGATGGCATCCGCCCCACGTGTGCCGTAGCGTCCGCGGGCGCCATCACCAACCCCGACGAGCAGGCCGCCGGTATGGGTCGCTGCACGGGCGCCTCCGCGACCGACGGCGTCATGCCGGCGCCGATTATGCATTCGCTGTCCTCGCCGCTTGCAGGACGCTGCGCATTAACCGACGACGCCACCACATCTGTGCGTGTGAATGGCCCCGCAGTTGTCGCCGCGGGGTTGCTCTCCATTTCCTCCTCCACCCGAAGTAAGCCGGATGCGATCCACGCCTCGGTGGCCGGAAGGCGCATCCGCAAGGCAAATGCCAGCAGGTGTGTTCCAAGCACGGCACGTTGCTGAGCGCCCAGAGGCGCCAGCAAGCCAAGAGACCCACGGGACAGGGCCGCGGCGTCCGAGCGAGCCCATACCCCCATGTCCAACAGGAGGCCATTCAGCTGCTGGAGCCGTTGCTCTGCTGTTAAGTGCAGCTCAGTCGCCCGCACCGGGGCACCGCGCGAATCGGGGAGCGGTATTTGCGCCCCTTGCAGGACGTCGGCCAGCTCAGCAGCGACGCCCGCCTCCGTCTGTGGTAGCGCCAGCACGGGCACAATATCCGGCACCCCTCCGGCCCAGCCCAACTCCACCTGAGACGAAGGGGTGAGACCAGGAAAAAGAGAGCACTTACCGCCTGCCGTACACAAACGCACCGTAACGAAGATGGAAAGCACCTGGCATGTTGCAAGTGCGCGTGCTTAAGGTCAGGCGGTGGCACATGCAGAGGTCTTAGTGGACAGACGCGGTTGCTCTCGCGCCTCGGTGCAACGGAGTCAAGCTCACCAGGACCAGCCCGGGGCCCGAAGGAGGCATGCCCAGTACCAGCTCGAGCTCCGACTCAGCAAAGCCTTCATTGCCGGGGCGGGGCTCGGGTGTCGGGCGATAGTGCACCACCCGCGCTGGCAGGAAGGCCCCGTGGCTGCGTGCGTAGATGGTCGGGGCGGCCTCATGTGCACCGCTGCTGGCGCCTGGCTGGAGCTGGTGGCGCACAACGATCCGCAGTACGGCCTCCGCAGCAGCCCCGCTGCCGCTACAACAGGGTGCTTCGCCGTGCGCCCCGCTGTGTGAAGAGCCGCTGCCGCTGCCGCGGCTGCCATGAGCATCGTCGGCGTCCGACGTCGGCGGCAAGAGCAGCACCTGTGGATGCACGGCGATCACCAGAGGAGTCGCTGCTGTCGACTGCGGCGCCCCCAGGACCTTGACCTGCACGTCCGTTGCCAGCGACACGGGCGGGCTCGTGCCTTGGCGCTCTGCTTCCAGCTGCGGGCAATGCGGTTGTTGCTGCACGCCGCGGCTCGGCTCCGCCACAGCGCACAGCGGCGCCAAGCTTCCTCCATTCTCCGGCCGGTGCGCAGCCGCGTCGCTGGAACAGGCTGGCGGCAGCCCGAGGGCGTTCAGGACGGACGCGACGGCTGGCGCGCAGGGCGCTGCAGCAGCGTAACATGCGCCGCCAGCTTCCCTACAGTGCGGTCCTGCCGTTCCGGGCAGGGCGTTAGGTCCGCCAGCAGTCCCAAGGATTGTCTGCCAATCTGAAGGCGGCATCGCCACCAGGAGGTCCAGTGTTAGCTCAACGCAGCCGGCACGCACGTAGGCACCTGCTAGCGCGCAGTGGCCGTAGCCGCACACTAGGCGCTCGCAACGCGCCTCCCAGCCAGGAGCCACTTGGCTAGGGTCGCAGCCGCGGATCTTGTATCTTACGCCCACACAGGCGAGGCGTGGGCGATAGGGCATAGCAGAGAAGCGCGCCGAAACAGCCAGGGTGACGGCCCCGCGGACGGCCGCACCAGCGACCGCGCCGCCGGCCAGGGTGCGGCCGCTGTGCCAGCTTCCTACGGCGGAAGGCTGCGCATGTGCTAGGTACAAGCGATGGGAAGCCGCAATCTTTGGACGTCTGAGACGTGAGCTGCGGCAGCGCTTGCGCCCTATTAGTTGTACATTTGACGACAGTAAGCCCACTCGTGCCATACTGAAGACTGGTGTGGCCACTGGTGTGCAGAGCGAGCCATCTGCCGCCTGCCGCCGTTGTGGAGATATTTCTCCGCCCCTGTGAAGCCCATGTGCTCGGCCAAAGGTAGCACCCGGCACCACATTGCGCCAAAAGCATGAAAAAGCTCCGAAAGATGCGTTGAGCGAATGCATTCCAGCAAAGAAGCCAGCCCTGTGCACGGGTTGGATATTGACGGTGCCCCACTGGTGAGCAGAGTGCATGAGCAGAACAGGTATTGCACAGTGCATTCAAGCATTTTCCCAAGGAAGCAGAACCTGTACAGCCCTATGCTATGTCTGTACACGTCAAGCACAGAGGACCTGACGCTTGCCAACGGCCAAAATACTTACAAAGCCAGCAGCAAAGGAAGCGCGTCTCCTCCGCCGTCCTGCATATTGTACTTCCATGCCCTCTCGCTCCATTTCTTTGCAGCGATCAAACCATTGAAAAACGTAAGGCGGACATGTACTTGGGACAACTCCTAGAGATTATATCTGCCAATGGACGGCAAACAGCTTGGGACACAAAACAAACTATACACGCCGCAAGTGCTCGTTGCGTTTTAGTTGTGATGCCTGCACGCTGAGAAGCGGGAAGCTGTCCTCGAGATGACACGTCGCTGGCTGCTGGTTGGGAGGACAATTGGATATCAGTATGCCAACTAGTAAAAGTTTGGCAGCTAAGGTTTGATTACTGAGGTGACAGCTCTTTGCCATGTATTGCCTTGCGTCGTACATCCGTAACTTCTTTGCTCTGCTCTCGGTGATTTGTTGATATGCAACACGATATGGATGAGGTAAGGTTTCAGTCGCTGTTTCTTGATGAGAACGGGTTTTTGCGTCGGGTGCGTCTTACCCGCCGTGAACCTCCCCCGACCAGGTTTGTTCGCAATGGAAGCCAGAGACCATGAGCATAGACTTAAGGTGTACGGGGAAGAGGTGTTGTGGTTGTGGGGGTTGTGGTCGTCGTTGGTAGCCGTTTTGGTAGTTCCGTTTTGCTCTGCTGCTCCCAAGGCATCTGACAATGTGCAACAGCTGTGGATCATTCATCTTACCCATGCTTGATGCAGGCATGTGGTTACTAGCCACGTGGGCCAACAACTCGTACTTCTCGAGCATTGGCTACACAACGCGGTGAGCGTAGCTTGCGTCTGCTCGCACGGCTACCACTCACGAGTGTGCATTGCACGAGGTAGAGCCGGAGGCGGTACCCTGTAGCAGCGCAATGTTGCTTACATGTGGACCAGGGTATTATGGCCGACTTCCACTTTGAACCTGTCGCATAATTCGCACACCCACATAGATATAGTGGAAAGTGGAGCCTTACAAGTTCTTCATGCAAGCGTGTCGGCGCGGTTGAGAGCCTTGAGCAGATAGCATCACAGCAGCGAAGCGCGTGCGCGGGGTCTGAAAGTGACGATTTTACAAATTGGGGGGTATTATGGCCGACCACAAATCGGCACAAAGGAGCACCGTTGGGCAGAAGTGCGCACCGCCGCTCGGGCCTACAACCTTAGCTTGACCTATTCGAGGTGCCTGGTGATCTATGACAGCGTATCTGGACTGCTCGCTGGGAAGCACGGCCCCATCCCAACCATGGGTGCCATGTCGTCACCGAAACCGCGGTAACAGGCGCCACCGGGGCATGTCATCAGCTAAGACGGCCTAGGGCATGCTTAACAGCTTTCCTACGACGCGTTACGGTCTGGTGCGGTGTGTTCGTCGGTGATGTCGGGTCAGCATGACGACCGACCAGTAGGCGCGCGGCACTCGCAGCGACAAGTCGGCATCTGTCTGCTGCAAAATGGAACAAATAGCTCCTATAATGCACTAAAATGATGTTGGAGGTGTAAGAGGGGGCCGGTTGGCGGGAATTTGGTGGCAAGTTGCCGCCATGCCGCTGGGACGTAACTATACGCCAACACTCGATGACATGCTATGGCAGACCTCATCCACAGGGTATGTCACTGCTACTCCCGTGATGGGGACTGATTCTGACGAGCGGGCCGTGAGAAAAAGCCTGTCGGCCATGATACCCCCCGCGCCATAATTCCCCGGTCCACCTGTAGATACCGGTACCCGGTTGCACCGGGTTACACGTCCGCCAGGGCCATAGATGAAATGCGATGGGGTGAGTTAAGGGTCATGATTGCCGTCTCTGCCCCACTTCAGCGGTGCGCCTGACACGGCGTGTCGCGAGCCTTATGTTCCAGACAGTCTGCAGATATGCTGCCATCGCAGCAGGTGGGGCCTCATCATATTTCGGCACTTGAACTGCGAGGCAACATGTCCACTTGTGTGGACGCGCAGGGCGGGCGCGGCAGCAGCACGCCTACGGTTCGGGCGGTTCCGATACGGCTGCTGGCCCTGCGGCTTAGCACGCGGTGCGCGAAGCCGGGCTCTCCGACGATGTGCAGTCGCACCGCGACTCGGCGAGTCGAGGCTTGGTTGGCGCTCCCGCCGCCGAAGGTGCCCGGTGCGCCGCTGAGAGTGGGGCCGGACCGCGCGCCGGGCCAGCTGACCGCCGCCGACTATCGCTTGGCGGCGGGCTTCTGGCTGTGGGACGTGCGGGGACTGGAGCTGGAGCTACTGAGAGGTTCTTCCCCGCCGCCGGTATTGTGTTCAGTGCTCGCCATCTGCATGGCCCTGCATCGTGACTTGCATCGTGCATCGTGCATCGTGACACACCGCACGATATGCAAAACCCTGCACCGCGGCTCATAGTCGCGCCGCAGGGTGGGGGGGACGTATCGCCGCAGGCACTCAGCACGGCCGCCCCAGAGGCGGTCGAGCCGGCGGCGGACCTGGCGGCGGATGAGCTGCGATCACTGCTGGCCCAGGCCCTGCTCTCGGAGCGGGCGCCAGGGCCGGCGGTCGTCGCGGCGACTGCTGCCCTAGCAGCAGCGGTGGAGGCGCAAGAGAGCGTCACAGCGCGATAGCGGAGGGCGCCGATCCTGACGTGTGGCTCGACGCGTCAACGCTGGCGACCCCCGCTGATCTGCGTCAGCGGGGGTCGGTGCTGGCGGGCGGCCGGAAAGGCGGGTACTCAGGCGAGCCTCGCACTACCGGTGGACGGGTGACCAGCTGCTGCGCGCCATGAGCGACGGCTCAACGCGGGTCTGCCCACCGCCCGAGGAGAGGGAGGCCATCGTGCAGCGCGTGCACGCCGTGGGCCATCTGGGCCTTCGGCGGCCCCTCGCGCTGTTGCAGCTTGGATATTGGTGATGCGGCATGCGCAGCACCGCGCAGGAGGTCGTGCGCAGCTGCAATTCCTGCAAACTCTGCGACATGGCCAACAGCGGTGGTGTCGCGCGGCCTACACAGCTTCAGCCCCTGGCGATCCGTGGCATGTTCTACCGCTAGGGCATGGACTTGGCGGGACCGCTTCCCCAGAACTTTTATTAAGACTGTGCCCCGCGGTTACATGTGCGTCATGGGCGCCGTGGAGCACTTCACCAAGCAGGGAGCTAATCCCACTGTACAGCGAAGAGCCCGAGGAGACGTCTCGCGGTCTGCCAGAGGTGGTCTCCCGCTTCTCAGCGCCTGCTGAGGTGGACACAGACCGCGGCGGGGAGTTCCAGGGCGCATTCGAACAGCTTCTACAGCAGTGCTTTGTCGACCACCGATGCACCTCCGCTGGCCACCCCCAGGCCGACGGCCTAGCCGAGCGGATGGTGCAGGTCGTCAAGGCGGCGATCCGCAAGCATTGCATGGAGAGCGGCAGCTCGGACAAGTGGGACGAGCATCTGCCCTGGCTGGCTCTCCCCTACCGCTGCTCACCGCATGGCATTATCAGGGAGAGTTACTTCCCACCCGAACGCTGCCGCCATCTTGTTGAACATGTCGGCGGAACTGCTGGGGCCCGTGGGCGCCAACGCGGCCGAGGGCTACGCGATCGCGCTCCAAGAGCGTGCGCTGCTGCCGCGGAAGATGGTGCCGGCCGCCGCTGCCAACCTGCTGGCGGCCCAGCACCGTGACTCCCAGCGGTATGCCCTCGTGCGCTCAGGGAAGTACAAGCCCCCAGCGCTCGACTTCATCCCCGGCGACTACGTGTACGTGCGCTGGAGCACGGTCAACAACACGCTGGAGATGCCCGTGCATGACGAGGTGCTGCAGGTTGAGCGGGTCGGCCTGCTTGGTGTGGTGGTGCTCATCGGGCGTGACGGCGTCCGCCTCAAGCGGTGAATCGAGCAGCTGGTGCCGTGCCACCTGCCGGACATCGACCCCATCGTGGACCCGCGCGCGCAGCGCCCGCCATCGGACTACCCCTGTGAAGTGTGCGGCTCGCCTGACGACGGGCCCCGCATGCTGCTGTGCGACGCGTGCAGCACTGGCTGGCATATGCGCTGCCTGGTGCCCCAGCTGAGCGCTGTGCCGTCCGGGCAGTGGGTGTGTCCCAAGTGCGTGCAGCTGCGGCGCAAGGCGCCCGAGGGTCCGGCGCCGGCTCGCCCGGCGCCAGCCGCGGTCCTCTTCCCGAACGCCGCCACACGGCGGCGGGACAAAGAGGCTGCGGACCTACACGGCAAGCGGGTTCTGCGGGTTGGATATGTGGGGAGGAGGCGGGACGCGGGAGAAGGAGAGGGTCGAGCACTGGGGCGAGCTCGTGTTCCGACTTCCGAGGGCCTCTGGAGCGGCCGCGCTACTTTTGGCTCGAGTGGGATGGCGGTGCGGCCGAGTCCATCAGCCTCGTGGAGGCGAAGAAGATGCTGGCGGCCACGGAGGCCCTGTGCAGCCCGAAGCGGGGATGAGGTGGAGACGGGAGCGCAGACAACGTTCAAGGCGTCACCCTGTGTAGTATCGAGCCGGGATTGAGGTGGAAGGGGACGCACATTTCGCAATTTGGAAGCACGGGCCAGCCTGGCCCGGTGCTTGGCTATGTATAGGTTAGGTCTGGGTATTAGGTTAAGAGGAGGAAGACATGGGCTCTTGATGAGGAAGAGGCTCTCCACGTGCTGCCGCACGGTGGAGGCGGTAGTGGCTCGCAGCCCTACCTGGCAAGGTGGTGAACTGGGCGGTTGGCGAAGAGGGGGCTCTCACTGTGCTGCTGCACGGCGGAAGCGGTAGCGGCTCACTGCCCTACCCGTGATGTTTGATGTCTGGTGACGACAGGTTCGTTGCGCATCCATTTAGGCCGGTCTTGGGACGCGGGAAAGGTTTGGTCTCCCGAGGCGCCTTTTTCCTGCCCGCTCGTCAGTCCCAGGCCGATCCCTGGTAGGATCGCCATCCCCATTCTTCCGACCGGCAAAGGTATGCTCGCGAGATGGGAAACCGCCCTCTTTCTGTGCAGTTTTCTCTTTTTTCCTTTCAATCTGCTTATATCCTGGGCGCGTACACGCCCCTGTACGTCCGGGTGCTGCGGGCCCGCCGTACAGGCCTGTCGTTCAGGCGTCCACGTGACGGAGCAAGCACTCCTGAGTAGAGCTGAGCGAGGCTTGCCGCTGTAGTCCCTCCGCAGCAGACGGTCGTGGTGGTTAGCTGTGCCACCGAATTGCCGTGCCGGCAACGGGACATGACACTTTAAACTGGTAATGAAGTGCTCATATGGTTGCATGGGCAATCGCAAAACCGTACAAAACACGGGTGAACACGGGTGAATACGGGTAGGTTTCGCCACTGGAAACGTCGCGCCTTCGGGCGTGTATGACCGTAGAGGCGAGCTCTCTCTTTCTCTGCAGATTTCTCTTTTTTATACACGGGTAGGTGTGAAGATGTTGAAAAGGAAAACGGGTAGGTGTGAAGATGTGTCAGCACTATAACTGGATGCTTGCACCATTACCGGTGATGAGTGCTACTTGCCTGCGGTATTAGCATGTCATTTTTGTTGCAGCAGGTACATGCTGTTGCCCGTTTCCGTGTCTGTGCTTGGCCACTCATCTGCCCCGGGAACATCCGGGAAAACAAATTTGTCGCGCGTGCAAGTATAAGATGCTTGAAGATGAATAACACTTTTTTTCTGAGTGCAGTGCTTACAATAGGTTACGTGATGAATACGAAATTTCCCGTGCTTGTCACAATATGATGCGGTTTTGGAAAAAAGAGAAACCTGCATAGAAAGAGGGAGCCCGCCTCTACGGCCATACACGCCCGAAGGCGCGACGTGGACTGACATTGACCCTTACAAGGTCGGTGCATTCCTTGCCTCGGTTCACACTTGACGCAAAAGTGGCAAGTGCTAAGTTGCGCGTTTCTTTTCGGGTTCTGGGCCTTACGGCTAATCAGGACTCATAAGGGTGCTGCACCCCCTCTGCTATGGCGGGTCGGGAGCCGATCGGCTGGTGTGGCCTGCAACCCCTCTCTAGGGAGCCTGTAATCTGTATCTATCTGTAAGAATGCAGCTCGTCCTCATTTGCGCGGCATCACAGCGAACCATGCTACGTCAGCTCACACCTAGCCCGCCCGTTGGGACAGTTGTGTCCGGGTCCAAGGGTGGCCCGTTTTACCCTGTGCCAAAACCCGGCACCACATCAACGACTACCTTGGTCTCCTAGCAGTGCATGGCTGGGTGCCATCGCCATTTCTGGTTGTTTTTTTTATCGCAGATGGGCCATGCACAGGAATCGCCCCCATCCAATATGATCCAAAGCTCGTAACGTCAGACCTTCACCCCACTTTCCCTGCCATGGAACTCGCGGGGCACCCCATGCATGTGTGGCAAGCGCCACAGCGCGTCAGGCCCGTGCGTAGTTCACTCGAGGTAGTTGCAAACCCCCCTTCTCCACCAGGGGACAGCAGTACTGAACAACTAGAAGCTTTGCTTCGCTGCCACTGTATCGCTGCCAGTGTATTTCTTGCAGCCACGGCTTCGTGAGGCTTCATGCGCACACGGTGGCCGTGCTAGTCGATGCGGTGTTTTCGTTGGGTCCCAACCCGGACATCGTACATGCCGCAATGTCACTCGAGCAGCCTGCCGTGGCGCCCAGCACGTTTTCTAGGCCAAACAGCATCCGCCACGCCTCTCTAGATCGCCCAATCCTGATCACCATGCACTATTCGGTTGAATGAAGGTAGATCTGTCATTTTTTACATCTCAACGGAGACATAAGCGTTCCTATCCGTAAACAGAGAGCGCCGCAACCTCGTAGCCGACGGAGCTGACCGTAATACATCCCTTGCTGATGTGTAAGTGTCACACAGAATTGAAGACTGTGCGCCATGTGCTGCACGGTACCTACCACTGACCACCGAGGGCAGTCCCAGGGCATGACCATTACAGGTACAGCGCGCGCATCAGCGCAGCATTCCAGATTCAGGTCCAAGCCCTAGGGGCCCCATGCCAAGAAGCCGCCCGAAATCCGCGCCTGCCAATGACCGTTGAAGACTCCCGCGTCGCCAGCCTTCTCCAAAATCAAAGCCCTGCCTGCCTCCTCTCCCCTGCCAATCCTTTGTAGTAATGTAGGGCCCGACACGCAAGCAGGAGCTTGCGCTCGACTGTCCAGCACGCATTCCCGTTACCTGCGCCGCCTAGCCTCCCGCTCCAACGCGGTCTCGTGCACAGTGCGGTGCAGCAATCCTGCAGTCTAGCGTCTGGCCAGATTGCCGCTTACCGGATACGCAAAGCTTACTTGTCGGGCATGGAGCGCACGATTGGCACGGCCATCGCCCTGGAGCATGCTCTCGACAAGGTCCAACTTGATTGCTCGACCAACCGGTCCGCCACGAGTTTAGACATGCGCGGCTGCGGACGGGACGTTTCCATGTTGGTGAGCAGTGTGATCAAGGACCCCATTTCAAAGTAGCCACAGCTGAGCCGCAGCGGGTGCCCAACCTTCATCCTGTTTCCCGATCAGCACCGTGGCAGGCCGTCATCGACGAGGCGGCATGCCCCTGCATCAGCGGCGGTAGGCGGCGATTTCGAGCGTGGGGTAGATGGACCGCACAAACTCGTAGTAGTTAACCTGGCCGTTGCGGTCCTTGTCGAACGTCGTCATGATCGCATCGATAACCTGGCGCGTTCAGCAAGCCGGAGGAATGGGTATACTTTCAGGCGCTGCAGCGTAAGGAGGTGAGCTTGTGGACTGTACGGGAGTGCTACGGGCGGGGCCAGCAGCATAGGCGGCTCGCAGGCCAAACGACCGAACAAGCCGAACCAATGCCAACCGCTGCCCTGGATAGCACCTCCCTGCCCCTGCCGTCACCTCGGGGCGCGCCGTGTCATCCTGCGCGGCACAAGAGTCGACCCACCTCCTTGGTAACGAAGATGCCCAAAGCGTTCAGCGCGTCCTCCACCTCTTCGGCGCTCAGGCTGCCGTTTCTGTCCGCGTCCATGTAGGCAAACGCCTGTACGTCACGATGCAGGAAACGCGCAGCTTGTTTCCCGCCCCAGCGTGCATGCCCGACCTCCAAACAACATCAACGTGAAAACCCGCATGGCGGAAGGCGCCAGTACATGGTTGGCCCAACGACCTGCTTGAATGCCTCAGCTATGCCAAACAGGAGAGCCCTTGCACTAGCAGCTTGTCGGCGGCGGACATTGCAGCGCCCTGCACCATGCGCATTAATGTGCATCATTGTCGGATTTGTCGCGTACAACTACTGGAAAGCATGTGAGCACCACCGGGTGGGTACATTGTAGCATACGCGCTGTGGCGCAGGCGCAGGCACACCCTCACCTGCACCAGCCGCTCCAGGCTAACTGAGCGGCCGCTGCGCTTTAGTTGCAGCTTAATCATTGCCATCTGGACCGCCATTGGCACCGACCGAATCTGCGGCGGCGGGCGCCGGGGAGTGGCCACGGAGCACGGGCAGCGCGGCAGGGCCGAATGTGAGCGACAATTGGATTCTCTGTGCCTGCGTGTGATGCTGCTGGATGCTACACGTTCTACGGCACCGCGATGGATACCTCGACAGTATGCTAAAGCAGCAGATAACCCGCGAACCCTTAAGACTGATGCCAATAAGGAGCGCACCTCGGCGGGCATACACACCTGAAGGCGCGACGACGCCAGAACCCCGAATACCGCAGGCACAAAATGCCTCAGATATCAAGTCAGGTGGCGTCAGGTGGTGTCTTGAAACCAACATCCCGCAGGTTTAGCTGGGTATTTATGGTTGCCGACTACGCCTGCCGCAGCAACACCGCCCCTGAGCTACTGGCCCCATCCCATGCTGCCTCTGCCGCATCATACACTACACGCAAGCAGCGCGCCGTTGCGTGCGCCCGTCCTTCCCAACACACCCCCAGGCGGCGGCGTATCTCTCCCCGCCGACCGTTGCCTGTCCTGCCCTCTCACAACGCCCCCCGCCGCCTGCTCACCAGCGTCACGTCCTTGGGCCTGCCGTCCCTGCCTCGGGTGGCTTGCACGTAGAGCCGCGTGAAGGCGTCCATTTGCTTCTCCATCTGCGGGCTGGACCACTCCCGCATCGTGGTGTAGCCCCGGGCGCGCGGGTCGAGCCTGCGAAGGAACGCAGTTGGGCAGGGGCCATCACCCATCAGTCTTTAACCCGCAAGAAACCAGAAGCCACCCTAGGCCTGCAGACCGGCGTGTTGAAATGAAAGGACGCATACAACGAGCGTAAGCGCGAAAATGATGGTGTCGTTCTAAGACCCAGCTCCAGAGGTAGTCGAAGGGGTGATGTCCCTGCATGTTTCTTCGGCGGCGACCACCACCGCAGACCGGCGTGTGTACGCAGGTGGCGGAAGGCCAGCGGAGCTTCGTGTCTCACATGTGGGTGTGGCAGCCATGCCCATGCCCTCCCTGCGCCAGCCGCTGACGCTTCCGTACTCACTGCTCAAACAGCCGCCTGGCTTGCGGTGGACGCATGCCGATCTTGCAGGCTGCCTGCTCGAAAGCCGAGTATGTGATGCGCCCCGCGTCGAACTCGTCCAGCTCCTGACAACGTAGGTCACCCGGGCAACGACAGCAGGCAACACGCGGGTGAATGCACAACGCACATGTACGGTTTGCAGGGAGGAGAGGTCTGCAGTCAACCCGGCACGGCGGCGCGGGAACCTCCACAAGTCTGCAGTTACGAGAGGTCCCGGCCAGGCCAGGACCGAAAGCAGCCGCACTGTCGATGTGCATGCTCCAGATCGCCTCCCCATCAGGGGCTCCAACGCTATCGATGCCCAAACTGGCCTGCCCGCACACCTGGAAGACGGAGAAGACCATCCCTCTTGTGACCCGGAACGCGCCCGGCCGGCCCGCTTCGAGTTGCGCCATCGCGGCGCCGCTCGCGCTCTGCATCGCCATCTTGGTGGCTGTGTGCTGGAACGTGCTCGGCCCACCAGACGTGAGGGCGCCTCGGGATGCCGCCGCGTCGAAGCGGCTGCCCTGACGCAGAAAGCTCGGCAGCAGCGCCGCCGGGGCGCTCTGCCGCACGAGCGGCGTCGCCGGCTTGCTGCCCGAGCCCGACGGTCGTGGGCCAAGCCCGCTGTCGTGGGCAGGTGCCGGCTGGGAAGCAGCCGAGCCGGCTGCGGCTCGGCGAGAGGCGTGCGAGTCCGGCGCTGACGCTGCAGTGCCCAATCGTGGCGATCCGGGCCCCACTGCGCCGCGCGTCGGCGTGCGGGGCGGGGAGGGATGCTGTTGCGCATACATGCTGTTGCTACAGCCGCCTTCCTCGCCGCCAGCGCCGTCCTCGTCATCGCGGTCACCCGGGTGGGTTGGAAACGCCGCGCCTGGCTTCGAATTGTCGACGCGCGGGCCATCTTCCCCATGCGCAGTATTCAGGGACGGCAATGTCAGGTGCTCGGTTGCCGCGTGCGACTGCGGGTATGTGTGCGTCTGAGAGCGGGTGGTGGCGTGTGGCACAGGCGGGGTGTGCACGCCTCCGTTGACCTGGCTGCTCGCGCTGCTCCTGCCCAGCCGTGCGGCGGCCGCCGCTGTGGGCGTGTAGACGGCGGACTGTGAGTGCCCCTTGCCCTGCATGGACTCAGGCCTGCTGTTTGGCAACAGCGGAGGGGTCCAAGTCGCGGCACGGCCGCTTGGCGATGTGGGTGAGCATTCGGTGGCCGCATAATCCGTGCTCTCGTTGCGAGGTTGCCCCGCCGGCAGCGCTGAGGGCGTGGTGGCGGGGCGCTGCTGGCGGTGGGCCGGTGAGGATGAGCGGCGCGGGCTGCGGAAGTTGCTCTCGGTGGTATCCTGCAGGAAGAGGCAGCGTCAGCATATTGACGGGTGCACCAATATCTCCAGTCCCGACGTGGCCGTGACGGGGTGCCTGGGTAAGCTTGGTTGGGTTAGGACAGCACACCCGTCGACGGCTTCCCCCGCTGCGTACAGATTAATTTTGTTGCGCACCTCGATGTTGGCCGGAATCTCAAGAGCGGCCGCCCTGGCTTGCTGCACTCTGGCTTGCTCCGCCAGCGTTCGCTCCAGGAACGCAGCTGCTGTATGCGGACGGAATGTTCCTATATGGCAGTAACATTATTGATTCGGCACCCTGTCATCTCAGAGCTACACGACAGTGCCATGTGTCATCGAAGTGGATTAGTGCGCCACTTCGAGCGAGAAGCCTAGAGCTGTACTAACCTGTTAATACTGATGGAGATGGAAGTGCTGGTCCATCGCCCACTCCACTTAGGATTGACGCTGCCAAGTCGCTTGCCATTCTTCAGACTACAATAGGAAGTACATGGTGCATAACGCTGTGACCAGGAATATCCGTGTGGCTTGTCCCCTAGCTGTATGCGAAGTACTGGTGTGCAGCACTACAGTCCGTACATGAGCGTGCGCGGGGCGTCAGCCCCCCGGGCTGCTACTGGTACCGACGGACCAATCCGCGAGATGCAGCAAGGGATGTGTATCCCGCGTCAATACGAACCAAATCCCCCCCCTTACTTCGGCACCCCTATTACATTGGGTCTTTGCCACGCTTCCTTCAGCTCCACGCAACCCCACCACGTCAACCCAAACGCTGAGTCCACTCGGGCGGTCCAGCACGCTTGCTTTTTACCCAGCACCGTCGAGCCTCAGCCCATACACGGTCACGAACTTGCTCACGGCTGCGACAGCCACCAGCTCCCGTCCGTCCACGGCGAAGGGACACAGCTGGTTGACCTTGCGCGCGTGGCGCACGTCCGCCAGTACAACGCCCCTCCGCCCCACCGGTGGTGGCGGTCCCGTCGCCCCAGCGCCCGCGACTCCGCCGCCATCTGACGCTTCCTGAGACTCATGAGCCCGTACATCCGCGGGAGAGCCCGCACCAGACCCTTCCTCGGCCGCCGCTGCCGCATCAGCAGCCTCCGCCACTCCTCCAGCGTGCACAACGTGGCCCTCCGCCCTCGCCCGCAGTGCCTCGCGAACGTCCCACATGAGGATCCGGCAGTCCTCGCCGGCAGAGTATAGCCGGCACGACCGCCCCGCTTCTGCTGCCGACTCTGCCTCGGCCCCCGGCGGTGCAAAAGCCACGCTGCATACGGGCCGCGTGTGGCCGCCAGCGTCGCGGTCAAGCACCAGGGGTCGCACGAGGCCGCCCCCGCGCCCGCCGCCGGCGCCGCCGTGCTCCCCCTTGCCGCGCCCGGTACTGCTGCCGCGGCCTCGGCCGCGCGCCACTGGCGTCACGGGCCCCGACGAGCCGCTGGCGGCGCTGCTGACGTCGGCGTCCAGCACGACGACGGCGCCGTCGCCGCGCGCCGCCGCCAGCCACTGGCACGTCGGCCGCTCGTCCGCCGGCGGCGTCGCTATCTGGTGGACGAACGGCGGGTTGAAGATCTGGCCGCCGCCGCCACCGCCGCCGCCTCCTGCAGAACCCTCGCCGACGATGGCGTTCATGTCCCATCGGTCGATGCATTTGGGTCGTGAGAAATCGTACTTTGCGACGGTGGAGTCGAGCCCGCCCGACAGGAGGTCCCAGGGCTTGTGGGCCCGGAAGGCCACGGACGAGCAGATGCTGCGGTGGACGTTGCGGATGCCTTTGAACTGGCGACCTGAGGTACGGCAAGATGGGGGGGTGTGGCAGGGGCCGGCAGGCGGGGCACGGTAGGCGGTAGGGCGGCTGCGGTCGGGTCAGGCGCACTGGGTGGCCGGAGGGCGGGAGGCGGGTGGGGAGAGCAGGGCCGCAGGCATGCAGCTCATTATCCAGCAGAGGTCCCTTGGGTGCCACCGAGCACGGGCACGGTAACCATCGGTGACACGGCAACAAAACGGTAAACGCCAGCCAATGTGTGAGGGCGATGGCGACCGGCCAGGCTGGCGCGGCCCCAACACACGCGTGTGCAAATGCCTGCCGGCACTGCCAGTAACGGGATGGTTTGCATGTCGTGCCTCAGTATACGCACTCCCCACGGCCGAGCACACCGTCTGCATACCCCACCTACGCACTCTGGGCGCCACTCGCCCTTGCCGCCCAGCCAACATTGCTCACCCGCTGCGAGGTCATACACCTGCACCTCCCCAGCATCATCTGCTGCCGCCAGATGGGCGCCCCGGGGGCTGATGCTCAGCCCGTTGACTTCCTCGCTGCTACCGCCGTACGTTTGTACGACAGAGCCGGCCCGGAGGTCCACCTGATGTATAAGCGACCCCGCCGCCGCGAACACAGACGCGCCGTCCGGGACCGCCGGGTTGAACGCAACTGCCGCGACCGCCTCCGCCTGGCCGCCCGGTCCGCGCAGAGTCAGCGAGAGGAGCGGTTTGACCTGGGCGCTTGGGTCTGCTGCGGTGTTGCTCGGTGCGTTGGCGTGCGGCCGGGAGGCGGAATCCTGTCGGCCACCGCCGGCGGCTTCGCCGGTGCCGCAGCTGCCGCAGTCTGTGGTCACAGGGGCTTCGCAACGACCGCTTCGCACGTCATGTAGCAGCAATCGCCCGTCCTGCACGAGTAGGGATGGAGAGGGCTGTGACCCCACGTTCGCGCAAGCCTCGGCAGAGGCGGACTGGCGCGCGAGGCTGCTGCGCTTCGACTCCGGGGCCTCTGACACGTGCAGCGCTCCTGCTGGCTGGGTCCTGAAAGGGGTGTAGTGTGCTATGTAGAGGGATTGGGTTCCTTCTCCCCCGTCGGCCAAACCCACCTCTGCCCCCGACGCAAGGCGCGACCCGGCGGCTGCGACACATAGGACCACCGCCTCGTGCCCTCGGAGCCTGTACGAGGAGCTCAGCTGGTACGTCGTTCTCCATTCATCTGTCATTATCGCAACCGCAGTGGCCGCCTAGTAGCAGTTATCGTTTGCCGCAGTCGCAATCGCCGTGTTGCCAACGTCAAGCTTAAGCGAAGCAAAGCCGGGACTTGTGTAACAGTAACTGTTGTGCACTGGCTATTTTGACCAATGGAAGCACGGGGGACTGTTGTATCCTGCCGTTGCTGTCGTTCTCTGTCGCGCCAAGTTCTTGCGTTACGGGACTTGGCACGTTACTCGCAATGTAAACAGCAGTCTATGTCGTGCTCATCGGTGGAAGGAACTAAACCCCAAGGCCACGGCAAGCATGCGCCGGCCTCGCCGGCCGGCCGGCACCATCTCCCGCGGCACTCAGCGGAGCTTCCCCTGGCACGCGCTCAGGCGCAATCGAGCGGCGCCACCGGCCCTGCGGGAATAAACGGCGGTGGCGACAGCGGAGGCGCTGCGGGGGCGGGCGCAGCTGGCGGTGGCGGCCTCCGGGGGGGAGGATCCGGTGCTTCGGGGGGCGGCAACGGACCTGTGCCACCAAAGAGATCGCTATCCGTTGCCTCGCTGCTGCTGGGGTACCTGGTGAGGCCGAGCCATGCCTCCCCGCTACACATACAAGCCGGTCACCCTTTCCTAAGGCTCCGCCGCACTAAATCATACCCTCAACATGAGGAAGGCAGGAATGCCTGCTTCATGGAGCGGCGTCCGACGTGGCCCGCCCAGCATCACAGCTGGCCCCTTCTGAGTTAGTCCACCTGCCCCTACGCACTGCGCTGCAAACCGGGCCTGCAACGTGCCCGACTGGTCAGGACGCTGCCACGGCAGTGGCGGCCAGCCCGTTCCCTACATGTCGCAGTCTGGTGGGCTGCGTGGGTGGCCATCCAGCCGACCAGCACGGCGGCTGGAGGCCGCCACCGTTATCTCCTGGCGTGGCTGACCGCCCTCCCTCCCTATGCCTGCGAAATTTCGGCGCAGGGTGCCCTCGTTGGCGGTGCAGCAGCCTGGGATGCGGCCCTGGACTCGTCCATAGCCCCGTACGATGTTCGGGATACGGCCGTCAGCGTCATCATCCCGGTACGGCAGTTGGCCGTTGTACACTTTCGACAGCCCTGGCGACGCACTGTTGATGGCACTGCCGTTGATGTCGTGGCCCATTGTCGCTGACACAGCGGTGCTTCTTGCCAGCTAGCCAAGTGCTGCAATTTTGGGCGCGCCGGGGCTAGGACTGCCCATGCGTCACATCCCCGTAGTCCCGCCCGCCCGCCCGTACCACCAGTTATGCCACACTCCCTCCGTTCTCGGTTTCAGGCCCTTAACGAGGAAGCCGCCATTGGCGACACGGTGCGCCACGCCCTGCGTGAGCTCCAGCCGCAGCCCCTCGAGGTCGTTGTGGTGGATGGCGGCAGCACGGACGGGTGAGCCCGGGCCCGCCCGCATGGTCGTCAAGCGCCCGGAGAGGGTCACGGTGCGCCGGCGGCGCCGCGTTCGCCAGGGGCACGCCTGCTGCGGGTTGCGTATGCTGCACTCTGCGACGCTGTCTGCTGATGCGTACCGGTATGCGTCCTCTCCTGGATGCGATGAACGCCCCAGGCCCCGGGCCCGACAGTACGCTGGCCGTCACTCACACTTCACTCTGCCCCTGCCCGACATGGTTCCAATCTTGGTTGCGCGTGGCTCTGGGCAGCACGGTGCGGGCGGCGCGCAGCGCGGGTGCGCGGGTCATTCGGAGCAGCGGTCGGGGCAGGGGTCTGCAGATGAACGAGGGCGCCGCTGTGGCAGCTGGTGAGCTGCTCCTTTTCCTCCATGCGGACACACGACTGCCAGAGGACGCGGTGAGCCCCGTCCCTCTGCACATTCCGCATGTATGCGTGTGTGTATCTGCGTTGATGTGCAAGCGGTGGCGTAGGCGGTGCCGGTGCGGAGTATGACACTGGGTGCCGGGGCCGGGGCCCTGGTGTCCAATCCAGCCTTATGCCTCGCACCCCGGGGCATCCCGAGCTCTCCTCCCCGCCTCCGCCGCGCCCGCGCAGGTAGCTCAGGTGCGCCGGGAGCTGGCGAGGCCGCGCACTGTGCTGCTGGGCTTCCGGCCCCAGATCGTGGGTGAGTAGCCGATGCCCCATGCGGCGGCCAGTGCCTCACCTAGTGGCAAGGCGCTGCATATGAGGAATAGAATCTGCGTGCTCCCTAGTCTTGTCGTACGTTGGTTGCAAATGGGGCAGCGAGGCAGATCGCACACGGAGCCAACAGCGGTGTCCCTGTTTATAGGTGAGGGCCCTCCGAAGCGCGCAGAAGCCTTCGTTGTCGCCACCATGAAGTGCACAGGCGCAGCACAAAACGCAAAAGCGCGTCCTTACTTTTTCCCGGACATGTATGCGCCGCCACTTCCAGTAACTTCTGAGCCAAGTTGTGTAAGTAGTAGTCGATCGATGTGTACAGCCAGGCAGGGTATACCCTTGGCCCCGCTGCCCGTCCAGATCCTGCCTCCGGGCGCACCCTTTGGATCAGCACAATAAACAACCTGACCAAGACCTGGTACGGGGCCATGCTGCTACGGCCCACGAGCTTCATCCGCGGCCTTCGCTGCCTGTTTGGTGAGGCAGTGCGCACGCACAGCTCCTGCGCTGTGCTGCAAATGCAGTCCGGTGCAAGACGGTGGGCTGGCCTGTGAGTTATCAGCGTCTGCTGAGCTGCACCCTCGTCACTGCCCCGTCCTCGCGCATAAAACCCACACGCGCCCCGCCCACTCCTCGAAAAGCGTGTGTGTATCGCGCTTCCGCGCACACCCCGTCGCCCACCCACCCACCACCCGCCCGCCCACCGATTGGTGTGGGCGGCCCTCAGGTGACCAGGCCCTGTGCTGCCGCAGCAGCGACTTCCGCGCGGTGGGCGGCTTCAGGCGCGACTACCCCATTATGGAGGACGCAGAGCTGTGCATCGCCCTGCACATGGCCGGGCCCGCGGACTCCTCGCGGCACAGGGTGCGGCAGCGGATCACCCTCAGGGGCTGAGCTTTTGTTGTGGGTTGAGCTGGTGGGCTAGGATGCCGCACGCTCGCCCATTGTGCGCACTTTGCTGGCGCCAGTGCATGTCAGTCGGGGGTTGCCAATCCTAGGCAGGCAAGACAGGCGGGTAAGGCAGTCCTGCGACCCGCATCGTGTGCACTCCCGTCACACTGCCTTTGCCCTCTGGGTTTGCCCTCCGGACCGGACAGGGCCGTGGTCGGGTCCGCATGCTGATGCACCGCCCCGCGGTGACGAGCGGAAGGCGCATCGTGGCATGGGGCGAGCTGCGCGCAAACCTGGTGAGCACTGACGTCCCATCGAGGATTCTGAGGATTTGTAGGGGGGTGAATTGTGCGTAACGGCGCTTTCTTGGGTTGTACCGGACATGCAGACTTCGATGTAAAAGCGTGTCAGCGTCGCCGCAACCCGTCGCCACTGGCTGATGGCGCATAAATATTCTGCTACAGAGAAAGTGAAGGTAGGAGGGACCAGGAAGGTCAAACACAAGGGGAGGGCGCTTCGCATGCCCCGTCAATGGATCCTCGCACATTGTGGCCCCGTCCCACAGATCTTCGCCTACATCTCCGTGTTGTGGCTGGCTGGCGCCACTCCCACGCAGCTCCACCATACGTACCGTACCCTCTACAAAGACGTCCGCTAGGGCCACCCATGCAGGCATGCGTCTGGTGCATGAGAGGAATTGGTGCACATGCGGGCTTTGCGCCCAGATGGTGGCTGGCTACGCAGTGGATGTTGGCTGTGACCAGCCCTGCGCGTTTCTGCGCATGCGGGGGACTGGGATGGGGTGGGGAGGGCAGAGTAGATCGGCCGGTGCATCCGCGAGCCTGACGCCCAGGTATCGATCTTTCTTACCTTGTGGAGTTCGTGGAGCAACTGCATTCGGTATGTCCGCTGTGGTATGCATGAGTTGTCGGGGCGTCGCAAGGATGGCGGTGGTGTTTTGGGTTCTATGTTCGCATCGTTTTTGTTGCTTCTGCTTCATCAGACCACGTTTGCGTTGGCCGCATAACTCGTGCGCGGGAATTCCCAGGAAGTCTTGAAAAGGAAAACGCATACGACGAGCGTAAGCGCGAAAGTGATGGCGTCGGTGTAGGATCCAGCTCCAGAGGCAGTCGAAGGGGTGATGTCCCTGCATGTTAGTTCGGCGGCGACCACCACCGTAGCTCCCAGGAAGTGTGTATGCATGTCATGGTTGAGTAGTAACGTTAAATCCCCTGGCGGCGCTGGCTGAAGATTACTGAAACCTTACGTAAAATATGCTCGCAGGTACTTATGGAGGGCATGTTGGTGGGCTGACACGGACTGCAGGGGCAGAATGGTGGAGTTGGCAGGGCCAGCAGTTTTGTCGTACGATGTGCGACATCGGCACGTCGTGTGGCGGTTGTTACAAAGCGAAGTTGTATTCTGGCAACTGTGTTGGCACACAAGCGTCCTTAGGTGCGATGTGCGAGGTGCGATACAGCATCTTCCTTCGTTGGCCAATCGTGCGTGGTGATGGTGGCGCTGGGCCCATGGTTTGCGCTGTTGAGCTTCCGTAGTCCCTTGCGACTCGTAAATGCGGCAGAGCGCCCTACTATTCTTAGCGTGTGGAGTAGGAGACACCGTGAGTGACCCACTTGGTAACCCGTGTTTACGGCAGCCCGTTCTGCATGGCGAGATGGTAGCGGTACGGGCGCAAGCCATCTATGGGCGTGGCCACATCGTCTTGCACGTATGCGCTAGCATAGTTGGCGAAGGAGTGATGGTACTGGTGTCGTACGTCTGGTACGGCTGTTGGTCACGAGTTTCTGCCTCTAATGTCATTTGCCAGCGTGGTGCATGAGTCGGCAAGTACCGTTTTGGCTCCCTTCAGTTTCCGTATGCTGCTCCATGGACCGGCGGTAGGGCTGACGAGACCGCACGGCAGGCACCACGCACCCAGTCCAGCAGGTGATCATGACGCCCATGTAAGCTGGTTCTCTCTGGTACCGGTCATCTTCTTATTCCTCGCCCGCCTTGCCTCGTGCCAATTATCCCGACCGGTAACGTCGCCTTCGGGGGGTATGTCCGTACAGTTGCGCTCCCTCTTTCCACGCAGCATTCCACGTGCCACATCTTCGCATGCGGATGTGGTCTAACATGGCTGCAACGCATGACGGCATGGAATGATCGCCCCAGGGCTGCATCTGAGGCCACTGGAACCAGGTCAGGTGCAGGGCTCCTTCTCCTCGTGTGCGTGCCGTCGGTGTTTGGTCGGGGCTGCCGTGGTGCTCTGTAGTCAAGGCAGGGTTCCGGTGGATCTCGTCATAGGAGGGCTGTCTGTCGCCACAATGTCTGCGCCGTTTCTCGCCTCTCATCCTGTAACCTCTCCACAGAAAACTAATGTTGCAGTGTCGACCCGAGTGCCTGACATGAGCGAGTCTGCACTTGCCTGCGCAGGGTGCTGCACCGACGCCTCTTCACGAGACGTGTGCCAGCGTTTCCTGACGTCGTGGATGGATGAGGCTTACAGAGCCACAGGCATGCCCGTTTACGCCACTTCACGCTTGATCGGCCAGGCGTGCCGCGGCGCCCGCACACACCAGTCATGCCCGGTCACCAGAGAGCGCATGCCGGTAGAGTCATGGGCTGCACTCACCATTGACCGTAGCAGCGCGAGGCAGCCTCACTTCGTTCCGCTCCTTTGTCCTCCGCTGACGGGCTGACGGCCCTGCCACGCCCAGCGGGCACTACATAACAACACGGCAAAAAACAGCGCAACGACCAAACCCGCACGTCACCTACACTCAAGACAAAAACCCGCACAACCTTAACCCAGACTGCGCACGCCCAAGCAGTGCGCTGGATTAATCTAGAGGATCGATCTCTGCGACAAGCGAACATACGGGAGATGAAAGGGCCTGCCATTGCAGGCGCTAGCTTATGGTACGCGCGCTGCGCTTTCAGGCAGTTGCGAGATTGGCAGGAGTCGAGACAGGCTGCCCGTACAGCAGCATGTGCTGAAACGATAACACACGGGCGGTAGTGACGCTGCTACGGCAGCCTTTCTGTCCAAGCAGTTCTGGAATGAAAACCGGAAATCAAAGCTGCTGCCCCAACCTTTGACGTGAAGCTGTCCACAGCAAGCTGGCATACGGCACAATGCCGATGGCAACCCAGAGGTAACGCCCTGCTCCATCCTTGTTCTTCCGTACTTCCCCGCCATTGACTTAGGTATTTGTCCCACACATACTTGTCCCACACCATTATTACCGTGTACCCCCTCACAAGCGTTCCACTGTAAGGATCAAGTTATGATACCCACATACGAGCTACTGTCCAGCTTTCAGGTAACCGCAACGGCAGCACACAGCTTGCGTCCTTGTACCCAGTATGCAGTCTTCGCCGCCATATATCCCACGCGAATTCGGAAAGGATGCAGTTTAGGGCTCAAAACTTGGGTGCCACGCGAAGTTGACCACTCCCCAACCCAAAGCACTGCAGTAACCCTCCCCCCTCTCCACTACATATCTTCGGTGGCATCAAGCGCGATTAAGTCACACTGAGTTCATGCTTGTCCCTCGCCTCGGGGAACCTGGCCGTGCCTCTCACCTGAGCGCGCAGCAACCACACCGTCCTGCGAGCACAGGGTACCGTATACTACTGAGAAGCAGTGTACTATGTGAGAAGCCGTGTGCATGACCGTAGAGGTGGCCTTCCCAGGCTCTGTTTGAGCCACTCGCTCGATTCCCCGCGTTCATGGGAAGCCAGGCTGCGCCTGACTGGACAATCAAACACCATGGAGCTTCCCTGGCGCATATCCACTGGCCCCGACCTGTCCACGACGTCTCGTGCACATCCGCACCTTGGACTGATTTCTCTCAACCGTCAGGTTCAGGAGCCCAGAGGCACGCTGGCCCGGCGACGGCCTGGCGCCCGCATTGGGAGAGGAGCACATCGTCGGTGCCTCGACGGCTGCCTCGGCGGCCTGCTGCTGCCGGACCTTCTCCTCCACACTGCGCCAGTGGTCATAGTTGCTGGCAAAACAGTTCAAGAGCGCATGGGCTCCGGGGAACGCCGTAGACAGGCCGTGTACAAGGGGCAACGCCACGAAGTCTGCATGGGAGCACACAGGGCGCAGGTAGCAGCGGCCGTCAAGTAAGAATGTCCGACACAAGTGCCGCATGGTCAAAGAGCTGCAGTCCGAAATGTTGCGCCAGAGCGCCACCCGGCATGGTCAAGCTGGACCCCGTGCGAATCTCGGCAAAAGCGGGCCTGAATGGATCCAGCCTGTCAGCTGCCTGCATTGCTGAGTCTGTGGTGCGTGTTGTCCGCTCACCGTAAAAACCAACTTGGGACTTGCTGACTCCCTGCTTGGAGCGGTCGAAAAGGGGGCTAATTGGCAGACCCAACTCGCGCTCCCGGTCGCCTGTGGGATGGACCGCGCCAACTCGCCATGATCAGTTACGCCGCAGAGACGTGGATTGCAGACCGTCAACAACATGGGTAAGTAAAAGCGCGCCCAAGCTGCATTCTCTGAACGTTAGCTCGCCGTACTACAGTAGCCGTGCACAAAGCCCGCACTTCAGATCGCAAGCGCACATGTGCCTACTAATCATGCGACCCATGGGCACCCACCCTGCTTGTAGAACTCCTCCTCTAACGCCTGCAGCCACCTGCAACGCAATACGATGGCGGTTGGGGGGCAGATGCACGCGGGTACAGGCAAACGAGTAAGGGCGACAGCAACGTGCAGCGCAATAGAGACGCCTAACGTGATGGCGAGCTGCAACGGTGTCGCTTATGTAGCAGGTGGATGCAGACGCGCGTTGTGTGTGGCGATGCAGTTGACTGGTAATACATGGAGCTCCTCCTCTCTGCCTATCCAGACTCACTGGATGTGTACGTCCAACTCCTCTCCCAGGTGTCCGATGTCCGCGCACTTGAGGGCCACCTGCAAAGCCATACCCCGACCCCGGGGGTACTCAGAACGAGTCTGGTCTGCGGCCCACCCTACGACATAGTGCAACCCACAGAGCGCGCGGAAGGAACAGGTTGCCAACGCACTTATGCCATTCAGCCCTAGACCAACGTGGATCAGCAACAAAGGCAGTCAGAGTAGGAGCGGCACACGCGGTCCAGCAGCACCAGAGTCCTGCTGCGGGTGCGTACGTGGCGGGCTCATCGGTCGGCACCGCAACAGCTTGCCGCTCCCGCCCACCTGGAGGGTCAGGAGGCGCTCAGTGTCGTCGATAGGGCACGGCGCAGGAGCCTCCGTGGCGTCCTTGGCCAGCCCGGTGCCGGCGGCATCGTAGTCACTGCCGTTCCGCAACGGGGACAGAGACAGGATTTACTCACGGTTTCAGCATGGCTTCAGGCATGCGCTTGTACAACCGGATGAGGCACACACGGCCAGGTGGCCCGAAAGTACAGCCGACAGTAGCGACGAGTAGTGCACAGTGCTTATGTTGTACAGTTAACACGCATGTGCAAAGCCGCTGGCATGACCGCGTCCACATCTATGCGAACATGTAACAGCGCTACGATACGGTAAGCGAAACGTTACCAGCTGGGGGGGCGCGGCCGCGAGCCCTGGGCGTAGCTGGACAGGCGGTGCATGGTGTTGAAGTGCGACAGGATGGTGAAGTGCTGTTTCATGTCCGTCGCCATGACGAGCTCAATGACCTGCGATGAGGAACGGCGCGGCGAAGATACAGATACAGATTACAGGCTCCCCAGAAGGGCTGCAGGCCACACTCCATAGCAGAGTGGGCGAACGAGAGCCAGGTGCTTGCAAGCCACGGCTGATAATGAGAGGCATAAAGGCACAAGGGGGACCGTATGGATACAATGCACCAGCACTGCAGTCCTGCAATGGCCAGAAAGGTTTCAGAAGCTCTGCAAACAAGAGTAAAGAAAAAAGAGAAACCTGCATAGAAAGAGGGAGCCCGCCTCTACGGCCATACACGCCGTAAAGATACTGCCTGCTGTTATTCTTTCACCCCACTCGTCGACGGAGGTGCCGCTCTTGCAACAGTCACCAACCTGCTTGCGCAGGGCGGAGCGGTCGACCTGGGGCAGGGGAGCCAGGAAATCCAGCTCCGAGTTGGGCGGCGTCATAAGCGCAAAGGCAGAGGCGCAGTGGTGGTTCTCCAGCGGCGAGCGGTCGTTGTAGCGGACGGCCAGCGGGTCGGCGGAGGCGATCAGAAAGTCGTTGGTCAAGCCCGGGTGCGCGTGGTCATGGATGATCTGGCGTCAAAGGAGATGAGCGAACAGCACCGGCGAGAAGCGCAAGCAGGGCGCTTAAGATAGGAGCGTGTCAGGAAGGCGAGGAGCTGATGCTGTGGGGTAGTGGCTAGCGGGACGAGGAAAAGGCACAGGCAACGGAGTGGGCACCTGCATACAGATCAGTCACCCGGCACGAACGCTTTTTGGGGCGTGCATTCACGTGCGTTCAGCACAAGGCTTGAACAGACCCGCCTGTCGTAAACACGTACGACAGAGCACGCCGTCGGGCCGCCACCCTTGCCAGCTGCTGCGCAGGCCGCCTCGCTCCGCTCCCTCACCGCGGCCAAGTAGGCGGCCAGCAAGCCGAGCTTGTCCAGGTAGTGCACGTGCAGCTTTGCGCCGTGGATGGTGACGTGGAGCGTCTGCAGCACGTCCGCGGCGTGGGTGGCGTTGTGGTAGGGGTTGCTCGGACTGTAGCCGCCCTCGACCGTGCGCAGGAACCTGGAAGGAGGCAAGCGGTCGGCGCGCACGCACTATAACCAGTAAAGCCTTAAGGAACGTGCTCCATGCGGGCGTGCGGGTGGGGGATCGGGGGTTGATGGGGGCCGGAGTAGGCGGCGAGCAGAGAGGGGGCGGTGCTAAGGTTGCGTGGCGACGTGGGAAGCGCTGGAGGAGCGTGTTGCGGTCCTGCCAGCCACGCCAGCCCCAGCCCGCAAGTTCACCTTGCCAGCGCCACCGGATTGAGCCGGAAGTGCGAGATGAGGCCCTCGCGATGCAGCAGGTAGAAGCTAAGGATAGACAGCGCGTGGCCCTGCGGCAGGCCGGCAGAGTCCACACAGCTTGGGCAAGGCCAGACGGACAGGCGTGGACTCGACTTCGGAGGGAAAGGCACGAGGCGTGGCAAACACCTGGGTGCGCCATCGGCAGGCTCCACAGATCGCAAGGGGAAGGACGGAATTGGAGGGCCCCGCAGTGGCCGCGCTGGCAGCGCTGTTTGCAGTGCACAGCAATGTCCTGGGGCAACGACTCATCCCTGCGGGCGTGGCTACCTGCATCCGATTTAGGTTGTAGGGGGTCGATCTGCCATTGCGCGCACCTGCGTCAACTCCTGCAGCTGCCATGTGTTGAAGTGCCACTCGTCCGCCTTGGAGAGGAATTTCTCTACCTACGTGCGGTTGAGCAGGGCGGGCAAAGGTACACCACTGGCCTCACGCAGCAGCCTGTGCCCGCACCCTGGACACGTCGCATGGCGGTGAAGCTACTCAAACACCGAACGGCCTTTCCAACCCAGCGGCACCGCTACACGGCTCCGTGGCACGCGCGGTAAGCGCCCGTGGCTCATTGTACCTTGCAAGATCCAGCAGGCAAAACGCAACAACCCTCGACGCGCATTCCCACCGGACCTCATCCAGTGGCGGCGGCACAGGCACAGGCATTTGCGGCTGTAGTTGCGCCTGCATGCCCGGCGACGCCGGCGGCGCCACTCCGACCAGGGCTGCCACGCGACGGTTCCCTTTGACACCGCCCGACATCGACAACGGCAGCGCCGCCACGCTGAGGCGATGCGAGACGCCGCTGGCTGCGCCACTGGCGGAGCGAAGTATCCCCGTTCCGAAGGCGATGCGCGGCAGCTCACCGCTTGGCACTGCAAGCTCAGCGGGGCATTCGCATAGGCACGACGCCGGAGGCTGCTCCATCGTGGAATCCTCTGTTCGTGGGGTGGCCGCTGCCGCCGCCGGCGGCGTTGTCGGCATCACAGCGACGGCGGTAGCCACCGTCCCCGACATCGGCGGAGTGACGTCGATTCGGCTGGCGTGAGGGCTGCCACTGTCTTTCCGCGACAGCGCCGACAAGGCGCGAGTGTACGCAAGCACCAGGCTGCTGGGTGTGCCAGAGCGCTTGCCTTGCATTTGGTGGTCTTGAGCCTGCACCTCAGCCCGCGCGTTAGTGCTGCTGCCATGGCAGCTGACGCCGTCGCTTGGCACCGCCGCTGCGTCCAGGGTCAGGGGCAGCAGCTCCACGCGAACCAGTGACAGAGAGGAGGCGTCCGCCGACGCAGGGGCAGCAGCGGTGCTCGGGTGGGCCGTGACGTGCACGGAGGGCGGCCGTTGGGGCTGGAAGCACACGTCACGGACGGTGACCACTGGCGCAGGCGGCGCCACCGTCGGCGAGAGCAGAAAGGCCAGCGCGCTGCCCAGGGTGTTGCAGTCGGGCAGGCTGCTGTGGGTGGGAGCTGAGGGGCGCCTGCGGAGCAGGCCGCCAGCGGTGTCGTCGTCCGTGCGCTGCATCAGTGCCGTTCCCTCCGAGTCCACAATCACCGGGAAGGCGTCGCCGGGCGGGGCCATGCACTCATTGTTGCCGTCGACGCTGGTGAGGGCGCCCAACTGCCGCATCAGCGCCTGGGTGACGTCCACCTGCAGATGAAGCGAAGGGCGTGGAGCGGGCGGGGCGCGTGGTCTGCACTCGAGGACTCAAGAGGTACTCCTGCACACACAGACGTGGAACTTGCTTCGCAGGCAAGAGCGGCAGCTGCGTGGGCTGTCCGGCGGTGCCCGGCCACTGGGGCCATGCTGACCGAAAACCTTCACAACCAACTGAGACTCCACACACCCCATACCACATGGGGCGCAGCGCGCGAGCAGCCCCGCCAGCGATCTCACATCCAAGTTGGCCCTCTTCAGGTGGCTCTTCAGGTTCAATGGTTGGTAGAGGTCCATGTGCCGCAGCAGGGCTGTGCGGATAAACACAATATCCCGCAGCTCCGCCTGCCGGCCCTCCAGCAGGTCCGTCATCATGCGCATTAGCAGGTCGGCGGGCGTCTCCGCTTGGCGGATGCGGGCCGGTCCGAAGCTGTCCACGCTGTGCGCCATGGCCTCCTCGAGGAGCTCCTTGGGCAGCAGCGCCTGCAGCAGCGCCTGGTGCTTGCGCCTGAGCGGCCGATGGCCCGCAGAGCGCCGGAGAGGAAGGAAGAGGGGCGGGGGGAACGGTATTTGCACACACAAAGAGGACGTAACACAAAGAGGAGTGGCTGCGGGGGAGGGGCGGGAGGCTGGATACGCATCATGGGCGACAGGAAGGCGCACCGGGTGGGAGGGCACATGCGCAACACATGCACTACCATCCGACTGGACAGCCCTGCCATACTGTGCTCTGACTTGAGCATACAAGCGGCTGCGCTCTGTGTAAGCGAGAGAGCGTTGCGCCTTTTGATGCAGGGGCTTGAGCCCTGCTTGTGTGCTGGTCTTCGGCCCGATAAAGGTTACGAGTTGGCCTAGGCCATGGCTATAAGGGCTGCACAGCGCCACTGGGCAGCACTCCTCACCGCTGCACCATGACGGCGAACACCAGCGCGGCGAACACCGCAGCCACCACAACCACGGCAGCTACGATACCATCATACCACGCCGGCCTCCAGCCATCCTCTGGCGATACTCGCAGCAGCCACTGGGCAAGGGTGAGCGGGCAAAGAAAAAGGCTGGCATGGGCAGCCGCGACCGTCGCCACCCAAGCCACCTTAAGAGTTTCCTGTCTAGGTCCCCCGCAGGCTGTGCAGGCGCCAAACTGTCCAAATATGGTCGTATTTGGCCAACCCAACTAGCGAGCTGCTAAACGCCCAAATGCCACTTCGTTGGCGATGTGCACAGCGCACGCGGCCCTGCGGAGGCGGCCCAAATCGACGCCGCCCGGCTGCACCTGATTGTTTGGCAGTTTAATCGTGGCTTCAACGTAATCGACCGGTGCCTTAGGAGTGGACGCCACGATCCGCATGTCAACAGGAGCCTGAGGCGCCTCCAGGCTATACCGGAATTTGAAGGCCACCAGCCTGTCCCGATGTCGAGAGGCGACCCGAAAGGGGCAAGGGTAATTTGCGGAACAGTTTGGGATAGAAGGGGAGCGGCCAGGCCGACTGGGAGGTGGGAGCGGTTGGGTATTGATAGACGAAGTGCTCGGACTGCTGGTTCAAGTAAGGAAGCGCAGAGATCACACCATGTGTTACGCGCAGGTTCCCAGCATCCCCTCAAGTGGGTGCAAAGTGATATGGCTATCCATAGAGTCAGAAAAATTGCCCCAGTACACGGAAGCCCGGACGCCCGAGCGTCGGAACTGAAGGAGTGTCAGATGGGCCAACGCTGGGCACGCTCCTACAATCCGCGTCTAACCACGCAATGGAAGGGAACGGAGCGAACCCGTAGCAGAGGTGGAGTAGACTCACTTTTTCATCGGTGATCCCGGGTTCTCTGTGAGGGCCGAAAGATCGATGACAGTACCGGCCTGCATTCGTATCATAGCGGGGCACGGCGTCACAGACAAGGGATGTTAGCGAGCCCTAGCACTGGCGTTTAAACGCAGAGGCGGGAGCACATTGTGTGCAACAGCAAGAGCCCTTGCACCATGCCACTAGCTGAGTTTCGGGGGTTCGCTTGCCACGCAACGCTACCTACTAACGGCCGCCCCGTCCAGCGCTCACCAAACCCCAGAAGGTCATGTTACGGTTGCTGTCGTAGTCACATGGCGCGCCGCAGTACGAGTTCACGGCGTCCGGCTGCGGCGAACGGGGGGTGCATGGCGTAGGCGTACAGCAGAAAGCGTCAGGAGCTTTGCAACTTTGGAGAGCATTGACGCAGCTTAGCCATGCATTTGCTGTTGCGTGCTCTTGCACTAGGGACACACTTATGCACTCTGTAAAGACACTGAACCCGATCGAATGGATTGTTGTCGTCGATTCGCAAGGGCTCTGCCGAATGTATCAGGCAGAGTACGGATAGACACTCCATCGGGTACGAGCACATGCAACTGCCCTACCCGATCGAAAGTCGCGTTGAGCTCCTCGCGTATGAAGATTGCATTGTTCACGCCTACGCCGACCCCCCCGTTCAGCAGCGTGTACGGACCATTCATGTAAGGACCATTGCGCGCTTCTACTGCTGAGACGATTCCGCTGTACTGCTGCGGGACGCCACTGACCGTCGCTGCAGTGGCAGCAGCACACAATGGAAGGGCATAGGTGGGGCAGCTGAGCCAAGGGGTGGATGCCATCGCCCATGAAGGCTGGGGCTTGCACTGCAGCAGCCGTCCACAAACAGCAAGCGCTGCTGTGGATGGCGGCAACGAGCGCCTACCTTGCAAATGGCTGTCAGTCAAGGCGGTTCAGTCTTTCCCCCATTCCCGCACAAGTCGCCCCTTCGCCCTATGGTACCGCGCTCACCCTACGGGACCGCACCATACAGAACCCTCCGTACACGCACCGTTCAATAGATCAAGCCCAACAGCTTTCTCATTGCCTTGGAGCGGATACACGCTCCTTATCACGCCCGCCGGTGCAAGCATTAGCCTCCGTATCGAATGCGGCGGCGTCTGCAGTCAGGGTTGACAGTTGTCCCAGCTGGGGTCAGGCGCAGTTTACGGCTTTAACTCATGTGATTGTAGACGTACAGCCGTGCTAGGGCACCACATGTGCGCACCAGTGACAGCGCCCGTAGAGCTTTGCGACCAGCTACCCGGTCGCCTGCACTGTGCACCTTTCGGCACGAAGGGGTACCTTCAACCCGAGCGGCGACAAAATCCCACCCACCAGCAACGACAGGCAGCAACGATGAATGCCAGCGCAGTCCACAGGCCGGAAACGCACCTGAGCCATGAGTGCAGGCGCTAGGCCCCTAAATAGGTCGGAGGACGCGTTCCAGTTGGGGTTGAACTCAATCCTGCGGGGCCCGAAACAGATGAGAGCCCACAAGGCGCAGCAGGAGCTGGGCAGCACGCCCTTTATTAAGGATGGCTGATTGCTCCGTGTACGTGCTAGGCGCCTTCCACCCAAGCCGCGTATGACACTCTATAACTGCTAATCCCGTCATGCACAATGTGACAGAATGTGAATAGCAAATGCCGAAAGTGGACTGTGCAGCAGGTCACGGGGAGAGCGTTATGATTGCGGCGGCACCCTGCTGGAACTCACATGGCGGTCAAGAGCTGTGAGCCGGGGTGTGGTAGATTGTCGGCAAAGCGGGGGCAGCCGCAGGGAAGGGGTCGAGGCTGGTTACGTTCTTGCTGCATCAACGCACCCCGCAAATACTACCTTGCGCAGCCTGGGGTCCAACTCTGGAATGTACACAGCTCTGGGCTACAGCGGACGCGAGCACGTTGCGACACCGGACGAAGTATGCTCCTTGCCACACACATACTCTCGCGCCAAGGTGCAGCACGTTGTCACCAGACAGGTAGCTGTAGCAAAGGCGCAACGGGCTCACCAGGACGGGGGCCATGGCTACGGAGACCTGTTGTCGATACCACATCGCAGCGTCATTCGCAAGCGAGGTTGCGCGCGTCTGGAAGGGCGATGCCGCAAGCAGAAACCAGATGTGGGCAGAACTGTCAGGTGTAGTTGAGAAAGCACATGCCCACCAAATAATGCCCCGAGCCACACCCACGCAGACACCCATAGACTGTGTCTGCAAGGCTTGCAACCAGGCTTGCAACCATCGCGCTCTCGTGAGGCTTCCGAGTGGGGCGGCGCGGATCCGTTTGGCTCTGTGCACAGTTAATCAACAAGGCAGTACAACCCCCGTGTGCCGCACCCCACCCTACACCTTTGCGTTATCGATGTCGGCGTCGGCAACACGCCGGACGCCCCACAGCCCAAACGCGAGAATGAGGGCCATCAGCAGCAGCGGGTAGATAAGCGTCGTTGGGTACAACCGCACAAGCCGCCATAGTGCCTGGCCGAGGGCGGGGGAGAGCGTCGGAATAGGTAGGGGACGTCGCTAAGAACCTGGGTTGTCGCCGGTCCATGTGCAGGGCCGGCAGTCGGTAATGGCAAGCGGATGTTGCATGAGTCCCATTGTGGAACTGCGCAGGGCGGTTGCTAAGGAATGAGGGTCCAGCAAAGGAAAAACTGAACAGTAGCCCGCATGACAACACCAGCGACGACTGCCGAAGGACTATCGCTAAAAACGCAGCATCACAAAGAGTGGTTACCACTATGAAGCGCCGAGACGCGCGCACGGATTTGCAAGTTCAAGGCAGCGCGTGACAAACTCTGTCAAAAGCTGGATGATGGCAAGAAATGTGACTGTCGCAAGAAGGCGCTAATATCATAATAGCAGATGCGCAAGCCCGAACGGCCTTTATGCAAGCGAAGCCTTGAGTTCTCAGTGCTGTCGCCAGAAACGTCAGTAATTCCAATGGTAGGTACAATAGCTTACGGTGTAGCTTCCCCAGAAGGATGCAGCTGCTCCAGTGCGATTTGCACGCCCCGACTCCGCCGTTGCCCCCATCCTCCTGATCTAAACTTCTCCAAGGGGGACCTTAACAGCTATTGCAATGATATCCAGCCACTGAAATTGCACAGGGAGCTGAATATCATCTTCGTACACTCCAGGCGCATAGCGCAGTCTACTACATGTATGATACTTCCAGTGCTCACACAAAGACACAATGGCCTCTCACACTGAAAGCTCTCGCAGGACTTCTAGACATGAACCGTACAGTATGGCCGCTTGACAAGGTAATAAGATAGATAAAACGATGGACGCAATGCAGTGACTGCGCTGACTGCGCTTGTTGCATCTTGGGCATGAGTAATGAGGCCCAAAGCCAGGAAGACAGTTTCATTGCCTATCAAATGTACCGTGCTTTGATACTAGAAATCGGGTGGCAGTTTGTCCCCGATCGTCATGATAACTTCATTGACATTAATGAAAAAACAAGAAATATTGAAAGGGAAACCTGAGCTCGAGAGTATTCATTTCTCTTGAGGCAGCTCCAGCGCTTAGCAAAGGCCGCCGGCGCGAAATGAGGTCGGAACTCAACCTAGGAGGAACGCTCCCAGGGCGAAGTAGGGCGAAGTAAAGCGAAGTAGGGCGAAGTAGACAATGCATGCTTCCAGCCCAGCCACGCGCACCGCGCTGACTGCCCCCACAGCGTTGCCTGCCTGTGATCTCTGTGAGGCAACCATTTGGTGTCGTTAACTCCACACAGTCCCTGTGGGTTGGCCGCTCAGGCCCTGCATTCGAACATAGGATGCCTCTCCAATTCGGCGTACAAATTGCGTACAAGGGCACGCGCTGGTTGCGGCTCCCCCTGCTATCGGCCTATACATCGCCTGCTGGCACGGAAAGCCGCCACCAACAATATGTCAATATTTCCTCAGAACGCCACTGCCATCTGCAGTGGGAAGAGCGTCCCTTTACCTCCTTGCCCGCCCTTGTGGAAAACGTCGCATCTTTGGCTGTGTCAGGTATGCGCAACAGTATGCTATTATAACATAACAGCAGGCCTAGAGGGAAGGCAGCCTCTACGGACATACACACCCGAGGGTGTGATGTTTCCAGCAGGGCGCCGAGTACAGGGCATGGCGGGCGAGGTAAACGAGCAGACGGGCCCTCCCGGTGTGTCACCAGAATAGCTACCTGATTAGAAGAAGAGGGTGCAAGGGTCCGGCGAGCGGTCGACGAGGTGACCTAATGACCAGTCCATCGGCGGCCAGCGGTTACCAATCGCGAGGCGCCCAGGGCCCAGCCTGCAACCCCGAACCGCCGATTGGCGTAATACAGACCTGGAATGGACGACAGAAACATGGAGTCAGGTACCGTCTGCGCTCGACGCAGTCGCGGGTATGTGGACATAAACAACAACCTTGTCATGTGCATGCGACGGCCGTGCCATTCTTGGTACAAGCGGCTGTCGGTTGCCATCCCTGGGGGGTTTGGGAGGATTTGTGCGCGTGTGCGTGCTGCTGTACGTGAGACACGTGGCAGTGTTGTGTGCCACAGACGTCGTACATGTCGTACGACGGGTCGGCTCGGGCTGCCTGCCTCGCCGTCCGCGCCTTCAGCTGGAGGCGCTTCTTCTTGTCACATATATAGTGTAATACACACGGCCTTCGGACAGAGCCTTCTTCCTAGGTCATCAGCCAAGAACGCCATCCTAGCCGACAGCCCGACTTAGGCCTCATTAACCTGCAGTCAGCTGTTTGGTAACAGCTACTGATAGGCAGTAGCGCAAGCCTCGACTCGCCGAGTCGCGGTGCAACTGCACGTCGTCGGAGAGCGCGGCACCGCGTGCCAAGCCGCAGGGCCAGCAGCCGTATCGGAACCGCCCGAACCGTAGGCGTGCTGCTGCCGCGCCCGCCCTGCGCGTCCACACAAGAAAAAGGCCGGTCACCCAGTGTCACTGATGCGGTGTTGCCGGTAATTTTACATGACAGTTTTTTTTCTGTGGAAAGGTTACAGGCGGAGAGGCGAGAGAGGACGCAGACAACGGGAGGGACATGCAGCCCTCCCGTCTTGCCGGCAGCCAATAAGCCCGACCCAACTAAGTGACCCTCATAGAACTTGGTTGTTGTCGTGTGCTATGTCGTGTGACATTGTGTGTATGTCAATAGATGCGGGCTCCTTCTCCCTCTGACTTCTCTGACCCGCCAGGCCTTGCCTTGAGCAAGCATGCTAGCTAACGACCCTAACACACTGCAGCAACCTCCCAGAGTTGCGCGCGCGACCAGTTCTTTGTTCCCGGGACAGATGCGTATCCCAGGTGGGTAACATCCAGGGAAGATCTCCCCTGGTGACATCGATGGCCAACTTGCAATCCGTCACAGCTCAATAGCCTGGGCCTTTGCCTGCACGCAGCCGAGTCAGGGTTGTAGGACGTCGTGTTCTGGAAGTGAAGGTTCTGACCCTCATTCCAAAATGTGTTCCACGCTAGCTACAAGACGACGGATTACCTGCCCTCGAAGACCGAACGACATGCCCACCCCTTTCGTATCCCCCTCGTATTCCTGTATCAACCAGTTACATTTGTTTTGCCTCCGGGCCAGCATTTCGTATAAGGCTCTCCCCACCCTTAATAGACACAGGGGAGGCCACCTCTACGGTCGTGCACACCCGGTGCAGAATAACAAGGCGGGCGCTGGGTACATGGTATGGCGGGCGACGGACACGAGTAGACGGGCCCTCCCACGGCGGGGCAGCGGATTGGTTAACTGGTAACATGTGGACACGGCAGACACGGCGGGCGTGGTGTTACCCGTAGTCACTAGTCCATCGGCGGCCAGCGGTTACTAGATCCGGGGGCGCCCAGCGTGCAACCCTTGACCGCCGGGCGGCGTGATACAGGTCTGGAAGGGACGACACTCTCATGTGACTGGATCGGCAGCGACCCAGCCATGACCGCCAAGGAAGCCAAAAGGTGTGCGGTTAAATGCGCAGTGGGGTATGGATCATAGGCAATGGTGGTAAAGCGTATAAAGCAAGCTAAATGTGTGCGGGAACGGTGGCTTTCAAGATGGCTTTGTTAGCGCGGATTGAAGCGCAGAGAGTTTTGTGGTTTGGGACAGGTCAGAGCAGGTACTGAGGTTGTTTGGCCTTATCCATTCTGAGGTCAGCATTAGCAGTTGCCCTGATTGCCGATGCATGCAGGTTGGGCACACTGCCAAATAACCTGTACGCACCCTTCAAATTGACTATACACGTCCACAGTTCCCCAGACCCACAGTACTGCTCCCCGCCCGCTGAATTCTGAAGTACCGCGCTCCATAATACCGTACGTTATTTGCAACCGTCCCGTTCCTCTGCAGTTTGTTTCTCAACATAACAGACGTAGTAATAGCATGGCTGCCAATTAATCCAAATCTACCATGCAGCTTGTGGCAGTGCAAGGGATGACCCGCTCCCTGTGCTCGGCAGCTTGTCAACTCTTTCTCTGTGACGTTCCCCCGCATCGGTGACCAACTACAGCTTGTACTCGTCGTTTGAGAGATGTTCGCCATGCGCCTCTGCGCTTGTCTGTTTCCTGCGGCGCGTATGCCTAATAAGCGCGAGCAAAGTTCTTCCCAACACGATTCGTCGTGGCATAGGCCTGAGCATGCCGGCGTCGTCGGACGTGCGGAAGACTCGATGGCTGTGCTGTGGACGGCACTGGCTGATGCTTCACCGGAGCCGATGGCCGTTTACTGCATGGCAACTGGAACGCGCTTGCTTGACAACGCAGCAAGCAAGGAGCTAACGCATAATTTCGACACGCTTGAAAAGCTCTTTCAGCTCGATCTGGCATCGCTTGAGGACGCGCTCGGGCGAATCCGTGCCGGCATGAGCTGGCGAGGTGAGCCTACAGGCCGCTTGCGGGCTGTGCCCCAGACGCTCCCCAGCCTCTTCGCTTACCCGGCACTGCCCCCACAGGGCTCATCCAAATTCATACGCCGGGCACGAGCAGTGCGCTGCACAGTGAGGCGGGGGTAGTCCTCCTTCCCGGAACACGGGCTCCAACTGCCACTGGGTTTGCGCCGCAGTCCCTTCTGGACGTGGCCTCATCTTCCGAAGCGGTCGCATTGCAGCAGGCACCACAGAGCCTCCCTTCCCCAGGACCCGCGGCGAAGCTTCGTCAGGCCTTGCAACTGGTGGCGTACCCTAGCTTACGCCTCCACCACGGCCAGTCTGCTATCATTATGCAAGATGACTCGACCTACAACGCCCCGCTGTCCAACGTTGTGGCCCATGGCGCAGAAGCGCAATCTGCTCTTCGCAAGTCGGGACTTTCCCCCGCAACACAGCCGTCACCGGCTGCTGCCGGTCATCACATAGTGTGCCATAGCTCGGGGACTGGAATGCTGTCTGTTGCTGCGGCCACCACTGCCGCGGACGCAATCGCCAAGGCCAAGTGCGCTGCTGCTGCTGCCAAGGTAGCAGCTCTGGCGGCAGCGGCCGAGGCGGCGGCTGAGGCGGCGGCGGCGGCGAGCGTCGGAGGACGCCGTGCCATGGACCTGGGCGCGCTGCCTGCATCGTCTGGGCGCCTCCCGTCGCCGCGCCAGCCCGGCGATGGTGCACAGCCCTCGTTCGAGCAGTGGGCGTCAACGGATGGCGGCAGCAACGAGGGCAGCGGGAACGTGAGCTACTCGCGGTTTATGGAGCCGGCACCCCGCGTCAGCATAGGCTCCAGCGGCGCTGCCAAGATCAGTGCCACATCCCTGGCTGCGGCTACCCCTGACCTCAGTGGCAGGGTCTCGATTCCGCCGGCGCTGTCGCACGTCTCCCGCAGTACCGGACAGCTGCCAGACATCCGCCTCCCGGAGTTGGGAAACGCCTCGATGCCAACCACCAGCGCGCCGCTGGCCGTGCGCCCGTCTCCGGGGCGGGCGGGCGGGCGGGGTGACGCGCCCTACCTCGGCACTTCCATGATGCCCGCAGCGTCTCTAAGCAGCTCGGGTGTGACCTGCAACTCGGGAAGCATCGCCATCGGGGCGGGGTCTTCCGACGCCTGGGCCTCGCCCGCTGGAGGTGGCGCCGTGCCCCTGCAGCGCCACCAGTCGTCCTTTGGGCGCCCGACACCGTATGAGCAGGAGGCAGGCATGCGGCCATCTGGAGGCGTTGCACTGACGTCGCCGCTTGCTGACCTGATGGCGTCGGCCTCCTCGCTGGGCAGCGGGCCTCAGCCGTCACAGCACGGACGCAGCTCGGGTCGACGCCACGGCAGCGCGACACCCTCGCTGCAGCTGCCGGCGCCCTCTCCCTCGCCGCAGAATCTTCTGGAAGCCCTGACTACTAGCAGCTGGGGCGTGCGGATGACAGGCCGCCACCGCCGCCCAGTAAGGCGAACGTCCACCTGTGCCGCCTTGCCGCAACCGGGTCAGCCGCCCTACGGGGGACGCGCCGCCCCCGGCGGCGTGGCGGCCGACGCAAACACCGCTGCGTGCCTGGACGCATCAGACGGACCCGCACGTCGTATGATGAGCATGAGTGGTGTGAACGGCGGCAGCGGCGCGCTGGCCATTGCGCGGAGCCTGCCCAGAGAACACCTACCCAACCGGCACCCGACCCACCGTCCCTTGGGTCGGCAACCGACCTTTCATTCAAGCGGCGGTGCCCTTGACTGTGCCAACGGGATGGACAGGCGCCCAACCACATCGGCGCCTGGTCGTGGGGGCGGGCCTGATGTTGACGGATGTTATGAGACCAATGCTGGCGCGGAAGCGGACCACGAGCGGCGCTCCGTGCCCGCTGCTGTCCGGAACGCGTACAGCTCAGACGACCGGAGCGCTCTGGAGAATGGGTTTGAGTTTGCGGACAGTCCGTGCGCGCACGCCTCGAGAAGGGACGCAGAGGTACGTCATGGAATTCTGCTTGCGTAAGTAAGATGCCTCTGAGAGCTTTCGGTCGCTGTCCGGACATTTTTGACTCCACCCGGTGTGGACTGCACCCGACCGCACCCGACCGCAGGCCTGCGCCGTGGGGCCTGCCGGCTGCGGGGATATGCTCCTTGCCCTACCGCCCCTGGGCTTGGCGGATGCAGCTGGCCAGGGCTCTTGCTCCCCAGGTTCATTGCCAAACAGCCCCCACGGTGCCGCGCGCGACCAAGACGCCTCACCCCGGAACAACCCGCAACGGCCAGCGCAGCAGGATCCCTTCAGCACCTCGCCGTCTCCCCAGCAGCTCAACCCGCACCTGCTGCAGATGCTCCGCGCTGAGGAGCAGGGACCATTGCGGCGAGGCCACAGCAGCGGCCTGGCTTCCGAAGGCAGCCAGAGCCGCTATGGCAGGTGGTCGCAGTCGGATTTTGCTGTCGATGATGTACCATCGCGCGTCGGGAGCGGGGTAGGCACGCCAGCCTTCGGGGTGGCCGGCTCCCCGCCGCTCGGGAGCTTAGGAGTCCTGCCACGGATGCTTGATTTGGCGACCAAGGCGTCGTCGCGCACGCTGCGGCCGCGCGGGGCATCCGCATCACGCCTGGGGCAGGGCCCCTTGGCTGCGGCCGCCAGTGGCGGGTTGCCGGAGTCGGCGATTGCTGTCTCAAGCAACGTGGGCGCAGGGACTTCAACGAGCGCAGTCGCGCAGCTGGTGCCCAGCAGTGCCAACAGCGGCAGCGGCGGCTTGGGCCCTGCGGCTGGCGGCAGCTCGACGCCTTCTGGCATCGCTCTGCCTCATGCTCGGGCCCACAGTTTCTCTCGCTTTTGGCAGGTGCGCCAGGTGTTTTGGATGAACGGAAGGGTGCGGGGAAACTGAACGCGTGGACTAGCTGCGGGACTGGCGATCTGCCGGGGCCTTCCCCGCAGGGAATGGAGAGCCTGGGCGCGTAAGCCGGTAGCATCGGACACAGCGCTTGTGTGCCCCTGCGTACTGCTATGCCTCCTGGTCCTGCCCGGCGCTTCGTCCGCGGTCATGCGTGCACAGCACTCTATCTGCATGCCGTTCTGTACGGGACCTCGGGCATAGCCTTTTGCTGACACCACTACAATCACGCCTTGGCCGCAGAGAGCTGATACAGCCGCGTCAGGTGTGTTAGATACAATTCACAGCAGCGGGAGCAGCCGCAGCAACAGCGTCTCACCCCAACGACGGAAGGGCGACCGTCGGGATGCGTCGGAGTGCGCGCAGGCGGCAGAACGGATGCCCAACAGGGGCCCATTTGAGGGCGTTGCCAGTGAGATGAGTGCTGCGGCTGCCGGGAATGGGCCTGGTCTGGTAGGGGAATATGCTTCAAGAAGCCCGTTCGGCAATGCTGCTGGCAGCCGGCGGGGCAGCCCCCAGCAGCATTCGCCCGCTGCCAGCGGTCCGGCAGCTGCAGACGTTCACAGCGGCAGTGCAGTGACGTTGGCAGTCCTGCCACAGCATGTTGCGGGGCACTGTGAGATGGAGCGCTGGCACGAAGTGGTCGTGAGCGGGCTGCGGCACCCGACCACAGGGCAGGATCTGGTGCTGGTGACTCAGGTGGGTGGGTGCGGGGTTCAGCTGACTGGTCTGTGTGCTCTATGTGATCTGATTGATGTTTATGCATGTGGCAGCTTCTGAGGTCTGCCCGCTCGTGCAGGATGTGAGGGAGGGTGCAGTGGACTGGCTCTGTGTGGGGGATCGAGACGCCACACGGTGCTTCTGCTGCTGCTGATTGATCCGCGTGTAGCAACTCTGGTAATGATGGCCTGTGGTCCCCGCGGCAAGGCTCCTCACCTGGCTGTCTGCTCTGCGTCCTGTTGCCCTTGATCCTGCAACCCAGCACGACGTGTCTGCCCGCGTGTGGGCGGAGCAGCAGCTTGCGCGGGTGATGGAGGCGGAGCACGCATTGCTGGAGGCCATCTTTCCGGCGCACGGTGAGCGGCAGATGTGCTTCGCATCTTCAGGGTGCTGGAATAGGCGGGGCACGGTCTACGTGGGGCACGCGATGGACAAAGGAGTGGTAATTTGTGCGGTTCAGAAAATCGTGTGTGTCCCCTGCAGTGCACAGACAGAGCATTCAGGCAGGCGTCGACGCAGTTGGTGTCTTGCCGGTGGCTGATCCTCGGAAGGGATCTTCTGCGTAGAGATTAGTTTAACCGTCCGATATCCGCGGTCCGTTGCTGCCTGCTCTGTCCCTATGAGGCCGCAGCTGTGTTTGGTATGCGCATGAGCGTGCTTGATATAGGGTACGGCAGCTAGATAGAACATTCGCTGCATGTGTGAGCATGCAAGCAGAATAGCCGGCATAGTCCACCAGTTGGCCTCGCCGTTGCCTGTTTATGGCGCCCAGTCGTGATGCATCCGCCGGCCTTTCAGTAGCACATTGCGCCCGCACCTCTGGTTAGCAATTTACCCTCGCGCGGGCCTCGCCACCTGCACCCGAACACTTGCACAGTGCTCGAACACATCGCGGTGATGGCGGCCGCTTCTGCGGACGCTGCTCACGGAGACGATGATGAGCCGGTGCTCTCCGCGCGGCCGACGCTTCAGGGGCTGGCCGACACGGCAACCGCTGCGGCAACCGCGGCCGGGCTGGTCGCACCCGGCAGCGCTCGCGGGCCCTCGTTTCCCGCGGCACCCATGATTCCCGCCCATGTGGGCCATGCCATTGCGCCGCCCATCACCGGCGACACGTTCCTGCATCTGGCAACTTCGCACAGCGCCCTCACAGTGCTGTTCTGCGACATCCAGGTGCGTGGGGGCTGAGCAAGGTGCTGCGGCCGGGACTGGCTCCGTGTTTTCCGGCTCTAGGAAGCCCCCAGCCCACCCCGCTCGCGCCTACCTGCCTTGTTGGCCTCGTCTCACCTCTGCCTGCCGGCCTGTCCGCTGAGCATTCGTGCTCTCTTTGCCCTTGCTCCCATTCTCTGCCCCTTTTGCCTTCCGGGCCCCAGGGTTTCACGTCTATGTGCGGCGTGGTCAAGCCCGCCACGGTGATGGCGTTCCTGAACGACCTGTACACACGTCTGGACGCCATGCTGGACGCGTTTGGGGTGTACAAGGTGGAGACCATCGGGGACTGCTACGTGGCGGCGGGTGGGCTGATGAAGGTGGACGAGGAGACGGGCGCCGTGACGGTGCGCTCCGACGACGTGGACCCTCAGCACGCGCACAGGACGGTGCAGTTTGCGAAGGTGGGCAAGCTGGGCGGCTTGCGTAGCTAACAGGGCGCCGGCAGGCTTGTGATCCCTCCTGGCCTGCACGAAAACGCAAGT